>JBAMHW010000008.1:4106178-4116584 GCA_037177495.1 Rhadinocentrus ornatus | reverse complement strand
GCTTAAGTATAAAAAAGCTAAAGTGCTTCAAAAGTGTCAACATCAGCACTTCTATGACAGCCTGGTGGGAATTTCTTTTAAAAACCAACTCCTCAATAATACCATGTAAACTCACACCCATCTGGAACAATCCTGATATTCTACTAAACAAGAATATGTTAAATTTTAACCAATGGATTAGCAAAGGAATTAAATACTTTGAATATATCCATAACAGAAACATCTTATCTTTTAATACACTCTCATCACAATATGGGATAAACAGCAACAGATTCTTAGAATATAAACAACTCAAAACCATAACACACAAAATTCCCCCTTCACCGAACACACCTGGAACATCGTCCAAGAACTTCCTAGCAGAAATTAAGGACCTCTGTACTCCAAAGCTACTTTAAAAAATATACAGATTAATGTCAAAAATAGATTATTCAAATTCCCTACCAAGGTGGGGAGTGCGGGGGGACTAGGGCTCATGGGGGGTGGAATTGGAGGAGTCTCCTCTCGTCTCTCCCCCTGCCACCGGGGGCTGCTTGGGGATAGCTGGGGGAACTGGGCCTTAGGTCCGACCGGATAGGGGTGCAACCTGGGCTCACACGTGCATGCTCACAAACATGCTCATCTCTCCATGCGCTTTTAACTAGATGTTGTTGATGTTTGTGTGTTGCTACGTCTCTCTACAGGCACTGTAATATTGTACTTTTCCATATCATCATTATCCTATTTTCCTATTTATCATGTAGTACTGTGGTAGTTTATTTTGTTTTTGTGAATACAAATGTGATTTAGGCAGCCTAAACAACTTTTATTTCCACATTTCAATTCTGTCCTTTTCTGAAATTCCGAAGAAAAAAAAAAAGAAGCGTTTGAGCAAATGAAACAGCGCTCTTCCAACCTAGTAGCTGAGGCAGAGGACCGAGGGTGACATGTTGCTGCCATCAGATTCACTATCAGCTCAGATTTTCCATGAAATGACAAAATGTCTCAGTTTCAACATCTTAAATGTTGTTTATGTTCTGAGAATAAAATACGAGTTGATGAGATTTGGAAATCAATGTATTCAGTTTTCATTTACAATTTACACAGTGTCCCAACTTTTGGAATTGGAGTTGTAAAAAAGCCTTCACAAAAAGATATATGACGTGACTTTTCTGAACTTCTGGAGAAAAAAAAAGAAAAAAGAAGCGTATCAGCGGAAGAACTAGCGCTCTTCCAACCTAGCAGCTGAGGCAGAGGACAGAGGCTGAAAGATAAGGGTGTGCCCGGTGGATGTGGGGTGTAGGGGCTTTGTAGTATGCACAACAGAGGCTCCTAAAGCTGGATTTATAGTTGGGTGGCATCTACATAAGGTCGGTTAATGCGTAGCTGACACTGCTGGGTCCCACTCGAGTGTAGGGGGTACGCAAAGTTTGAGCAAGCGGCAACATCCAAGCGGTAAAATGTGAGGCCTATGCGGAAGTGCAAAAAAAAAAAAGCAGTTCACCCCTCTTTTAGCGTGCCTTAGCTTTACCCTGCCTACCTCTATTAGCTGGTTAGCTACCGTTAGCTCTGGGTTAGCTTGGTTAGCTCTTGGCTACAGACAGCTCTGTCAATCATCCAACCCCACCTTCACAGTCCCCCTCTTAGCTCGACCTCTTTGCCCATTTTTGGATTTTTTCCGGGAATGACGACATGCCATCTTGGCGACACTGCCAAGATGGCAATAGTGGGAACCGCCCAATGAGCTTCAATTCAGCTCTTCAGAAACCTACGGGTGACGTCACAGAGGCTCCGTCTATCTTTTATATACAGTCTGTGTTTGGAGTCATGTTGCAGGTTCTCTTCCTAATCTGAAGGTGGCTGCAGTTGGAGCAGGGGTGGTATCGGCTGGTAAACTCTTTTGATGGTTCACTTCAGTGTTCCGGTATGTAGTTCCTGTTTTAAAACAACATGATGCATTAGCTTGTGGAAGCAAACGTAGAAATAATTCGATCTCATCAACTTGATCGACTGGGTGTTGTTTTCAAAAATGGAGATTACCACACAAATTCAGCCATAAGACTCAGGGATTCGGAAATCCAGAAACGCGTAATTCCAAACTGACCAATCACAAGGGAGTACTTCCATGTAACCGCCTGCGTAGCAGGGGTGCACGTCAGGTCTGGAAGAGGTACGCGTCGATTCTCTGCGCCAGAGGGAGCTGGCTAATACTGCTAAGAGGATAAGCCATTGGCTGTGGCTGTAGTGGAGCGACAACACCTGAACCACCAAGGCAAACAATTAACCGCGGGAAACAAACCCAGGCTTGATAAACCTGTGGTGGACGTGCATCAGTAGAGGATGTATTATGTATTATGATAAACCCTGTGAACCCTGTGATACTGAGGCACATACTTGACGATGTGTCCCATCGGTGAAGCCTTATAGCATCCCTCCGACAAGAATGGTGCAAACAATAGGAGTTGTTACATCTAGTCCTTTCAACGAACCAAGTTTAATAGATCTGTACACCTGTACGTGTCAATCAGGGACAGATATGACACAAACAGAGTGGCCAATGAATCACAACACATACATAATGACTTTGGAACTTTGGAGCATCATGAAACCAAATATTCAGCCACCAGGTCCAGGACTGTGGATCAGCTCGATTCCTGCATGGGACAACATTCCTCTCCTAAAATTCCAGTAACTGGTCTCCTCACTTCCCAGATGTTTACAGAAAGTTGTTAAAAGAACAGGGGATGCTACACGATGCTAAACATCACCCTGGAATTACTTTTTACAGCGCTCTTCCAACCTAGTAGCTGAGGCAGAGGACAGAGGGTGACATGTTGCTGCCAGCAGATTCACTATCCGCTCAGATATTCCATGAAATGACAAAATGTCTCAGTTTTAACATCTTAAATGTTGTTTAAGTTCTACTGAGAATAAAATACGAATTGTGTTCTGTTTTCATTTACATTTTACACAGTGTCCCAACTTTTGGAATTGGAGTTGTAAAAGAGCCTTCACGAAAAGATATATGACATTACTTCTCAGCCTTGGTATGGTTCCAGCTTCAGTAATGTGCATAATAAATATAAATGTGCCAACGTATTAAATGTTTTCGTCCACATTCTTCATTAATAAGGATTAATATCAAACAGTAAGCCAGGGTGGGATCAGCCAATGGCAACTGAACATGTCCTGCTCTGACTGCAGCAGGAAGCTGGAACTTCTGCTGTGTGAGAATGAGGCTCTGCAAGCGCTTATGGACGGGGGAGGGGCCTGTGGCAGCACCTGCTGCTCATTGGTGAGAAGAGTAAATTATTCGTGTTTTCTCATCAGTATCCAAAAGTCTCCAACACCTGAAAAGTGACTAGAGAAATATAGTTTCTAGAGGGGTCTGAAAACCCGCTAACTATAGCTCGAAAGTCGCTAAGTTGGCATTACTGTGTTAGCCAAGCTCTGACGTGTGCATCAATGTAACTGGTGTACCAGGAAATCATGCACTGACAAATGTTCAGATTGCCTTTACCTGTGGTGTAAGCCTCCATCACGTCTGTGTTGGGTTTGTGGAGCTCCATATAGAGGGGTCTTCCTGCATGGCTAATGTCTGATTTACAAACTTCAGCATCCCTGTCAGAGAGCTCATATCCACCTCCTCCTCCTGACCCACCAATGTGCTCACAGACTCTCTCCTTGACTCGCTGTGCAGCTCATTGTCCCCCTGCACTGACACAGCCTCCACGTTTGGGTCACTTTGTTTTTCCACCATGTATGTGAGCGGATTGAAGGAGAGGTCGGACACTGCTGTGGCCTCTGTGGCGTTGAGGCCCTGCCAGCTGTGATCATCCGTTACCAGGAAAGACAAAACAGAGGCTGAGGAAGACTCCCATGGCTGCTTGTTCAGAGCCTCCTTCAGGCTCAGAGGAAAGTCCAAGGAGGAGTCAGTGCTGCTGCTGTGGAGCTGCTCAGAGAGATGGAGAGCTGAGGTGGGCTGAAGAAATGTTTGAGGAGGGGGTGACGAGGAAGATTGTGTTTGGGTTTGTAAGTTTTTGGGGGAGGAAGGAGGTGAGTGAGCGGAGAAGGAGCGATCTGGAGAAAGAGAAAGTGTGTGACTGTAAAGATTCTGTCGGTCCACGGCTCGTCCCAGACTGGAGATCTTGGCCTGGAGACGGGTCACCTCAGACTCCTGATGGATGAAGAGAACAAAGTTTGATAGTGTTAAAAATGAAACTTTTAACCCTTAAAACTACAAGCCAAGATTAGCTGTTTTTGGTCTGCTTATGTTTTAGTTACCTATGCTATTTACCTAATATCCTCACAAAACCAACTTTACCTCAGCTGGTTTTTGGTGCCACTGTGAGGACCCCGTGTCTTCTTGGCTTATTCTAGCCATAGACTAGGCCTAACGACATGGGAATATTGCAATTTAATCTATAATTCCATCTTCTTCAGTGTTCATGCAGAAATATATTTTCTATCTGAGATGGAGGATCACCACAGGACATCTAACATGAACTTCTCTATATTCTAACAAGGACAAAAAATTGATCTATGAATGGCTGCATTTACCAACAACATGATGCAACTTGTGGCCAAAACACCCCTTTCCTGTAGAACAGGTTTCTACTCTGTCCTTGGAGAAGAAACCCAACAGTCTGATGTTATTTATCCGATTTACACCACAGCTCCTCATTTCTTTATACAGAATTTCTGTACACAGAGTTTCACCCAATGCCACACACACAGACACGTGCACGTGCAGATGCACACTCTACAGCAGAGAACGCACATCAGACAATTTGAAGCTTCATCTATTTGAAAACTAGACAGAAATCCTATAAATTCTTTACTCTCTCAGGGAGGTGAAGATGGGGACACTGGTGTTATGCTGAGAACTTCGTGTCCATCAAGGAGACACAGCTGAACAAGCTGAATTCTAGTCATTTCTCAGTGGTATTACAGCTTAAAATGGCTCAAATATTCTTTGTAGGTTTTATTAACATGTTTATATCTCAGATGAGATCTGAACTCTGAATATTTTTAGTGACTTCACTCAGTTAAAAAAAACAATTTATTCACTTAATTTCAGAAGTTGGACTGTTTTCTATCCTTTGTGTTATTTGTTCAGTGTTTCCGTCATTTATGGAAAATTTGCCCGTGATGAGGTTTGAAGATGTGACTTCAGGGCTGAGTGTAGCTATCACGTGAAGTTGAATTTAAACATGTAGCCTACCTATTATTTGTGCAGTCTTATTAAGGTGTTTGGTGTTGAACCCTCTCATCGGAAAATATTTGATGGGCTACGAATCGCCCACTTTGCAATTTGCTAATTGCAACATTACATATCGTGATTTCGATTTGAAAACTATTAATTGTTCAGCCCCACCATAGAGGACCATTACTTTTGTTATTTTCAAACATAACTTTCTGCTTCCTTGTTGATCTGTTGCTGCTCCTGATTGGACATTACCATCAATTCAAGCTATTTGATTGGTGGAAAGATGTCCAGGTTTAAAAAAAGGTCTCCCAGCAACATAGTAGTGATAGTGATCTTTTTGGGCCGGTTGTTCAAACGTAATCCGATCGGAATTCGGATATCGGATAGGATCAAATCTTGAAAATGGGCTGTTCAAAAGGGAAATCCGGATCCCGAAATCGGCTTGGATCACCTAATCCAATCTTGGTTGTAATCAGAATAAACCTGCAGTTTGGGTTGTTTAAAACTTTTGAGTAGAATCCAGATAATTTTGATTAAAAAAAAAACAGGATTATCCTGATTCCAGCAGAAGGTAGGATTACAAGGCAGATTTCAGGAAGAAACTGCGGTACAACCTAACAGCTGATCAAATAATAGAACTTTTGATTTGGTGCATATGCTTATATTTGCATTTTGCACACAACTTGTTTAACCGTTACAGTGACAAAGTGGTTAACATAGGTGGGCTACCGATTAAGCCTTTCAGTGTAGTAAAATAAAAGGGTAAATAAAATAAATTTTAAAAATTAAAAAGCAAAAATAAAAACGACATTATCATGTCCAAACAAATCCAATAACAACACAAATAAAATATTCAATTTTCCTGTTATTCATTACTGCATAACCAGAAAAGCACCTGTCAAAAAAAGACATTTTTAACAATTGCATCCCTCACTTCGACAGAGGTTGGGCCAGTATCTCAACATGGGGCTCACGTGCTTCACTAACATTGTCACAGAGAGGGACATTCTGCATACATCATCAAATGCTGGACAATACATGCACGTTATTTCATTCGCAAGTAGTTAAGGCATGCCAACCGTGTCTTCCACCTGCTCTTCACATGACCGGCAGCGCACATAGATCTACATGCTGGAACTCTGGATTTGGTTATCCTGAAAAACGGGATTTTGGATCCGGGTGATCCAATCCTACTTTGCTTAGAACACCCAGGGTAAAAGTAAGCCGGATTACATGATCCGCTGTCTTGAAAAATGGGATTCCCAAATCCAGATAACTTTAATCCGGATTAGAATTTTTTAAACAACTGGCCCTTTATGATGAAAATGTGATAAATAATGGCGTTATCATTGTGAATTTACCAGAAAGAGTCTCTGAATAAACACTACATTTAGTGGCTGGATTGTAAACCTCCGGAATGGGATAAAAATGCCTGGAAAATTTCTGCACATCCTCATAAAGTTACACACTACCATACCTGAAAACTGCTGCTGATATAAGCAATAGCACTCAGGGCACCAGAGATCTAGAATAGCTTTAAAGGTTAATCAGCTGAAATGAAAATAAGAATATTACCTTGATGAGCAGGGACTCGGAGGAGGTTTCCACAGACTTCTCAGTAATGTGGAGCTGAGTTTGCAGCTGAGAAACCTGAACCCTGCTGTGATTTAACTGAGATGTAAGCTGCTGGATCTGAGCATATAGATAATTGTTCTGGACTCTGCTTTGCTCCAGCTTTGTTTTACTCTCATGGAGCTGGTCTCGACTCTGGTCTAACTCCGTCTGGAGCTGACTGACTTGGCTCTGGGTGTAATCCAACTCAGTCTTAGCTCGGTCCAGCTGGGTTCTGGTCTCTTCGCTATGTGCCTTTGCTTCCTGGAGCTGGGCCTGGCTCTGCTGAAGCTTAACGGTGAGTTGCTCCTGAGAGGAGCGCATGGTGGAGGAGATTTGCTCTGAGAATTTGAGAAGCTGGCCTCGAGTCTGCTGCAGAGAGTCCAGCTGTGGGAAGGAAAGGGAGAGTACCATTAAAACAAGTCCATATGGGTTTGAGCTTTAGGTGTGGCCAACATAGAAACCGTGCTATAAGCATCTGTGAGAAAAATAATATACATGATCCTGGTTTTTCCAGAGAGTCACCCCAAGATGCCTTTTCAGTGTTGCATGTCCAGAACAACACATGTGGAGTGGCAGACTGGGGTGATGGTCACAAAGGGGGACCGGAGAGTGTGGTCCAACCATCGGGGTCACATTTCTCAGCCTCCCTGAGAAAGTTTACCTCGGAGGGTTGAAGAAGAGGCTGTGGTTGATTCTTGAAAAGCAGTGAGAGTTTCATCCATGTCCTGGAGCAGTGGACCAGATGTTAACCCTTGTATAACTGAGGGGGTCACCGGAGTCTGACCATCCAATCTACATGTGTTGCAGAAGGTTTATGACTACTACAGTCCCTTTGTGGGCTTTTCTGTGTTCTGAGTGTTCTTCAGCCAGATCCATTCCCACTATACTACCAACCATACCAATAAAAGGAAATTCCTCATTAAAAGACCTTTATGTAGATAACAATTTTGCTTCTTTTGAACAACTGCTAAACAACACTGCCTCTGCAGCTTCCTGACAAAGTGTGTAATCTTCTTATGCAGCATAGCTCAATCATTCTGTAAAAGCTGAATAAAAAGTGGGAGGAAGACTTTAACATTTATATCTCACATGTGGACTGGCTGAAGATTATTAAAGAATTTATTCATCATGTCCAGTTTAAAATAAACCATTGACTTCAGTCGGTCTAAAACCAAGCATCCAGATTTAGGCCAGATCTTAACCCCACCTGTGATAAATGCAAGCAGCTACGCTACTACACAAGACATCAGTATGAGCTGCAACACAACCATTTCATTTGCACACATTAGTTTGAAAAAAGAAGTCCTACCTTAAACTGGAAATGTTTCCCCCTCAACAATCTGAACCTCTTTGTGATGTATAATGATTGCTCTTAATGTGTCCTGACTTTGCCAAGTCAGTGATCAGTTCCTTGGTTTTTGACACAACTTAAGATCTAAAAAATGATCATTGCACTGTTGCACTGCCGGACTTTGACCTGAGTCTTGGCCCTGTAGGAGGGTCAGAGGGGCAACATCTTCAGAAAATCTGACAATGTAGCTGTCCTGTTGTGATGTTCTACAGCTATTGGTGTACACAATGTATGGGTGACAGACAGTATGGGTGGCTGTAGCTCAGGAGGAAGACCCGTCATCTGCCAACCTGAAAGTTGGGGGTTTGATTCCAGGCTCATTCCTTGAGCAAGACACATTGCCTCCCAATGTGTCTGAATGTGTGAGCTTGTAGAAAGATTAGTATATCAGTATGTAAGATTAGTAGTATGGTCAGTATATGACCATAGAAGTGCTGTATGAGTGTGTGCGTGAATGGGTGAATGTGACAAAGTGTAAAGGGCTAAGTGGTTAAGATGACTAGAAAAGTACAGTCCACTTACATGACACAACCCTGAAGTCAACCTGTGTTTTAAAGACCGATACAGGAAATAAGTCCATTCTAAAAGCAAGACTGAAAACTGGAGTTACCAAGCTGAACCTCTTCATTAAAATTAGATGCAAGGTGGTGAATTAAAATGTGAGGCTGCATCTTATAAAAAACATTAGAAAAGTCAGCAAATCAGATCCTTGTGTGGGATTTTGGCTTCTCTTCTGCTTGTAAGGGTAAGTTGACCTAGTTAACTAGGATAGAAGTCATAAACATCCTTACAAGCATAATAAGCAAACTGTAAGAGGTCTTATTTGCCATCTGTGAGAGAGACCATCTTATCTTTGGTCTAAGCCTTCCTTTGAGTTTGGCAGCTGCACTGTACAAACGTGCCTGATAACAAGACAAACTGCTTGAATTTTAAGGTCTCGTTATAGCTGAACTGGCCAACGTTAATACATTTACCTTACCTCCCTGCTGTGCTGTTCCCTCTCCAGCTCCAGCTCCTGCTCCAAAGCAGTGACCGTGCTCTGCAGCCTGGCCTCTGCTTGCAGCCACTGTGCTTCCTTCAGAGCGAGCTCCTCCTCCATACTGCACAGCTGGGCCTCCTGCAACACACACTATAATCAAATATGCGGTCATCACAGCAACTGTGGAGCAGATAAACATTGAAAAATCAGATTATGTTTTTTTGGGTAAATCCTGTTGATACAAAGGCTTTTGTGTTTTTTACAATGAGGTCAGACATTAATCATCAAGTTTCAGAACTGTCTGTATGATCAACCCAGAGCACTTCACCATCTCTTTGGTCATCAGCTTGGAGTTGTCCAGCTCGCTGGTCATCGCCTCGCACTGACGCTGGGTTTTTTCAAGCTCCTTTTGGACTTCCTGAAGTGTCTGCTGACACACACAGAGCTGCTGTCTAAACTCCTGTGACTCCTAATAGCACAAACACAATCACAAACAGGAAGATGTATCAGCAAAGTGTTTGGATGCTATTCAGAAGCAAATCTGCACCTCTTACCTCTGGCCACTTGCAAAGCTGGTTTAACAATGCTTCAGTAAAGATTCCTATCACACCGTGTAAAGTATCATATTAAACTCAAGAAGTAAATTATTTAAACCCAACAATTATCTAAAAGCAGTTTGTGGCCTCTTTTGCTGTATCTAGTCCAGTTCAGGATCGCAGGGAGGCTAGAGTCTATCCCAGCAATTAGCAGGTGAGAGGCAGGTACACCATGTACAGGTCACCAGTCCTTGGCTGAATCATTTACATAATAAATTGTTAAATTTTCTAAGGTTGCTAAAGATCTGGGCAGCATTTAGGCCAGATCAGCAACCAGGTGGTTTCTTTTAGTAGAGTCATGGTATATATGTGCAGAATGTGGCAATGTTTTGCTGAAATAAGGACAGCCATGAAAAAAAGGTTTCATGCAGTGCAATAAAATAGAAGTAAGGCAAGCAAGTTTATTTGTCTTGTACATGAAGTGTGCTGTACAAAGTACTTTATATAAAACATTAAAAAAATAACAGATGGTGCAAAGAGAACATTAGAAAGCAATAAAAGGCAAAAATAGCTAAAATCATAATAAAATCACAATAAAATTACCTCCTCCCTGAGCCGCCACCTTACCGTGGTGGAGGAGTTTGTGTGTCCCGACAATCCAAGTGGCTATGTTGTCGGAGGCTTCATGCCCCTGGTAGGGTCACCCATGGCAAACAGGTGTCTAGGGGAGGGACCAGA
>JBAMHW010000008.1:4067384-4077582 GCA_037177495.1 Rhadinocentrus ornatus | reverse complement strand
CATGTTTTTTAATTGCATTACAGGAAATAAAGAACTTTATCACAATATTCTAATTTTCTGAGACAGTCCTGTAGTTGTGTGTGCCCCTTAAAGACCTGAAACAGTCGCTTGAGCATTGGGCTATATGATTGGCCCATGTGTATTTTGCGTAGCCAATTATAATCCACCTTCTAGCAGGTATGGCCAAGAGAAGAGCTGGGTATCGATTCAAATTTCAAGAATCGATTCGATACCGATTCTTAAGATTTAGAATCGATCATCACTAGGGCTGGTATCGATTCCAATTTCAAGAGTCGGCTTTGTATAAGTTAAAGATTAGCAAAGAAATTCATCAAACCAGCTGTATGGCACACACTGAGCCCGCTGCTCGCGCTCTCACTCTCCCGCCTGTGTTTGTGACCGTTTTACGACAGTCGATTTACGTATGTAATAACTGGTTTGATGATTATTGTAAAGTTACTTGCGTTCCGCGAGTAAGCTAACCGCTAATTTGCCACATTGCTAAGCGGACTTTGGAAGATACATCTGTAATGCTAAGGGTACACATTTAAACTCACCTGGTTTGTACGGTTTCTAGATGAATGTATGGGTGAATGTGTTCTCTGGACTGCATATGACCACCCTCTTCCAGTGGTGCCTGGACCCTGTATAGAATGTGTTAGCTATGCTAATTTACAGCTCTATAATTATTTTCTGTTACAGGAGGTGTCAGCAACGCAACAGCAGGTGCAGAAGAGTGAAAAAGTCTGTTCAGTACAAGTCGATTTTCTTAAGGTCGAAGGTTTCTCTGTTTAACTGGATGAGATTTGTGTACAGGTTTGACTAATAATACATTTGTATTGTTTGGTGTATGAATGTTTTACCCAATAAGCTATTGTTACCACAAAACTGAGATTGTAATATAGTACGTCAGACGGAGAACATTGTGTAGGAGAACGTCTTTACTACAGAACTCCTCAATGCATACACGTGAACTGGAAATATTCAGGCATGGTTGACATAATATTTCATGTTTTTTAAGAGGTTGAAAGTTCATATTTTTTTCAGTTCTTGAGTTGTGTGTTGATCTGTATATCCAGTATGTGTTTTGATTACTTCTAAATAAAATGTATAACATTTTTTGTAAGTGATTTCTTTACCTACATGTTAAGTAATATTGGCTAAGTAATGCTTATTTACCACTCTTATGCATTTCCGAAAGGGATAAATGTTTACACTTTACAATAAGGGCCAAAAAAGGCATTCAATATTGATTAACTATGGTCAAGTAATGCTTTTGAGGCAGTTAAGCATTTATAAAGTGTTAGCAAAGGGATAAGTGTTTACACTTTAAAATAAGGGTCCAAAAAAGCATTAAACAATGATTAACTATGGTTATGTAATGCTTATGAAGCGTTTATTTAGGCTTAAGTCAGGCTGCTAATGTTAATACTTTAGTTAAGATCAGGTAAGCACTACCTGATGACATACACAGATCAGCATTAGTAAATGATTACTTATGACATAAATAATGGTTGATTAGTTCCGATCCAGGTTATGTGCACCATATAGAGAAGGATCAGTAGATGCATTAGTTAGCTGTTACTTAATACTTATTCACAAAAAATCTGCACCATTAGTAAACAATTACTTGAGAAATTGTAAGGGCTTACTAACAGGATAACTAACATTGTAATTAATGCTGAGTAATGCATACACAATGCTAAATAATTATATAATTTAACTTTTAACACAATGCATTAAGGTTGACTAGTAAACATTAATTATCTGCGTATTAATACATTAAGTAATATGCAAACTAATGCTAAGTAAAACATAATATTAGTTAATACATTATTCAACATTTATTAATGCTTAACAATGCATTAACTAACGTTAATTAAGGGACCCTTTTTGTAAAGTGTTATCATAAACGTTCAATTTTTGTAAGTAGCGACTAAATAATCCACCAGCTCCCAGAGACAGATAACAAGCGTTATAAACAAACATAACTTTTTTTCTCGCCAAAGACCAGCGTTCAGTTATCACAGTGAACAACCTGGGATTTAAGAAACTCATCAACACTTTGAACAAACGGTATCGCTGCCACCTTATCACTATTTTAATCGCGTGTCTCTCCCTGCCCTGTATAATGAGCATCATGAGGGTGTTGTGAAGGACGTGGCTACAGTCCAATGCTCCGCCACCGTTACGGACCTGTGGTCAAGCCGCACCATAGACTCGGATTTCAACGTGAACACGAAATGTTTCCAGTCTCATCTTTTTCACATCACACCGGGCAGAACTGGTCTGAGACAAACTATAGCTACTGGAACCTGGTGGAAAGAGACTAGTCGTTATTACCACAGACAACCGCTTCAAATAACTTTCTCTAATTGTGTTAGATAATCGAGATCTCAATTTCAATCAAAATAATTGTCATGTCATTATCTGTACCGCTTATTCCTATTATGGCTCGCGGGGTGAGCTGGAGCCTATCCCAGCAGTGTTTCAGGTGAGAGGCAGGGTACAACCATGACAGGTTATATATAACATATATATATATATATATATATATAACATATATAGGGACAAACAACCAATCACGCACACACTCATTCCTATGGAGAATTTAGAGTCACCAATTAACCTGCATAACATGCATGTCTTTGGACGGTGGGAGGAAACCGAAGAACCCTGAGAAAACCCACGCATACACGGGGAGAACATGCAAACTCCACACAGAAAGGCCACCAGCTCCCTACATTCGAACCTCCCCCAGCCAAGGCTCGAACCAGTGACCTTCTTGCTGTGAGGCTGCGGTGCTTATCACCACACCACCGTGCAGCCCACAAAATAATTGTGATTACCATTTTTCCAATTGAGCAGCCCTACTATAAATACAGCGGCAGCTGGTTTGACAACGGATACGCAAGAGGCGTATCTTGACCGCAGTCGGAATTTCTCTGAGATTACTTGATTTAGCCACTTTTAGACCTCCAACACAAGTTTTCTGTGGCTTCTTCACCGCTGGAGTTCTTCTTTACCTCAGTCGCTAGACCTGGTGGATTATGAGTCAGTCCCTGGTAGGCCTCAACTTGGCGGAGTAGTGTCACTCTCAGCAGTCCTGTCTGAGGTTCCACTGCTGTGATCAGTGCCCTGTTTCGGACTGCATGATGATTTCACGGGCCTCTACCGTGTAATGTTTCTTCATGGTGTCAGGTAGGAAACGAAGAGGTTTTCTCCAACTTGCTTTTATAAACGTGCTGCAGATGCAGCTGTGTAAACAAAGTTGGTGTTTATTTTGATTTTCACTACAACCCATAATTTTGATGTGCTGCAAAGAGTCCTGTGATTTATTTTTTTCAAAGCAGTGCATGGGAATGCATGTGGATGTGTGTTTTACGTATAAAATAGAAATGTGTCGGTGCTTGAATATTCAAATAAAAATTATACATGAAACAGAAAATTTGGAAAAGGTGTCACTTGAAAGCTACCTGCACCATTATGTATTTGGTCACACAGTAATGCATCGTGCATGCTGTTGACCCATGCGCGTGCACAGACACATATTCGAATGCATATGTTTCCTTATTCACATACTCTCACACACACAAATCTCAAGCTGAGGAGCATGTGTGGGGTGCAGAGTACAGAGTATACAGTGCAAGCTCTCCTTAGTAGATAAAGTGGGTGTTTTCCATGCTAGGCACATCTTTTGAAAATTACATCATTGCAGAGGGATTCCCTTCGAGCACATACATAAAGCCCCTAGCTTCAAATGAAGTGGATAAATTAGAAAATGCATGTTTTATACTTTTTATTTAAAGACTGTCTTTATTTCCACAACTTCTTGGCCACCTGGTTAATAGTGGTGATTGTGTCCCTCTGCACCTCCCACCCACCCAAGCACCCAACAACCAGAAACAAATATTATTTAACACTAAATAAACTGCTACCAATCTCTGATGTATCTGTACATATTTATTTTATAAATTAAAACAAATGGCTAAATTACCGGCATCAGCACTGTCATTTAGCAGACGCTTTTCTCCAATGCGATTCCATCTTGTGGGATTCATAATTCGGTCTCCTGCATGGCAGACGGATGCTCTACTGATTGAGATAACCAGCCACGCGTTTCCATGCCTCTGGCGTGTCTTGCCTTCTGACACTGCGATGACCGCATCTGCCACCTGCAGCCACTATTCTGCGTTTCTGATAAGTAATGCCCACACCATGCCCACCAATGACCCATTTTTACGTTTGTCAACATGGTCCATCAGGTTCTGTCTCACACCCCGAAAAAATCCGTTGTCCCTTCTTTTTCCCTCCTGAGCCGTCATGGAAATGTGATGAATATGTATTACAGGCGTCCACCTGACAATTTACAGCCACCATGTGCGCGTGGGAAGGCATTCCCTCACATGCGCCCACTTTAGAGTTGATTCTGATTTATAAACAGAAACAGGCGTGGGACATGCGTGCGCCCGCTTTGATAAATCTGAACGTAGAAGCGCGCAGCATTTCCTTTTTGCGCCGCAGACGCCACCTGTAGTTTGCTTTGCTATGCAGTTTGATAAATGAGGCCCTGGTCTATTGTGGTCTGGGTCCTCAAAAGCCGGTGGATTTGCCCTTTTTGTATATCACACACCAGAAGCTAACTTTATCAATGTTTCTGAACATTTTTCCATCCACACTCAAGAGTTGAAAAACTAAACGGTCTGATGTTTTTTACCTCATATAAATGAGCGTGTAATTTCAGACTGTACATGTTTGCGCGCTCACAATTCTCATCAGCCCCAATGTGCAGACAGGCGTACGCGCTTACGCATGTGTGCACCCTCCCACCAGCGGACAGACAGCATGTGTCCAAAAATATGTGGCATAAATATCAGGTAATAACCAGGCTCCACAAGCTCACCCTCCAACCCACCAGCAGAACTGAGGTACCAACATTAACAGCTACAGTTTAATTAACGGTTCTGCTCCATCGTATCTAACAAGCCGATAATGTAGATCTAAACTGCAGCTGGACCTCAACCACACCTTTTCCAGGGCCTGGAAAACTACTGATTGGTTAGTAAAGCATTTAATAGCGAAGCAGCGTTCCTCTCATACCACTGGTAGATGAACTGAATGTAACATTAGCGCACACAGAGTTATAAAAATTGTCTCTCTTTTTTGTTTTTTCTGTTAGTCTCTTGGATAAATAAAAGTATCTCTCTGAGGATCTCAAACTTCTAACAGGCTCATAAGGTCTGATAGAGCAAAAGGTCACAAAGGGTGTAATAATTTACGTATGATTTTATAGCTTTTTTCTTTTGTACCTAGACATTTTTAGTACAAAAAGGTCCCCCAATGGTGTAAATTTGAGGAGGGGACTATGGTTAACTTATGACACTATTTTACTCCTATAACACTCATCCATCCAGCCTACAGTAAATGATCCACCATGTGGAAGCAGCCAGTAAAGTTCCTGTCGAACATACATGAAGACATCCTGCAGCTGCTCACTTACTTGATGGAGGTGAAATGATCCAATGCACGAGGCTCCAGTGAGAGGGCTTTTCTTTTTTCCTGCCAAAGTAAAAAATAATTAGCACTTAAATGTTTACCTGTTCCACGAACATGACCGTTTATGCAAACACTTACAATAACATCTCAAAATAAAGTGGCTGCACCCAACTCACTCCTGGTAAAGCAAACACACAAAGAAAAACACACACCTGGGTCAAGAGCTCAGTGGAGCATTGCGGTTTAGACTCTAGAGAACGCACTCCTTGCTTCCTCTTTTTCTTTTTTTTCTTCTTCTGTTTTTCCTCTGAGTCATTGTTTAGAGCGCTGGAATATTTAGAGCAAAATAAAAGTAATGACGATGTGGATAAAATAAATTTAACAGTCATGTGTTATGAAAGGAGGTGAGAGAATGAAAACTTTATTCTTGCGTTGATTAGGTTTAAAAACTTAAGTTAACATTTGGTAATTAGAAAAAAAATGAGTTGGTAGAAAGGGTGGATGATAAAGGGAGGAATGTAAACAGCCAATACAGCATGTGAAAAATCTCCCAGTGTGGTTGCTTGGTGGTTACTTAAGGGAGCAATCCATCCACCACTTATCTATGGCCAAAGCCATCCGATATAAGCCATAAGATAAGTATGGGAATTATGGGTCTCTGTGAATGATAGTAACTTGCAGAAATCCCCTCAAATTCCTTTCAAAATACCAGAAATAACTTACTTTTTGCCAGACATAGCTTTAGTAGATTTGCATCTCTTGATGGTGATCTCATGCGAAGCCTTCTCCATCACTCTGTTGGTTGACTCGTCGCAGTTGGGGGCAGCAGGAGGGAAACGGATCCTTAGGCCAAACAAATGCTTCTTTTTCTTCACTTCCTTCCCAGACATGAACCTGAAGAGACGACAAGAATTAGTGAGGCCCAAAAGAAGAAAGAGTGCAAATCCAGGGAATGATGGGAGAACGGAGATTGTGAGCGTTATTAGTGATGGATTAACTTACAAGCAGCTATTGTTGTTTAAGGCCTCTAGAACATGTTCATATCGCTCGGATCTTGATGTGTTGGCAAGCTATAGACGCAGAAATAGAGTTGATCAATCGGAAAACCAACATCACTTGGCTGCAATATCCGTCTACGGGGAAGGATTTATCATTAACTGCATTAACTGCAGGAGAAAACAGCGTTTTCCCCAACAATAAATAAAATGTCATTTATGACATAGTTAATGTTAAAGCAAAAGAGAAGAGTCTCACCTCTCCAAGCTGCAGCAGCTCCCAGTTCTCATTAATGTAAGCCATTAAATCCATCTCAGAGTCAAAATACTTCTTCTTGTGAATCACACTCAAGTTGTACAGGCTGAGGTGGGTGACGTCCTTCCTGAAATATTTTTGTAGAAACTTTCGGTCTGCTTTCAAAAGTTGGATGGCTTTCAATTTTCTACTTATAAACTTAGCCAAAACAGGGGTTGTTATTAAACCCCACAGATCCACCTTCAAACCATGTAGTTATTCCATACCAACTTCATTTATAAAACACTTTACAAACAACCACAGCTGAAACAAAGTGCTGCACATGAACAAATACTAAAAACAATAACACAAAGACGAAAAACTTTCGACATATGTATAAACATGGCATAGAAACAACTAAAATTCAACACAACAAGACAAATTACAACATTACATCAAATAAAGAATCTAAGTCACACTGAGGTTGAAAGCCAAAAAATAAAAATGGGGTTCAAGACAACTTTTAAAACTGGACAGGGAATGGGTCTTTCTAATGTGTGATGGCAGGCTATTTCACTGTTGTGAAGCAGAAATAGAGAAGGCCCCATCCCCTCTGAGCTTCCTCCTGGAACTCAGTACCTGTTGGAACAGCTGGTCAGCTGACCCAAGGCACCGAGAAGGTGAGTAGGGATGAAGAAGATCATAGAGGTAAGGCAGGGCAAGACCATTTAAACATTTTAAAACAAACAGTTTAAAATCAACTCTAAAATGGACCGGCACAGTGGAGTGAAGCCATGACAGGGTGTGAGCGTTCTGAACCAGCTGCAGACAGGAGACGAAGGACTGAGTCACTATAATCCAAATGGGATAAAATAAAAGCAAGGTCCAGTTTCAGAGTGCTGCTTGAAAAGAAAAGATTTAACTTTTGCCAAACGCCTTAAATGATAAAAACAGGACTTAACAGCAGCTCTAATTTGGCTGTCCGACCATTACCAGAAATGGACTCGCTGGGACCACTTGGTCTAATCACAAATCATCTGTTTTCTTTTTTTTTAAATAAAGCACTTTAACACCAGCCACAGAAGTATATAACAAAAGTGATAAACTAAATCAAATCCAGACAATAAAAATTAAAACAAATAAGATCAAGTCTCGGGTTGGGTTGAAGGCCAATGAGTTGTGTTTTTGTGTAAATGGACATTGAGGGAGCCTCGTCACTAGGAGTGACTGAATGTTGGTCTCCGTTGGTTCTGGGATTGACTAAGAACAGCTCCAGCCCCCTCGCGAAAGTGCATTTAAATATTCCGTTACCTTGAGAAAACAAAGTCTGTTTAACAAGATAACAAGCCGGAGTACCAGGAAGGAACCTGTGCATGCATAGGAAGAACATACGAACTTCACACAGACTCATTTTATCTGTCAGTTTTAAACACGTTAAGATTCACTTACCAGCTGAGAGGCAGTCTGTGGAGGTATTCTGTTCCACCGTTGCAAACTGAACAGATAAACACATAAAACCTGAAGACAAAAAAAAAAAAAAAAGCACCTCATCAGCTGCTTTATTAAACTGTCCTGATGTTGTCCAAATGCAGCTTTAACGGTTTTTCTTCCTGTTATACAATTTACTGTGATTAAAGATTGAACAGTCCTATAATTCATTTCATGCCACAATCAATGATTTGTGGTTGTAATGAACACCATCCTGTGGAGGCATGTGGAGGATGAGGATAATTTTAACACCCACACTTTTCCTGGTAAGGAGGGTTCAGCACCTGCACTTTTCCCACGTTTGAAATTTTTTTCCTGGAGTTTCTGCATAAACGTGGCTGCTCTATGGTCCTCTTTGCACAGCGCTCTGCCTCCTCCTATCACTGTCCTGTGTGTTCCATGACTGGCTGTCATGATCAGCTGGTTTTTCTGCTGCAAATACCATACATATCTACTATAAAGGCTAGATGCTTTATGCCGGAGCTTCGAAATGTCCTCACCCAGCGGCCATCTTACCACAGGTTTGCTCTCTCGCGGGCTCTGTGGCATCTGAGGGAAAGTGAGTGATAAGCACATAAATACTCTTATTTTGCTGAAATCTTGATGCATTTACTAACGGTTTGGTTTCATACAAAATCTATTAATGTGGCTATAATTCTGGATACGTAAACGTGTTGAAATTGCTGCTTTTGCCTTTGAAAAATTACTTAAACTTGCAATATAGTCATCCTCCATTAGAAGGCACAGAAAGGCTCATCAGAGCAGCTTATTCGCAAGTTCCAGACAATTACAGTCCATCAGACTGCTGGAGGTCCTGTACATTGTACGGAAAAGGATCGGGTTGAGGAGCACATTGGCTGCACACAGTATGACATAGACAGTTACCACCATATGCTGCTGACATTAGTGTGTTTTTTAAGCTAAGGCTGCACCACATTGCCAAGATGACTCCACATAGCTTACAGAGAAACATGCACCAGAAGCTCAAAAAAACAGTCCTTCAGGGTATTAAGCAGGCCATTTTTTAGGTTGTTTGAGTGTATATCTCCATGTCTCCAAGATTTTACAGACACTGAACAGAAGGCGAATAAAGTATGATAATGTGTTATGATTTAATATAAATATTACTAAAATAATAAAAAAATTATTTCAATTATACTACATCTTTAAACTAAACATAATTCAAATTTTAATCTCTCTATCTCAATCTAGAGAGAGAGAGAGAGAAAGAGACAGGCTAGTACATCAGGAGACGTGGTGGAGGCCGTAGGAGGGCAACAACCCAGCAGCAGGACCGCTACCTCCGCCCTTTGTGCAAGGAGGAACAGCAGGAGCACTGCTAGAGCCCTGCAAAATTACCTCCAGCAGGCGACAAATGTGCATGTGTCTGCTCAAACGGTCAGAAACAGACTCCATGAGGGTGGTATGAGGGCCCGACATCCACATGTGGGGGTTGTGCTTACAGCCCAACACTGTGCAGGACGTTTGGCATTTGCCAGAGAACACCAAGATTGGCAAATTCGCCACTGGCGCCCTGTGCTCTTCACAAATGAAAGCAGGTTCACACTGATCACGTGACAGAGTCTGGAGATGCCATGGAGAACGTTCTGCTGCCTGCAACATCCTCCAGCATGACCAGTTTGGCAGTGGGTCAGTAATGGTGTGGGGTGACATTTCTTTTGGGGGCCGCACAGCCCTTCATGTGCTCGGCAGAGGTAGCCTGACTGCCATTAGGTAACGAGATGAGATCCTCAGACCCCTTGTGAGGCCATATGCTGCAGCGGTTGGCCCTGGGTTCCTCCTAATGCAAGACAATGCTAGACCTCATGTGGCTGGAGTGTGTCGGCAGTTCCTGAAGACGAAGGCATTGATGCTTTAGTCCAGGTCTGGGGGAAGATTCCTCGGGAGAAGTCATACAGGCACGTGGAGGCCACACACACTACTGAGCCTCATTTTGACTTGTTTTAAGGACATTACATCAAAG
>JBAMHW010000008.1:4045300-4056913 GCA_037177495.1 Rhadinocentrus ornatus | reverse complement strand
GTCTGCCTCCCTAACATTGGCTGGGAGAAGGTTCCATAGAACAGGGGCTTGGAAACTAAAGGCTCTTCCTCCCACTGATGGAAGAGGATGAGGGTTGCATTTGCTCTGGGGAAAAGTAAATCCAACAGAACTTACATTCTGTTCATTTGCACTATTCCATTGTATTTTATTTTTTGTACTTATATTTCTATTTTTCTGATTATATTTAATTTAATACTTGTAAATATTAATACTTGTAAATATTTTAAAAGACACACTTTTAAGGAGCAACTCCTCAATTTTTTTGTTGTTGTACAACAATGATAATAAAGGTTATTCTGTTCTAAGTTACAGGTCCACAAGGACATAGCTGAAAACCAGGCTAAATTCTGTTTTACTGATGCAGTAAAGTTCAACGAGCCATGTGAAACTTTGCTTGTATAAGAATTTAATGAGCCTGCAGTCATCACCCATCTTCTATTCACCCAGCTGGTTCTGCGAATTTCAGAAGTGGGAGAAGACAATGGGTCCGGCTACAGGACGCTATCAAAGCTAGTAGATGTGATACTGCTGGTCTTTCATCTGCCCTGGACTATAAGAAGTCAATAGTTAATGAGGGTAACTGAATCTAACTGCAGTTAGGTGGTGACCCTTCAGTTTGCATTGTGGTTTTGGTGCTGTTTAACTTGCAGTACCTTTATGTATTCAGTCGTTTATGACAGTTTCATATCATAAATAGCTGAGATTGTCTAATTATTTATAGTTTAAAGAGACCCCACACATCCACGTGAGGACGGGATAGAGTAAAGGACCACAGGAATTAACAAAGGATTAAACTCTTTGCTGTTTTGGTTCCACTCTTTCATTCAGATATTGAGTCACGTTCATTTCTGAGATGCATGAAAAGACAGTCAGTATGCACATGTGACTCCAAGTCCTGCTTTTATCCTGATCTGTGTACGCATCCGACCATATTGTCTGGATTCTGTGCAGAAAACATTAAATTGTCTGTCTGTTAATTTCTTCATCATAAATGCTGACATAGAAGACACACACTTAAAATCTGAAAAAGAAGTGTGTAAATAACAAAAATACATGAATGGATAAATTATAAATTGGTTTTAAAATTCAAGAATTAAAAGAAGGAAAAAGAAACTTATAAACTGGAAGCATCTTTCTAGTACCGGGTTGGACCCCATTTTTCCTCCAGAATTCTCTTAGTTCTTGGTGTCATGGATTCAACAAGGTGTTGGAAACCTTCCTCAGAGGTTTTGCTCCACATTGACAAGAAAGCATCACACAGTTGCTGCAGGTTTGTCAGCTGCATCCATGATAAGAATCTCCCGTTTCACCACATCCTAAAGCTGCTCTAGTGGACTGAGATCTGGTGACTGTGGAGGCCATTGCAGTCCAGTGAACTCATCATGTTCTAGAAAGCAGTTGGAGATGATCTGAGCTTTCTGACATGGTACATTATCCTGCTGGAAGTAGCCATCAGAAAATGCTACACCGTGGTCATAAAGGGATAGACATGGTCAATAACAATACTCAGGTAGACTGTGGTGGTTAAACCAGGCCACGTTGGTACTAATGGGCCCAAAGTGGGCCAAGAAAATATCCCCCACACCATTACACAACCAACATTCTGAAGCATTCCATACTATGTTATTATGATGTTTCCACCAGATTATGAGCCTACCATCTGAATGTGGAGCTGAAATGGAGATTCATCAGACCAGCAACGTTTCCCCATCTTCTATTGTTCAGTTTTGGTGAGTCTGTGTGAATTGTAGCCTGAGTTTCCTGTTCTTAGCTGACAGGAGGCACCCGGTCTTCTGCTGCTGTTGCCCATCTGCTTCAAAGTTGCACATGTTGTGTTCAGAGATGCTATTCTGCGGACCATTGGTTGGAACCAGTGCTTATTGGACCTGCTGCCTTTCTGTCATCTCCAACCAGGATGTCCATTCTCCTCTGACCTCTGACATCAACAAGATATTTTGGTCTAGACAACTGCTGCTCACTGGATATTTTCTCTTCTTCAGACCATTCTCTGTAAACTTTAGAGATGGTTGTGTGTGAAAATCCCAGTAAATACTCAGACCAACAACCATGCCACATTCAAAGTCATTTACATCTCCTTTCTTCCTCATTCTGATGCTCAGTTTAAACATCAGTGAGTCGTCTTCACCAGCTTCTTGCAGCCATGGGATTGGCTGACTAGATAATTGTGTTAACAATCAGCTGAACAGGTGGAGCTGATAAAGTGGACGGTGAGTGTATAAGGCGTTGTAAAATTGCAGCTGGAAGCTCATTAACATAGAAACAATCAGATGGTTTTAAAGTGTATTGTCTCTCATTAATTTCATATAAAACAGCAAGCATTGGGATGCATTTACAAAATGATCATCCATTATTTGGATTTGTGCAGCGCTGCTTCCTTCATCATGAGGATGATCAAAAACAAAGTCTACAAATAAAACTCTTTCAATTACTTCAGTAATGAAAGATATTCTGTTTCTGCATTTTCCCACTAAAATATTTTACTATATTTTTTTATAAAAGAAAATATTTAACTCATCTAAGAAGTAAAGCAGGATTATACTTGTTCCATTATATTCCAGGGTGACAGCAGGAAACATAAGATATTAAGAATCTGATTCATGACCATGTCTGTAGGTGTGGATGGCTTGGTGCATGTGGTTTGTGTGGATTCAAAGCAAAAATATAATCTTTACTGTTTACACACCACAGTCAGGATTTCAAAGATAAAAAGATATTAACATGTCTGCCATTGTGTCTGTCTATAGTATTTTATTGGGATTTGTAAACTGCTGAGGCTGAAACGAGATCACCACATCAGCTGTTCCCATGTGATCTGAATTACATCTTAAATTACTGCTTCATGTCCCACTGAAATGATGATTTAATCATCATGTCCGTCAAATAGTTTGATCATTTAAACTCTTGTGTTGTTTAGAGGCAGTTTTGAAGATGAAGAAATCTTTGACCTTAACAGAGACTCACATTTATAAAGCAGGCATGATGTCAAAATGTAATGAAACCAAATTTCCCTCTGGCTATGAAGCGCTACTGCAGTATGGGATGGAAATTTAATTTTAAAAAAAATTTCTTCCAAAGGAAAATTAAATTGCTGTAGTCATCAGAGGGAAAGATCTACTTCTATAAATTAAAAAATAATATTTGAATATAGTTACAAAGATGGGTAGTAGAGGTGTGCAACCTGAATTCCAAAAGAGTTGGGATGCTGTGTAAAATATAAAAAAGAATATAAACAACACATTAGATATTGAAACTGAGACATTTTTACCATTTCATGGAAAATATGAGTTGATTATGAATTTAATGGCAGCAACACATCTGTAAAAAGTTAGAACAGCAGCAACTAAAGGCTGGAAAAGTAATTGGCACAAATAAAAAAACAACTGGAGCATTTAACAACTAATTAGGTTAATAAGGAACAGGTCAGTAACATGGATTATATGGTGTAAAGAAAGCATTCAAAATTAGCAAAAGGCAGCAACAAATATAAAAAATCACAATAAATTCATAAATTCCAATAAAATGATTTAAAGCAAGATAAGTTAAAAGCTAAAATACAGGTTTCATGCATAGGCGCATGAGAAAAGATTTTTTAAACCTTGATTTAAAAGTGTCTAGGTTTGATTAAAGTTTGATCTCCACTGGCAGTTTGTTTCACTTGTTTGCAGCATAACAGCTAAATGCTGCTTCTCCATGTTTAGTCTGGACTCTGGTCTGGACAAGTTGACCAGAGTTTTTGGGTCTAAGAGCTCTGCCAGGTTTATAGTCTCTGAACATATAACGTATTCTAATATAATATAATGTATTCTGGACCTAAACTGTTCTGGGATTTGCAAACTATCAGAAGGATTTTAATATCTATCTATATCTATCCTGGTTAAAACTCTAGCAGCATCATCTGGATGAGCTGCAGATGTTTAATGCTCTTTTTAGGAAGTCCTGTTAAAAGACCATTACAGTAATCCAGCCTACTGGAGATGAATAAATGGATGAGTTTCTCCTGGTTTTTCTGGGAGACTAAACTTTTATTCTGTTGATGTTTCTGAGCTGGTAAAAATCTTCTTAGTGACAGCTTTGATGTGGCCGCTGAAAGTCAGATCTGAGTCTATCAACACTCCAAGGTTACGAACTTGGTCGTGATTTTAAGAGCCCAAGTCTCCAGGTTTTTACTAGTACTGCTGACCCTTTACTAGTACTGCTGACCCTCTTTGCTACCAAAAGAGAATAATCTCGGTTTTGTCTTCATTTAATTGTAGAAATAACTCCCGCATCCAGGTGTTTATTTGCTCCAGACACAGACAGTAAGTTTGTTGGGCTGCAGTCGTCTGGTGACAGACACATAAAGTTGTGTGTCATCTGCATAACTGATAATTAATGCTAAGGTTCTGTAATATGTGAACCAAAGGGAGCATATATAAGTTGAACAGAAGAGGTCCAAGGACCGACCCCTGAGGGACTCCACAAGTTATGGCTACTCACTCGGATTCATAGCTGTCGATCGTAACACAATAACTCCAACCTTCTGCATATGACCTGAACCAGTTAAGGACCACTCCAGAAAGTCCAACCCAGTTTTCCAGCCTGTGCAACAGGATTCTGTGACCAACAATATCAAACGCAGCACTGAGATCCAGCAGAACCAGGACTGATACTTGACTAGAATCAGTATTCAACCTAATGTCATTTAACACTTTGACCAGAGCTGTTTCAGCGCTGTGATGAAGTCGGAAGCCGGACTGAAATTGATCAGGATTTCTGTTTTCATTTAAGAAGTCATTAAGCTGGTGAAATACAACTTTCTCAATAATCTTGGATATAATGGAGGTTTGAGACAGGTCTATAGTTGTTCGTTATAGAGGTGTCTAGAGTAATTTTCTTTAGGAGTGGCTTAATGGCAGCCATCTTTATTGACTTTGGGGAAAAAAAGGAGAGTTTCAGAAAGGCAGAGTCTCTTAGATGGAAAGGAAAGATGTACAGAGGTTCACCAATCTGAGACAAATTAAGTCTAAAAATCATGAAACAATTTCAGAAAAATGTTCCTCAATGTAAAATTGTGAAAAATTTTAAAAATCGCACCATCTACAATGAATAATATCATCTAAAGATGCAGAGAATCATGAGGAATCTAAGTTACAAGTCCACAAGGAATTTCTGTTTTTGTGCTGGAAATCATTGCATGGACTCAGGAAGACTTCTAGAAATCACTGTGTCACTGTGAACAAAGTTCACCCTGAAATCCACAAATGCAGGTTAAAGCTGTATTGTTCAGAGATGAATCCATATGTGAACAGGATCTAGAAACACTGCCGTCTTCTCTGGACCAAAGCTCTTTAAAATGGTCTGAGGCAAAGTGGAGAACTGTTCTGTGGTCAGCTGGAAGAAAATGTGAAATTCTTTCTGAAAGCGTGAACGCCATGTCCTGCAGATGAAACAGAAGGACACAAGATGTTTTGCCATCAGATTCAAAATAAGCTAATATATTCAATGAAATGGTAAAAATGTCTGTTTCAACATCTAATATGTTATTTATGATCTAATGTGAATTAAATATGGGTTGATGAGATTTGTAAATCATTGCATTTTGTTTTTAATTTACATTTTACCCAGTGTCACAACTTTCCTGGAACTGGGGTTTTATACATGGTTATTGTATCCCCCTGTTATAGTTCAAGCTCTGACCATTTCGTTGTAATATCAACCACCGTTCTGTCGTTTAGCTCAACCTTCCCCATCACCATCACTATGGAGATTAAGACACTACAACAGGACATGTGTTAAGGGAGGCGTTGTAAACCAAGTGAATCCTGTGACTCAAGCAGATAATTAGATTTGTTTTAACTAGCCATAATCAACACCACGTTTCCCTCTAGAACAACTAGACCGCCACTTTCTAACTGATTCATAGCATAGATATCATAGTGTTGCACACAGTAGCTAACCAGACAGTCTGTGTCCTGTCATGGGACATTTCATGTTGTTTCTGTAGTAATCCATAATTTAATCAGGGTTCAATGTCTCTTTCACTGCAGGTAATTTTTCTCAGTGTGACTATTCCTGTTCATGGTCCAGATGTGTTTTTGTCTTTCTTTTTCTTCTCTGTCACTCCATCACAGGCTCGGATCTCGTTTGTGAGGGTGAAGTACCTGTTCCTCACATGGTTGACTGTGTTGGTGGGCAGCTGGGTGCTTTACGTGCAATACTCCACCTACACAGAACTGTGCAGAGGACATGAGTGCAAAAATGCCATTGTGAGTGTTTGCAAATAATATGTCAGAATAAATAACTGTGTTGTCTCTTAAAACTCCGCTGGATCTCTGGCGCCTTCGAGCGATTCTGCTTATATTATATATATTCTTACCCAGACATTGGAAATCCTGATAAGTGGTATTACGAAACTGCTTATCAACTCGGTAATTCCACCCAGGGTTTCCCATCTCGATCAGTTTTACATAAAAAAAAAAGAGGGAAAAAACAGACACACATTACGAATAGCAATAAAAGGGCTTTGAGTTTAAAGGCTTGATGCTTAATGAAAGTTATATTTCTGTATTATTTCCCAAGTGTGATAAATACAGGAGAGGGATCATCGATGGCTCAGCCTGCAGTAGTCTCTGTGATAAAGAAACGCTCTACATGGGGAGATGTCTGTCAACGCTACCAAACAACCAGGTATGAGGAAGGTCTGTTTTCTGTACACCTTCAGTCATAACTGTTATTTGTGTTGTTACATGTTTCTTTGGCATTTCACTGTTTACCAGGTGTACACAGGAGGCTGGGGGGATCACAGTGGGATCATCCGCTGTAAGCTGGGGGAGGTTGTTCATTACGAGCTGGGTGAGGAGCCGGAGCCCCGGAGAGAAGCCCCCGTCTTCGACAAGCCGACCAGAGGCACCTCAGTGGAGAAGTTTAAAGAGATGGTCTTCAATCACATCAAGGTGGAGTAGCATGAAACCGAGTAAAAAAATGTTAAAACCCCAATTCAGAAAAAAGTTTAGATGCTGTGTAAAATGTAAATAAAAACAATACAATGATTTGTAAATTTCATCAACTCATATTTTATTCCCAGTAGAACATAAACATCATTAGATGTTGAAACTGAGACATTTTACAATTTTAAGGGAAGTATGAGCTGATAGTATATCTAATGGCAGCAACATGTCTGTATAAAGTAGTTCCAGGGTGATGTGTAGCATTGTGTAGCATCCCCTCTTCTTTTAATAGCTGTCTGTAAACATCTGGGAAGTGAGGAGAGCAGTTGCTGGAGTTTTAGGAGAGGAATGTTGTCCCATTCTGGTCTGATGCAGGATTTTAGCTGCTCAACAGTCCTGGACCTTGGTTGCTGGATTTCTGCTTTCATGATGCTCCAGATGTTATGTATTGGTGAAAAGTCTGGACTGCAGGCAGGCTAGTTCAGCAGCCAGATTTTTCTCCTGTGAAGCCAGGCTATTGTGATAGATGCAGGATGTGGTTCAGCATTCTCTTGCTGAAATCTGCAAGGCCTTCCCTGAAAGAGACGTTTGGATGGGAGCATATGTTGCTCTAAAACCTCCATGTTGTTTACGTTCTATTGGGAATAAAATATAAGTTGATAAGATTTGGAAATAATTGTATTCTGGTTTTATTTACATTTTAAACACTGGTCCAACTTAAGTAGTGATGGACTAAAGCCTAAATTGTCCAATTGTCCCCCAGTCTAAGCTTGGAGAGCAGGCGAACCTTGCCAACCTTGTCGCCCAGGTGCTCTCTGTCGCCGATGGCAACAGAGATGGACGCGTGTCACTGCCAGAAGCCCGCTCCACATGGGCCCTCCTGCAAATGGACGAGGTATCTGCTTACCTTTTTGTAATTTCCATACATGTTTTATATGTCAGCGGTGAAAAGTCTGTCTTTGGCTACAGTGAAACAGATTTCTTCTCTCTTCAACGAGGTGCTGTTTGGTCTGCTGCTCCAGGACCGTGGACACACTCCGCGTTTCCTCGGTTACTGCGGGGACCTGTACATGACGGAGCGCATCCCCTATGGGCCTCTGTATGGCTTCTCGTTGCCTTGGCCTCTTGTTTCCTGGGTGCCCAGTGGTGTGCAGCGCACCATGGATCAATGGTTCACCCCCTCCTGGCCTCGCAAAGCTAAGATCTCCATGGGCCTGCTGGAGCTTGTGGAGGACATCTTCCACGGGACCTACGGCAGCTTTCTAATCTGCGACCTCGCAGCAATGCATTTCGGCTACACCGACCGCCACGAGCTCCGCCTGACCAGCACCCAGGCGGTGGTTCCCGAGGACGAGTTCAGACGCACCATGCGAGTACTGAAGTGCAACACGGATACCGACTGCGTGTACGGGGTGGACTGCCACACATCATGTAACCTGTTAGAAAAACGTTGCAGGGAGGAGCCAGCCCAGCCAAACCTGGCGAAGGCATGCGGTACACTTAAGGATTACCTCCTGCGTGGGGCCCCTTCAGAGATCAGAGAGGAACTGGAGAGACAGCTGTACGCCTGTATTGCTCTCAGAGGTGATGCTGGACAGATGGACATGGAGCACTCGCTCATCCTCAACAACCTGAAAGCGCTGCTTTGGAGACAAATCTCACACACCAAGGACTCATGACAGTGAAAGGATGTTCCTCTGAAATCATGCCAATCAGTTCTTCAGGTAAAACTGAGTTAAAAATTTAAAAAGATGCTGTGATTTATGAGTAACATATTTTAATAAGTAACTTTTGTCAACTTCCGAAGGTCAGAGTGATGGACCTACCTCTTTCATCCCATTTCTAAAGTTTGGGGCTTGGAAAACACTTGAGTACTTCGATAAGACTTAAAAACGAATGATCGCATGTTGCCATCAGACAAACTGAAAAATGTGAAAACACATCTTAATGTTCACCATAGTTCAATGTTATGATAAAACTCCTGGAAAAACTATGTCCTGCGATTAGTCCAAATTGCTGTTTTTGCCACAAAAACATGCTGATGTTAATATGCTGTAATGGTTTATTGATAAGTTAATTTATTCAGAACCCGGACCCTCATTAATCAACTGTACTTATTCACAGGTTTATACCTTAGAACATTTTCACGTACCAACGTGGAAACTAAAACTACGGCTGCACAATATTAGGAAAACGTTGTTTTAGCTGAAACTAGATTTTGAGAACTCTTTGTAAATCTCCTTGTGGTTGTACAGCAGGTGTCAGCAGAGATTTGCTGTTTCCTCTGGTGGTTACTTGGGGGGAGGGTATTGCCTCATTTTCTTAAATCTTTTCAATTTGATTCAAAGGAGCCTGATTAGTTTAGATTTTGATTACATGTTCTATATCAATTCATTTAAAGATATTTATGTAACACCAATTTTTCTTGAATGTTAAAAACATTCTCAGATAGCTATTTTTATAAACATTGAGCCTGTTTATATAACCATCAAATTCAGATATCTGGGTGTAATCAGATTACAGTAATAATCTGATCTGACAGGTCTACATGCGCTACAGAAATGCAATATTTGAAACATTGTTGTCTATATTTACTAGTCCATCATTGGATTTCCGGGAGAGGCAATATGCAATATCTATATCTCGTTGGCTAATATCGTGATAAAGGTCCATTTTTCAATATATTGTGCAGCCCTAACTGACACTTAGGAATGTGCATAAATGTAAGGACAGCTCTAGAGTTTAGTGGTAGACCAGACAATCTGGTGTTGCAACAATCTCAACATCCACATCTTTATCACCTCAAAATAGGATTTACTCAGTCACTACTTCCGTTTGTAATAGACTTGTTGCCTAAATGTTATCAAAACACACAAAAGTGACAGACTTACCATCGCGTCTGACATTATTACAGGGTTTTGTGAACAGGGAGCGCACCTCAAAGAGCACTGATCTGCTTCCCAGAAGAGATCCTGTTGGATTTATGCAGTGATTTTTGGGGCTTGTGTTGCAGTAAGATTATAACTGCAGAAAAACTGTTCAGAGTTTTGGTCACAGACGTGGTAGGAGACCCATTTCTTAACTGTCACTGAGCTGGAATATGTTATCCGTGTTGGGTGCTGTTATTTTTTTAATGCGTCCAACAAAAAACCAAGCTTAAATAAAACACGAAGGAGCTCCATTTTAAACGGTGCTGAGAAAGTTTGCATCAAAGTAGGGACATAAAGCTTGATCACGATTCAATATTCTATCCGGTCAGTGGAAAACGATTCATTGTTTGCAGATATTACAAAGTCTGCCATGATATGATTTGGATTTGACTGAATCAAGATCCAGCAGTCGATATGAAACAATATCACATGCTGCTTTTAAGCCTCGCTAATGAATTTTGGTGCACGAATAGATGCAAAGCAGATTGAACTCTACACCACAGACCGATAGAAGATATGAAACATCATGATACAGACATTGGAGGAGCTCAGTGTCCTCCAGAAGTCTGAGATGAGTCTGCTCTGTCCTTTCTGCTAGATGCTTCTGGGTTAGATTTCCACTCTAGTCTGATGAACTCCAAAGTTTCTGTATATCTCCACTACCTCCACCTCTTTTCCCTGGATGCAAACAGGGCTATGTTTACCCCTGTTCCTTCTAAAATCAACAATCAACTCTTTTGTTTGTGCTCAGGACAAACTGACTGACCAGTTTTCTGCACTCAGCTACTTGTCCATCACTGATACTTCCCACAACTGCAGAGTAATCAGAGGTTTCTGTAGATGACAGGAAGTCTGAGGTGTACAGTGTGAAGAGAAATGGTGAGAGTACCATCCCTTTTGGTGCTCCAGTGCTGCTGATCACCATCTCAGACACACAACCTTTCAGTCTAACAAACTAGTCTGTTTGTTAGGTAGTCATAAATCCAGGTGGTTGTGGAGGTATCCACCTGGAATTTATGGAGCTGTAAAGGGATGCTTCGTTACCATAAACAGATAATTGAAGGCGTTTTTAAATGCATGATGATGGTGACTGTATGACTGGGCTGTCCATGTTTGATAAATATACACATGTCTTCTGTACTTTAGTACAGAAGTTTGTTTTTTTCGCTTCAGATGAATGTAAAACATTTTCTACAGCAGGGTGATAAATGAGGGCCCTGCATCAAACTAGTGACCAAACACTCCCACTTTAGGTGTAATTAAAACCTAATTTTTGTTGAAAAATCATAAGAAAATCAGGGATTTTCCTTTTAAAGAGTAATATGGACAGTATTAACTCTTTGAAACAGTTTCACTGAAAGGACCAAATCCAACTGTGCACTAATTTGCTTCTTCGTTTTTTTTTTAGTTTTTTTTTTTACTACAGTCCCTAAACTCAACGGTGCCAAATTATAGAAACATTTAAGAAGACTAAATAATTTCCCACAACAGCTGCACTTGGCAGTAAATTTGGTTTGTGGTATTTTTGTGGGAATATTTAAAGAAAAACAGATTATTAAAGAAATCCAACTTAAACAAGCATAACTTTTGAAGTTACTTAAGCTTCTTTACAGCATTCAGACTTTTTTTTTTTTGGGGGGGGGGGGGGGGGTGGGGTCAACTTTCCACATTTTCTTTCCTTGATACTTTCTTTCAACCCCAACAAAAGCCCTCAA
>JBAMHW010000008.1:4007397-4024669 GCA_037177495.1 Rhadinocentrus ornatus | reverse complement strand
TACATATTCTTACAGATACTGATACAGATTCTGAGCCTACAATCTAAATGTGGAGCTGAAATGGACACTCACCAGATCAGGTAATGTTTTTCCCTCTTCTAAAGTCCAGTGTTGGTGAGTGTGTGTGAATCGTAGCCTTGGTTTCCTTTTCTTAGCTGACAGGAGCAGCAACCGGTGTGGTCTTCTGCTCATGTAGCCCATCTGCTTCAAGGTTGGACGTGTTGTGTTTAGAGATGCTATTCTGCATACCTTGGTAAGACCCAGTGCTTATTGGACTTCCTGTCACACTTAAATCCCCTTTCTTCCTCATTCTGATGCTCAATTTGAACTTCAGCAAGTAATCTTCATCATCTCTACAGGACTAAAAGTGTTGAGTTGTTGCCATCTGACTGGCTGAATATCTATGAATTAAAATAAAAAAATAAATGATATGACAAGAGGAGCTGCTGTTTGACACTCACTGCCACAATGTACCAGTATGATTAACACAATAACGGAACATCCCAGATGAGCAGACATTCATCAGCAGTTACTAAAGATGAGATGAGTAACATAAATAGTAAAAGTTAAATTCCTCTCACGCTGAGGATCCACCTATTCCCAAGAATGATGCTGGTGCGTCTACTGATCCACCCAATGAAAACCTGCAGTGATTATATATGGTGTCATTCAGAGGAGCATCACACCAAAACTCCACAACAACTAGACAAGAAATTATTCAGCACCACCACAGATAAGAATCCATTAAAGAAAGACTATTCATAGAGAAATGCCAGAAAATCAACATGTGAAACCACAAACAACAAACCATGTTTTACAAATCAAAGGAAAAAGGCCTAAAGTCTGTTTCACTATTTATGATTAGGGGATAGATAATGTGATGAAATTACTAAATAGTTATCATTAAAGTATAACATGAACTTAACACTTCTTCCATCTTGCATCTTGAAAATTTAATCAAATAAGTTACATTTTTTTCTGTTATTTAAATGTCTATGTGTTTTCCTTATCTTTACCCGTCCAACAAACAGAATGATGGTCCGGCTGCCGTGTTGTGCTGACTTTATTGGGGGGGTTAGGAGAGAATGAAGAGAAGGAAATAAAGATAAAACAGATAGCAAAGAACAGCAACAACTGAGGAAACCAGACCAATATTTCAAGTTCAAGTTAATGTTCACAACTCGTAGGTGGCAGGCAAGGCACGCACACACACCAAAAAAGAAAAATAAGATAATTAATTTGTCTGAACTGTTGAAATCATTGTCAGTAAATAAATGCAGTTTCATCCTGTCAGGTGTACAGCACATTGCTGGGTACCAGAGTAAAACCAGACATTCTGGTCCAGACAACTCTTGCCCACTGTATATTTTTTCTTCTTCCATCTGTAGAGATGCTTGTGTGCAAAAATCCCAGTAGATCAACAGTTTCTGAAATATTTAGACCAACAACCCTGCCACGTTCAAATTCACTTAAATGTTTCTCTAAGCTCACTGGATGCAGCTTAAGGATACAAACACATGAAACTGGTATCAACTATCCCAGTTTTATACATTTTTATTTATTTATTTATTTTTGCAAAAGCATCAAATAATTCCTTTGACAACATGAAATAACAAAATGAGCAAAAGTGTTGAAACATTGTGGCCTCCTTAAGTAAAGGTGCTTACAAGGCACTAATAACGTTTCTAATAAGTTTTATATCACTTTAACTCTACTGTAGTTCAGTCTCAGATTGTATTAATTTATTAAGATTGTTGTGCTGTACAGTCACAAATCTGGCAGTTTTTGTTTATACAAAAAAAGAAAATAAATCCTTCTCTCACTGAGAGTCTCTGTCTATAGACGGCTTGTGCAAAAAAGGAACCAAGACCTTCTGCTTTTCTGTTTGAACCAAAGAGATAATATTCCTCACCGTCACTCTTGGTGCAGATGTTCTCTGTGTTAGATAAGAAAGTCACAGTCACTGCTGTGGACGGCTTTTCACCGCCGCTCAAGCTCTGTTTCTTCAGAATGATTTCGCAACTGAGAGCACTAATTGTCTAGTCATCATTTGCCAGGAGTGGTCAGTAGTTATTACAGGTTCACATTGAGGTAAAGGGTGTAGTGGGCAGATGGGGTGGGGTGTTATCCTCCCAGTCCATTTGTCCTTTTTTATGCAGTTATCTCAACAAGTTTCTTTGAATTCTAAAAGTAAAATCTTTTGTTTAAAATATTTTCTGCACCCTGCAGCGTTGTGATATCAACAAGGGAGAAAAGATTTCCAGCAGGTCCAGTTCATATTTTCCATTTAAAACATAAAACAGAATTAGAAGAAAATGACTTTAAGGTTGCAGTGGACTCAAAATGACAAGCAGAAAATCAGAAATCAACAAACGTGTTGACAGGAACACCACAGATAAGATGACAACGCTGCATTGACATGCAACACCCTCTCGTCTTTCCTGCCTGTTTTCTCACTGCTGATTGCAATTTACATAAAGGAACATGATCAAGTCATCAGTTGCAGCAGCTTTCCCAAATACATGGAGAGGAATATGCAACTTGCAATTACTTTGCAGAACATGTTAACATCTGCCCAAGATAAGTATTCTAACCGATTAACATGGATGCACCATTAAAGTTCTCTGCTGTGGGTGACACACGGTGACAATCAACTCGACAAATGCAAATCAAACCGGTTCTGCTGAAACCAAACTAAGATCTGCTAAGTTCAGCGCCAGACAGAGTTTATCAGGAACAGCCAAAATGGTGCTAGGATGAAGTATCTGTGAAAACCTGGACTTTTGCTTCTGCCACATGTGCAGCATTTTACACCCATATTTACAAAAAGTAAAAATGCACATGCAGGGTTACAACACAAATATAAGAAGCCATTTTTGCTATTTCATTTTGCAGTAATTACATAAAAAAATAACAACCAGAAGCAAGTGATTGAAAACATTCAGGACAGGCAATAAATAAGCTTATATACAAAAGTTGGACTATATGCTTGTTGATCTTTGACCTTTTAAATGGTTGCTTCGGTTCTCCAGACACACAATGACCAGGAAACACACGGCAGCTTTCTTCACATCCACACACCAAAGTCCTTGATGAGGTTCTGGATATTTGAGGGGGAAATTTACAACCAGAAACAGTTGTAATGCTTGCAAACAAGGGGAGCTGCTGATCACAGTGATGGATGAGGGAGGTGATTTGTGGTGTTTACAGCATAAATTCAAGGATCTGTTGGGTGGCTCAACGGTTTCTTTTCAGTCTTACTTTTATCTTTTTATTTTTTCTTAAGCTGGATCAGAGTTTTAGGAGTGGTACAGTAATGTTCAGCGTTGAATCAGAACCTTCAATCAGTTAACAGAAAGAAGAAAAAGTCCCTGAAAGTTACACAATGGTAAGATTTGAAGTGAGAGTAGGCGAGAAAAACAACACGCTGGAGGACCTCCTGTGTAAGAGAAGAACTGACTTGCGGTCAGCAGCGTTCAGTAAATCATTCATTGTGTTCACACTCTGTCCCTATCTGGTGGCTACAGGTGGGGCAAGCTAAGGGCTTGATGAGATTCGGCCTGCCACTCCCAGGGAGGAGAGGGTGTCCAAGCTGTCAAACCCAAGGAAAAGGACTGAGATCTGACTGCCTAGTTGGAAGGGAGGAGAATGGAGAGTGTGTAAAAGAAAGAGCAGGGGGGTGTTAAACTGTGGTTAGAGCTTTAGAGCCAAAGGAACATGTGAGAGGATAAGATAGCATGATGTGGTTTTCATTGAGACGTAAACTAGGGAAAGTCAGTTTAGCCACAATAGGCTATTGTGGCATCAATCCATCACAAGCATAGTACTCAGTCAAATAATCTGTATGTGGTCATGCACTGCAGAAAAAGATTTTTATCTCAAATCTTAGTATCAGAAACAAAGCAGTAAAAACTGACTTCAGGAGGAAAATCTGCGTTAGTTTAATCTTATTAAAAGTAATGCCAAGTAAGAATTTAGAGCAGTAATAACATCTTATCAACTGAAAAAGCTTTATATTTTAACAGGGTTTGAACATATCTTCATTATGCATGCATAACAGTTTGTTTTGTTTTGGCTCAAAATCAAGACAATGCCTGATGAGTTTCTGCTGCTGCTGCATACTCTGCATCTTCTGTCAACATTCTCACACATGTGGTGCAAATGCTGCAGCCTCAGAGGTATTTAAAAATATGAGTCCCCGCAGTGTCTCTCTCTGTCAATCCTTGTCTGGGGTTAAGCTTGAGAAAATAACCTATGGCTCACCAGCACAAGTCTTTATTTAAATCTATGTGACTGAGATCTGCACCTCTGACAAAGCAGACAACTGCTGTGAAAGGTAAAGCAAAAAATACCACCGCTGAACCTCTTTTCCAGCTGTGATCACCACAGCTGGGCCTCTATTTCAATCACATACTGGCTGAAATTGTAAAATAATGAGAATCAAGGCCTGTGAGGAAGAGGTAGTAGAGATGGCGGGAGGAGGAGCAAGAAGGAGGACACAAGAGGGGGAGGCTGTGGCTGCACTGATAGCGTCTTCTCAACTCTGCATTTGGTTTCCTGTTCTGAGTCTGTGAGGAACCCTGAGTTAGACAAGTTGCCGTCATAGACGCTGACCCCCCCCCCCCCCCCATCTGTGAGCCTTTAGCTTCAGAGTGAAAATAATCAGAGAGATGATAACAACAATCACGAGCCAAGCTTCAAACCGGACCTGTTGGATCTAATCTCATTAGAAATATTCAATCAAACACATGATTGAACCACGATTAGGACAGTTTCTAGTTTCAGTTTTAGTTGCTAAGTGATGTGAAACACTTTGCTATACCAAAGATTTGTTGCTAGATACATTTTCTTGTAGAAAATAGAAAAATATCCTATTTACTAACTTGCAATTAAGCTTTATATAGTTCAAATAATAACTTAACTACAAAAGGAAATCCTTTGAGAACAAATAAATCTGTATTTAAGTGGAAATGAAGACCAATATTAGGAGAGGGAAGTCGCTTCTAAAAGGCAATATGGTTTATTTTTGTCCAATGCAAATGCAGAACGATTATAGCCCTGCTGGACCCTTTTATCAAAACATGAATCAGTGTTTTTATGTGAATGTCATGGCTGACTAACATTATAACATTAATTTCTAAGGGAAGAAGAAGAAAATAAGAGAGAGAGCGACTGCGTAAGTGAGAGAAGATTGCATTACAGAGAGTTTGTGGTGGCTCTCTGCAGCTTCAGACCAAATGTAGACCGAGATCAAGTGTGTGTTCAGAGTTTTCGGCCGGCAGTGTCACAGCTGTGTGAGTATGGGACGTGTTTTAGCTTCATGCTTCGGCTATCTTTGTCTTTGCTTGCAGGTCTGTAACTTGCTGCAGCTGCATCAAACAAACCCTGTTCCCACATGGGGGGAAAACTGATCCAAATTTGCTTTTGAGTGACCTCAAACAGTTTTCCAAATCTTAGCAATGATTTGCATTTTCAGCTTTGACAGATTTCTGAACACTTTCTTTCTTTCTTACAGTGATCAGTATGCAGTTTAATTGGGTTTGTTTCTTGTACAGGACAGGAGGGAGGTGGGTTTTAATGATGTAAAACAATAAGGCTGAAGTCAGTGCTGGGTAAGCTGAAGCAGTGTAACTGTAAAGGGACACTCCAGCTCCCCACCAGCAGGCTGTTGTGCACAGCAGCCGCGTGCGTCTCATTAACAGGATCACTTTTCAAGTAGCCAAACAAGTAGGTCATTATCCATCACGGCTCGTTCTGCCTGCACCGAGCCTCTAACCCAAGTTTTATGTCTCATCATAGCAGCATAATATAATGAACATGCCATTTCTTAAAAGTAGATTGTGCTTATTTATGAGTTTATGTTAAAGATAAAACCTCAGCTATCTTTAGGAGGCATGCATGCGAATCCAATCTCGGTTTTACATCAGGTTACCGTCTTGTACTGTTTTACAATAGTTTCTGACTCTTAAAAATGAATCGATGTATCATTATGAGCAACTTTTAAGGTGTTATTTTTTTTAAGGCAATGTAATGATATGTGTCTATGTATAATGTTTATTTGCTTCATTTAGATAAATAGGAGGGAACATTTGGCGCATTTTTAATTTAAGCTTTAACATGAAGTTCCTCTTTTGTATCTCAGGGACGTTAATTTCCTATATATTTTTAAACAAAGTAGTTTATATTATGTCTTCAATCGCATACCGAGGCCCTTCCGAGGTCCTGCTTTTTGGACACTTGCCCGGCGACACCTGGTAAACGATATAGTTTTTTTTTTTTTTTTTTTGCGCATGCGTAATGGCCCGCTAAAAATCCCAGCGCGTTCTTGTATGACAACCAATAGTGTTCCAATCTGTCCAGAGATAAAGTCTGAGCCGCGCGGAGAAGAGAAGAGTCCAGAGAAGGATATTTGTACCTGAGCTGCAGCCTGAAGGAGAGACCAACAACATGCCGAGGTCATTCCTGGTGAAGAGCAAAAGGGCCCACAGTTACCACCAGCCCCGCTACCTGGACGATGACTACAACAGGCTAGAAACTATTATGGCTTACGTGTCCTCAGGTGGGTTTGTCTTTGCGTAATTACGCACGAAAAGTTTTCTTTACGGGAATTAAAGCGAACTTATTTTTTCTTCTGCTGTCAACAGAGAGCAAATCTCACAGGGAGTTTGAGTCTAACTTGGAGTCGCGGGAGGAGGCGACCCCCGGCGCTGACAGAAGACAACCCTCCGGGTCCAGGATAGGGTCTCCAGGCTCGCTGTCCTCCAGCTCCCCGCTGAGCTGCGGGGGCAGCGTGTGTGATCGGTCCCCTGACTGTGATTTCTGGCGTCCACCGTCTCCCTCCTCCTCACCAGGTCCGCACAAATATATCTGAACTTTGAAACAAATTAAACTGATTTTTAATAATTGTACGACAGGATTGGGATTCGTTATCAGAGTTGACAGAATCTCAAATTATCTGGTCTTTATGTTGGTTTTATTGACCAAAGCATGAACTAGGACCAATAAAATATTCCTGAACGTTTGTTATCAAATGTCTCTAATAATTTGTCAGTTACTTGTTAAATAATAACTAATAACTTGTTTTGTTTATTTAGCAATTTCACTACTATGTTGTTCAGTTCTATATAATTAACACAGCCACTTTAATCCAAATTAATCTCCAGATTCAGAGAAATGTTCCACACCCGCACAGGAAGACGGTAACTTCAGCATTCCACTATTTCCTTACTCCTGGTCCACGTACTCCGGCACCGAGCTCAGGCATCTGGTTCAGAGGCCTTATCAGCACCACCTGCGGCGCCACAGGGGGTCTCACTCACCCGTCAGCTTCTATGGGGCGGATGACAGCAGTGGTGAGCGAGTTTACGCACAGCGGGGCCTCGGGGCCGGATGTTACCAGGACATCTCTCCAACGGCCCTCCAAATGTGCAAGCCGCCCCGCGTTGCAGAAATCAAGTCTGAAGAGGATTTCATGCAATCTAACCTCGAAGAAAAAGGATCATATAAGTGCATTAAATGCTGCAAAGTATGTGTTTACTGTAGTTTTTACTCAATCCAAAGATTTTAAGTTGACTGGGTTTATTGTTTGTTATTTTAAAAGTAATATCTTTATTTATTCTGAGATTAAAAGAATCATGTGTGTTTCACTGAAGGTGTTCTCCACGCCTCATGGGCTGGAGGTTCATGTGCGGCGCTCACACAGCGGGACGCGGCCGTTTGAATGTGGAATCTGCGGGAAAACCTTTGGACACGCAGTGAGCTTGGATCAGCACAGGGCAGTCCACTCACAGGTGGGTTCTGGGTCTCGGGAAGCAGCTGATCTAAAGGCCATAAGGCCCGAATCCAGGACGCAAAGGGCCTGTAGGCTGGGTCGCACGCTCAAACATGAATATTTTTCTTTTATATAGGAGAGGAGCTTTAGCTGTAAAATATGTGGCAAAAGCTTTAAGCGTTCCTCCACGCTGTCCACGCACCTGCTCATCCACTCGGACACGCGGCCTTATCCGTGCCAGTACTGCGGGAAGAGGTTCCACCAAAAATCCGACATGAAAAAACACACTTTCATCCACACAGGTGAGGCGCAGCTTCCACTGAACACAGCGGATAAATGACGTGTACCGCGAATGACCTCACTTTTGTTTCTTTCTCCCCCCACTTGCCTGATTCTGATTTTTGCAGGTGAGAAGCCGCACAAATGTCAAGTGTGCGGGAAGGCCTTCAGTCAGAGCTCCAACCTCATCACGCACAGCAGGAAACACACAGGCTTTAAACCGTTCGGTTGCGACCTGTGCGGGAAAGGTTTCCAGAGGAAAGTGGACCTGAGGAGACACAAGGAGACCCAACACGGACTGAAATAAGCTCATTTGGAGGATTTAATAAGAAATCCAGAACTGTATATGTGTTCAGACTAAATGTCGTGTTTTCACTTGCTGTATTGGATTTTTCTTACTATTTATCTGCTCTAATATATATAATTTTCGTTAATTTATCATGTGTTTTACGTTATTGGAAATTTAAATAATTAATTTCTAAAGCTGAATGATTTAATCGGTTTTTAAAGTCAATTTGTCATAATATGGATTAAATATTAATTTAAAGATTTTGTCCGTTTTCTTTAATTTAGTTTTTATTGTTATTTTTTTTATTATTATTCATGGAGAGGTAGGGGACTTGGTTTTTTTTTTAAAAAGATTGGGCTCTAGTCGCCTTTATTCGACAGTAGATTGACAAGAGGGGTTATTTTTGGTTTAAACTTATATTTTTTTTATTTGCCGTTTAAATTATTTTGTTTTAATCTATTTTAACGTTATTTAAACATTTTACTTTTAGTTACATTTTCCATTTTTTTTGGGGGGGGGGGGGTGTTATTTTCTTTAGATATTTTATTTGCTTTTCTTTTTTTCAATTATTTGTTGTGACGTTTGTTTTTATTTAAATTAATTAATTTCTTTCTTTTTTTTGTCAGGAAACCTTTGTCACTGTGTCAAATTTAACTGAAGTGTGTCCTTCTCCGTCTCGGTCCACTGCATGCTGGAAAACAACAAAACAAAAATGAGAAGCTGTGTGAAGTCATGCAGACCATCAATCACGTCCACAATCTGCATGACAGGTCAAAGTTTGATCTCCAGTAATCAACAGAAGAGCGTTTCAGCTGCGTGCGCCATCTGGTCCAAACCAAATATTCTCAGACAAATGAATTGCTCACATACCCATATAACAAATTACATTATGGTGCCATAAAGCTCTGTGTAAAGGAATAGCTCTGAAGGAATAGCTCTGTTTTTATGACAGCAGAAGCACAGCAATAAGCAGCATGTCCACATGGCGTTTTTCTCTGGGGAAAAGCAGGGTGAGATTTATTTTGTTTGGCCCCGCAGAGGTTAAACATCCACTGTTTGGAAACTTTAAGGATGTGATTTGCACATATCTCACCACAGATTGTATACACAGTGCTGCTCCATGATATAAAATCTCCACTCTCTCATCTCACATCAGAACAGCTTCTTTTTATTGTTGTGGAAACTTTGAGGAAAAATAGACACTACAGACAATGTTACACGGTAAAATTTATGCTTTATGGTTGACAGCGTGTTGTGGATTTAAAGAGCTGGACTAAGTTCAGCAGGTCCTGCTCCTGTAGGCCGAGCTCCTCCATCAGAGTGTTCAGATACTCCACAGATGCTGACGTTTCCAAGGCTTCCCGCACCAAAGGAGACACTTCTGACAAGCTGAGGAAAAAAACAAATAATTAACGCAGCTACACACTGAACAGGCTGATGAAAAGGCATCAGAAGAAAATGACGTCTTGAAAATAAGAGGTAAAAAACTGAAGTTATTCTGTCGCACATTGACGTTTGACAGCACGCAGTGATAGAGGATGCAGAATGAACTCTGTCTTTGTGGAACATGAGTCCTTTTACATGGAAAAAAATTAAGTTTTAATGATTAAAAAAAAAAAATCTACATCTATAACAAATAAGCTGGTAACAGGATCAAACATCTAAACCTCATGTACAACCCCAATTCCGGTTTGGTCTATGTGTAAAATATGAATAAAAATGAAAAATACCATGATTTACAAATCTCATTAACCCATATTTTTCCCAATAGAACAAAAACAACATATCAGATGATGAAACAACCCGGGCTCTTCTCCTGTGAAGCCATGCTGTTGTAATGGATGCAGGATGTGGTTCAGCATTGTCTTGCTGAAATCTGCAAGGCGTTCCCTGAAAGAGACGTCGTCTTGATGGGAGCAGATGTTGCTCTAAAACCTCTTACTTTTGTACTTTTCAGCATTGATGGAGCATCACATCTGTGATGTGGAAGCTGCCCACGCCATAGGCACTAATGCACCCTCATACCATCAGAGATGCAGGCTTTTCTACTGTCCACTGATAACAAGCTGGATGCTCCCTCTCCTCTTTAGTCTGCAGGACACGGTGTCCATGCTTTCCAGTAAGAATTTCACATTTTCATCCATTTGACCACAGAACAGTTTTCCACTTTGCCTCAGACCATTTTAATGAGCTTTGGTCCAGAGAAGACGGCGGTTTTTCTGGATCCTGTTTACATATGGCTTCTTCTTTGCATGATAGATTTTTAACCTGCATTTGTGGATTTCAGGGTGAACTGGGTTTAAAGACAGATTTCTGGAAGTTTTTCCGAGTCCATGCAGTGATTTCCAGTAGAGAATCATGCCAGCTTTAATGCAGTGCTGCATGAAGACCCCGAGATTATCACTAACCAGTTGACCTTTAGCCTTGTTCCATGCATACAGAGATTCCTCCTGATTCTCTGAATCTTTTGATATTATACACTGTAGACGATGGGATCTTAAAAGACTTCATAATTTTATGATGAGGAACATTTTTCTGAAATTGTTCCACAATTTTTAGACCCAGTTTGTCTCAGATTGGTGAAGCTCTGTCCATCTTTCCATCTGGAAGACTCTGCCTCTCTGAAATGCTCTTTTTATACCCAGTCATGTTACTGACCTGTTGCTAATTGACATAATTACTTGTGAAATTCTTCTCCAGGTTTTTGAGTATTGATAGACTAAAGCCTGAATTGTCCACTTGTCTTCCAGTCCAAGTTGATGTTCTACTGGGAATAAAAATGAGTTGATGAGATTTGGAAATGAGTGCATTTTGTTTTTATCTATATATTACTCAGAGACAATTTTTCTGGAATTGGGGTTATAGAACTGAGCAAACTGAGATGAGAGAAGCCATAGCTTATTTATTTGTAGATCATTATAAAATCATTACCTGTAATTAAATGATTTGGTACATGACTGGCAACTACTAAAACTAATGCAGTCTAATAACAGCCTTCATTTAAATCTTACCAAAGGTCTGAAAGTTCAGTCTTTGCAGTTTCTGGACTTTTGTGTTTCTCTTCTGTGTGTTAACTGGTGTTTCTTATACTTTGTCAATAACAACGAATAAAATATTTTTTTGTATTAAATTAATGAAATTACCAGAAATAAAACCTGTAGCTGCTCGCGTGAGCTGGCATCCTTTATTCTCAAGATTATCAGATTTTTAAAAAAAGTAAATTTTCTGCTTGTATATTTATATTCATTTTACCAGGTCAACATGGTAAACCAGTTTGATTTCAGAGCATCCAGTTTGAAACCTCCTCTGTCAGGCCTCCCCCTCTTACCTGTCCCATCTACCTGCATTGCTGGTTAGTCTCCAGTTCAACTCAAGGTCTAGTGTTGCAGGGGGGGTATCCATTATTCAGCTGCTTTGAACAAAAGAGGCCAGACTAGCTCCACAGCTGCCACGCAGCAGAGAGATAAGACAGCACACCAAATTATTCATGACGGATGGAAAGGAAGGACAGAGTGGAAGACAAGTAAAATGGGAACCGATGTTATCATAGTGTAGTGGGACATGTGATGTAGAGGACGCATGTTTGGTGAAGAGCTGATTATATAAAACAACTAAATGAGGGAAACTGTAACATACAAACATAAAAAAAAATTACAATTTATTCACCGGTTTTAAGAGTTTTGTGTCTAAACAAGCTATTACTGAAAACCTCCAGCATCTGAATTTGTGCTGCATTAACAAAAGCAAGATGAAAATTATCCCACCTCTATTCTTGTCTTATAAATCATGATGATAAATTATATTATGTGCTGTTTTATTTCAAAAAGCGACAACAGATGTAAATTAGCCTCCTGCTATAGATCAGGCTAATTATATGGCATGTTTTTATTTAATGTTTATTAACAATCACTGACCCGTCCAAATAAACGATATCTTACGACCCGATCTGGGGCCGTTGGAGGAGCCATAAATCAGATTCATCTGGGCATCAGGTGAAAGTTTTCCCAGGCGAGGCCATTTTAAATGCCCATGTTGTGAGAGTGTGAACAGATGAACGGAGTGTGTGTGTGCATCACGGATCTGGAGAGGGGCAATAAGGTTGAGATAAGGCCGTGTGTGCTCAGGCGGGAGCAGCACGGATCTCTCCGTGAACTGCCAGTGACACACAGACATGCATGCACCATATGGCATGGGCAAAACAATCCCAAACCTGAAGGCATCTTGTCAAAGGCAGCATGAAACAGACAGAGATACCAAGTGTCATTGTGCATTATCTAAACACAACACATTTAAACTTACAGATGTAGAAGCACCATGGCTATCAGGGTCCACTCTGGAGTTTTGTGGAGGATGTTTGTGTTGGTAAACCTGCAAGAAAAACAACCATGTGAGGCAGAAATAACCAAAGTTATTCTTAATATTCGTAAACTAGCAAAAAATAAAGGTACACAGGCCAGTGATTTACTCCTTTCTGACAGCGCTGTGTATATAATTTGGTTTGAGCCTCCTGTCAGAGGGGCCTCTCGACAGCACACAGAGAATTCCTGGAAGCCAGAGTCTGAAGGTGTTACTCCGCTGCCTGATGGGCTTTTAAATCACTTTGTCTGTGATTTAAAAGCAGTGTTGTTGAAAACATCTAAACCAGTCGATGAGAATACACAGTACGTCTAAGGCAGGAAATGTTCAATTCTGGCTCAAGTTTCTAATATTTGTTTTGTGAGGCACCATTGTTCTCAGAGGTTGAATCATCTGGAATAAATAATAAAATAAATGAACATCACAAATCATCTGCTTGCTTCAAGGTTTTGACACCCAGGCCTGTCCAGCAAAATATAAGACAACACTCAACGTCCACCTGTTCAATTACTCGTTAACACTAATCTAGTCATGCAGACATGGTGAAGACGACTTAATGAAGTTTAAACTGAGCATCAGAATGAGGAAGAAAGTGTAAAAGGAAGTCAAATAAGCACAGGTTCCTACCAAGGTATGCAGAATAGCATCTCTGAACACACAACAACCTTCACACAGTCTCAACAAAATTGGACAATAGAAGATGGAGAAACATTGCTGGTCTGATGAGTCTCCATTTCAGCTCCACATTTAGGTGGGAGGCTCAGAATTTGGAGGAAACATAAAAACATAGATCCAATCTGCTTTGGATCAACACTAGGTTGCTGGAGGTGTAATGGTGTGGCGGATATTTTCTTGGCCCACTTCGGCCCCTTAGTACCAACGTAGCCTGGTTTAACCACCACAGCCCACCTGAGTATTGTTACTGACCATGTCCATCCCTTTATGACCACGGTGTAGCATCTTCTGATGGCTACTTCCAGCAGGATAATGCAACATGTCAAAGCTCAGATCTTCTCCAACTGCTTTCTAGAACATGACAATGAGTTCACTGGACTCCAATGGTCTCCACAGTCACCAGATCTTAGTCCAGTAGAGCAGCTTTGGGATGTGGTGAAACGGGAGATTCTCATCATGGATGCAGCCAACAAACCTGCAGCAACTGTGTGAAGCTGCCATGTCAATATGGAGCAAAACCTCTGAGGAAGGTTTCTTGCTTTTTTACCCTGTCCTGTCCAGCATCCTAACAAACAAAACGACGGTCTGTGTGCCATATTTTGCCGGACAGATTTGCTCTACCAAGGGAGACATGTTATATAAATGGCTGCCCTTCATGTTTGCAATATTTTTATTATTTTTATTATAATCTTATTTTCTTTAGTCTTGATATGTCAGTGCCGAACCTGACAGGGAGATAGAGGAAGAGAGAAAAAGAGAAAAGGACAGAATTGAAATGTGGAAATAAAGGTTTTTTAGGCTGCCTAAATCACATCAGCATTCACAAAAACAAAATAAACTACACAGTACTACATGATAAATAAGGATAATAGGATAATGATGATATGAAAAAGTACAACAGTACAGTACCTGTAGAGAGACGTACCAACATACAAACATCAACAACATCGAGTTGGACGCGGATGGAGAGATAAGCATGTTAGTGAGCATGCATGTTTGAACGTGAATGTGTGCTTGCAAGGGGGCCGTTGACTAAGCCGCACCCAAAGCATCAGGGGACGACAGGGGGGAGCCTGAGGCCCCAAAGGCCCAGCAGGTCCACAGAGCACAGAGCCCAGGACAGCCAAAGCAGAGAGAGCAGCTGCCCTACTCAGCCCAGACCAGAGCCCCCTGGCGCGACGGGGCAGGGGCACCGAGCAGCCCAAGGCGACGGTGAGCAGGTCCAGCGGTCACCGGGCGCTGCGGGACGGGCCGCACGGAGAACAGATCCAAGGGCCACCCATCACACCTGGCAGAGTCCTGCACAGGAACCCGACGGAGCCCGACTGCCCCAGGCAAAACCACCGCGGGCCACGCCAACCCAACACCAAGGCTAGGTACTCCAGGGACAGGGACTACTTTGTCTGAGAAGTTTGAGTCATCTTTAATATTAATCTAACTAACCTACACTGACAGTCTTACCACAAACAACTGTGACTCCTCATGCATAAACTTAGCTAAGCAAAGAGGCTGATGTGTGGCCCAGCAAAGATAAAGTAGTGAAGGTCATGCCCTTACCACTCTTAAAAAAAAGCAACAACAACAACAACAAATATAAAAAAACTAAAATAAGAACAACGTAGTACAGACTACAGTTGTAAAATAAAGGGAAGTATACGCTAGGGTGTTTTCCACATGTACCAACTTACAGGATGTCTGTTACATGTGTGTAAATTAGATTAGAGCAGTTCTTTGGTAAACTGCAGCAAGCTTCTCTGACAGCAGATGTGTGCATTTCTTATATCAGAAGCAGCACAAGTGTTACTATAATTAGAAATAGAGAAGTTTAAAGCTGGTTAATAAAACAACACTTCCTGTTGTGGCACATGCTAACCAGTGGGGGCAGCAGAGAACATCAAATCCTCCTTTAATGCCGTGTGGATCAAATTGATTCCTCATCTACAGCATTATGTCGAATTTATATTAACCCTCAATACTCCAAACCATTTTTTTGCTATTTGTTTTCTTTTTAAATGTAAAAATACATGTCTTAACCACAGTCAATATCCAGACATGATGTTATCAGGACAGCCTCGGCTGTCAGATTATGAGGCTAAAAGGATGTAAAATGAATGTATCAATAGATATAGCAGCATAAAGGCCAACCAAATCAACAAAATATATTACAGAACTTAACAGAACTTTGTACAAATAACACACAGATCAACAGTGACCAAGCCTTTTCTCATCTGCACATCATTCTCTCAAGTCTTGGCTTTCAGAAGGAAAAATAGTGGCACTGAAACAAACAATGACAGCCACCTTAGTTAATCGCTGTGATTTATTTCCTTTTGCTTTTGGATTAAGTTAGTACATGTTGTATTGAGTTAAATGTATCTTTTTGCAATAAATTTATAAAATGTATCATTTGGATCTCAGCGGATTTTTATGTGCAAACAAAGAGGAACAAAAGAAGACAAAAAATTTGCTTCAACCTCTCGGTGACTTATTTTTTGTGGGCTTGAAGTCACCACATTTATGATTTTTCTTCCAGACAGTTTTTGCTATTTTAAGTTATTTATGTTACCATATACCTACAATCCTCACAAAACCAACTCAGCTGTTTTTTTGCTGCCACCGTGCATCAAAAATGTCTTCTTGGCTTTATTTCAGCCACAGAGGAGCATTATTTTTTACATAGAACTTTCTGCTCACTCATTAATTTTTAATTGGAAATGACCATCAATTTAAGCTACAGCTCTGGAAAAAAAAAAGAAACCACTGTTATTTATTTTTAAATCAGCATCTCTGAGTAGTACTATAAAAAATTTAATTTGTACACAAGCACATCTCATTCTGCAGGACTTGTCTGGCAGAGGGAGAAAACAACTGTGAACTGAAAGGGAAGACCGCAAACTCATCACTCAAGAACCAGAGGAGAAGTGCACAGCAAGAACAGTTGGAAACAGGCTCCTACATGCAGGACGGCAAAACACCTTAGACTTAAGGTTTGAAAAAGGCTACAGGAATGTGACCGTAGAAAACTGGAGTAAAGTCATCTTCTCCAAGTCCAATTTTCAGCTTTGTTCAACACCTAGTTGCTTCATGGTTAGATGAGGACTGGAGAGGCCCACAAGCCCCAGAGTCTCGCACTGACTATTAAATAAGGAGGAACAGTGATGGTCAGGAGGCGTTTCAGCAAGGCTGGAATCAGGCACATGTGTCTTTGTGAAGGAGGCACTGATAAAGCCACATACAAGATAATCCTAGAAAAATATTTACTTTCTTATGCTAAGACTATGCTCCCCAACTCAGCAGGACTCTGCAAGGATTACAGCAGGACCTTCCTCCAGGCCAGACAGCCAGTGAATCATAGTCCGGAAAGAGGATCACAACATCAAGAGCCTGTCATGGCCAGCTCAATCTCCAGGTCTGAACCCTGCTAAAAACCGCTGGAATGAATAAGAAGGAAGATGGATGGTCACAAACCATCAAGTAATGCTGAGCAGTGTGATTTTTGTAGAAAGAATGGTAGAAAGTTGCCCAACAGCAGTTTGAGCAGACTGAGCTGTGGTTTCTTTTTTTTTTTTTTTTTTTTTTCAGAGCTGTATCTGATTGGTGGAAAGTTTGACAGGCCTTAGGGCTGTCAAACTTTTGAGAGGCTTCATTATAATTTCTGATGTCTCTTAGCAACATAGCAGCGATAGTGATTTTTTTTAATGATGAAAATATGATCAATAATGGTGTTATCATGGATCAATCATTGTGGATTTACCATATAGAGTCTTTTTTTTTCTTTTTTTTTAACCTGTCTTGTCCAGCATCATAGCAAGCAGAATGATAGTGTGGTTGCTGTATTGTGCCAAACAAATTTGCTTTGCCAAGGGGAGGCTTATAAGTATAAGACTCCTCTTGATAGTCTG
>JBAMHW010000008.1:3978524-4000793 GCA_037177495.1 Rhadinocentrus ornatus | reverse complement strand
ATATATATATATATTTACATATATATTTAAATAAATATTAATATATCAGTAATATAAGTAAAAATCCAGTTGAAACTAAACTGAAAAGGCCTTGAGCCTCTTTTTCAAAAACACATTAAAAGCCTCAACGGTCTCTGCAGCCCTGAGATTCTCAGGTAGGCTCTTTCACAGAAGGCTGCAACAATAAAACAAGGCCTCACCCTAAGTTTTAGTTCTAACACTAGAAACAACCAAGAGGCCAGTACAACAGGAGCTCAGGGTCCACAAGGGCCCATCATTTAAAAGCAGGTTAGACACATGAGAAGGTCCAAAACCACTCTTCCTAAGGATTAAGGATTAAATACACAGAGGTGAAACAGCGTACTTACGTCTCATATTGTCTGAGCCAAAGAGGCGTCTTTGAGATTTGTAGCTCAAACTCTTTGGAGGCTTTGTAGCAGAAGTTACTGCAAAAACACTAAAAAAAAAAAAAAAAAAAGAGCAGCTTTTTGATTTCTTTTTTTTTTATCTCTGGAAGTGTTTTGCTTGCTGTGAAGGAGAAGAACTCACCTTACGCTCTGTGATGTCGTACACCCTGTTTGTCTTAGTAGAAATCTTGAACTGCTGAGTTGGGATCTGCAAAACAAAAAGTGTCTCTGATAAAATATGAAAAGTTAGACAGTTGTCCCTGGCAGGGATGACTGAGGTAAAGGTTCTAACCTTGTCCAGTTCATTTGGACATACAGGATATCCACACAGCTTAGTGATGAATCTCTCCTCTACGGTGTCTTTGTAGTTATCTGAAGTGATGAACTTGGCCTGTGAGGAGACGAGAAAAGAGAATTTCTGACCCAGGCTGTCCATTTTAATGAAATGAATCGTTATGCAAACTTAAATTAATCTTAATGTCACTTTATCGTGATTTATAACTAATAAAGACACATTACAGACTTTGTCTCTCAGTTAACTTATAATCAACTTTTAGGAAATGTGTTCATTGAATTTCTAAGTCGGAGTCCAATCTTTTTCTTTTTTATTTCTTACATGGAGACTGAATTCATAAAACTCTTGCTAGTCTATGTATCCTGGGTAGATAGTAGTGTTTTTGGTTGGCCTTTTCTGTTTTAAACTTTTGGGTTTTATGTTGTGTCTCAACCAAGTAAAATGGACATATTTGTGTTTGACAGAAAAAGGGGTCCCAGGTTGAGCCTCCAGTATGGATTGGCTCCATTGAGGGGTTTCAGCCTAAGTATGTGGACTCTCTGCTCAGACCTGGTGTCTTGGTTTCATTGGAATCCGTATGGTGCCTCATTTAAAGGTGAAATCTACCAAAGCTTACCTGCTGCCCTCTGATTGAATAATTGATATTGAAGATGCTTTAGACAGATACAGTGGATATAAAAAGTATTTATACCCCTTTTACGACTGATAAACCCCAGATAAATTATTTCCAATCTAACCATTCAAATGAAAAACAAACAAATCTGTTACAGGAAAAATATAAATGACAAAAAAAAATTCAATAAACTGGTTACATAAGTGTGGACACCCCTAAAATGAATACTTTTAAAATTTAATTACAGTTTTCAGTTTTCTTGGATACATCAATTAAAGAAAAAATCTGGGACAACAGGGACATTACAAAGAACTGGATGTTCCCCCAAAACTGATGAAAAGTTAAGATGAAAACTGGTCAGGGAGGCTGCAGAGACCTACAGCAACACAGAAGGAGTTGCAGAAGATTGTGGTTATGTCCTACACATGACAACAACTTCCATTTTGCTGGAATATAGAAAATACATTTCCATATGTCTGGACTATGTGGTTGAAAATGGAAGACTTTTCTGACAAAGAAAATCATCCAAGCTCGGCTAAAATCTATGAGAAAAAAAACTTAGTTTTCCCAAAACATCTTGGGAAAAGTGTTTTGAGCTGATGAGATCAAGGTTAAACTTTATGTCCACAATTCCAAAAGAAAAATCACCAGAAGAACAGCATACCCACAGCGAAGCATGGTGGCGGCAGTTTCATGCTTCAACTGAAACTGGCACAATAGTCAAGGTGGAGGAGGTTCTGAACAGTTGCAGTTGATTATTCAACCTTCAGGAGTCTGCTAGAACACTGAAGGTGGAGAGGAATTAAACCTTTCAACATGACAATGACCCCAAACAGACACTAGATCAACAAAGAAAGAAAGTTCTGGAGCAGCCCAGCCAGACTCCTGAACCTAAATCCATCAGAAAATCTGTGTAGGGACCAGAAAAGGGCAGAGAACGAGAGATGTCCTCATAATCTGACTAATTTTGAGTCGGTTTATGAGGAAGAGTGGGAAATATTACCAAGTCAAAGTGGTTCATGATGATAGACTCTGACCAAGAAGATTTAATGCTGGGATTAAATTAAAAATTGCTTCAACAAAATTGTAGATTAAGGGTGTACATACTTATGCAACATGCTATTTTACTCCTTAATTTTTTATATTTTTCCTCTAACAGATTAGTTTGCTTTCCAGGTGAATTTTTTAGGTTAAAGGTGGCATTAAAGGTGGGAAATGTTTCCAAATGATTTATTGTTGATTAATGTTTTATAACATCACAAAAAGCTGGAATTTTAACAGGGGTGTGAATACTTTTTATATCTGGTGTATCCAACTGTATATCAAAGCAAAAGGGAAATTTATCAGATACGTACACAGTCAACCAGGAAGTCCTCCACCACGCTGTTGTCCAGGAGACGCTCCACCACCTGCAGAGCTCTTCTTTCCAGTTCCAGCTTCTCCCTCAGCTTCTCCTTCACCTCCTCTCTCCTGACACACATTAACAAAGGCAGTGAATAAAATGTTGGTGTTTATTTTCAATTCAAAACCCTGTTTTAGTAAAATGTCTTAAAGAGTTTACTGAGACAAGTCAAACATCTAGAGAGAAAATTAGATTTTATACCTTCTTTCTTCTTCTTCAGCGGTGAGTTGTTTGATACGTCTCCCACCTGTCGCACACACCAAACCAGGTTTAAAATAGAACAACAAGAAGAAAAAGAAGATTTCCCACACAGGATTAATCTTTTTTCTTTTTAAAATAACTTTATTTATAATAAACATATTCCAATAACAGATTGACATTCTGCATGCAAATAGGTTCATTCACATTTCTGAATACAATTCCTCACACACAAAAAAAAAACAACTATCTAGGCCCACACGGCAGGGATAGATAGATGTATGGAAACTTTTTATATCCACTCATAAATTGTAGCTAGGAATTATCACGACTTTCCTCAACCGCACACTCAATGTTAATTCTAGCCTCTGAACACCAATTTATCACAGTTCCTAAATATTTGACTTCCTCTTTGACTTGTTGAAGCAATCATGAACAGTTTTCCAGGTTCAGATGTAAGCCTGAAGTTTGAGGCAGGATAAATCTTTGTGGTGTGTTTCATTAACCAGATAATAAACAACCTCTAAGTGCGACTAGTTTCTGTTATAAATTTTTTTTCTGTCGGGTTGTAATGAAGCTTTAAAACCCTTCTACTAACATGACCAGTGACTTTTGACGAGAAAACTCACTCTTTTTGTAGGTTTTGTTGGAGCCTCCGCTCCTCCCGGCGTTAGCCTCCATGCTGTTTTCCATTTCCAAACGTTCAACTTTGACCCGTGACGTTTCCGATCTACGGCGCTTGCGATGGACAAAAGAACAACCGCGTTGTGAGCAGTTGGCGTGGAGTTTGAGTTTTAACCGGGGTGTTTCGGGCATATAAGAAGGTGTGAAACCCATTTTAATATGTTGTAATGTTCTTTGATATTAGCATAAGCCATTTTTAATATCAGCTTTTTGTTTGGTTTGTTAAATCATCACATAAAGACAAAGTTCTGCTCAGTTCGGCTAACAGAACCAACAGGACTAGCTTCCATTTTGTCTGCTGTTTAATGCAGAATATACTGTTCACTTGGGAATAATTTCTGTTTAATCTTAGATATCTTTACATTAGGATTTTTTACTTCATTCTTGTGTGTCTGTTCTTTATTGAAGTATTGTTTTATGAAGATACAACCCATGTGAAGACAACAAGGATGGCTCTGGAGCAGCTCAGTGATGTAGTTCAGAGATGTGTGAGTACACAGTCAGATCCTCTTCCTGACAACAACGTCCATTCATAAACATATTTCCTTTTTTTATTTTCAAAGAGCCCAGATAAGTTTTTTCCTCCAGTCTCAAGGTCAAATCCTCCCTTAGAAATTATAGTCCTGAATGGATTTCAGATCTTTGCTGGCTTCAGGCGACATTGCTTCTGCTTCCCTCCTTCAACCAAGAAACGACCAGGAAATTGTTCTTCCTCACCATCTTGGAGGGTTATCTAATCCCTTACAGCCACATTAAGAAGATGAGGAGGCTTCTGGAGAATCTCATGATATGGTTGAATAGTTCTTTTATCATTGTTTTCTAAGCTCTTTACCGTGGCCTTGTTGGATCACAGGTTTAAGCAAAAGTGGGAGCAGAAATTCACATGGACTCAGAATTAAGTGACTACACTGAAATGTGAGTCTGACCAACTCAGAAACTAAACATGCTGAATAAATATTCAGCAAAAATTATTTTGATGCTTCATCTAATGTGGGAAGCTCAAACTCTCCTGCAGGTCTTACATCTTTCCATTCTTCGACACACCTGATTCAAATTAATGGGCCATTGTGTAGAATTCACAACAAGCTGTTTGATCCATTTAATTTAAACTAGGTGTATTTGAGCAGGGAAACATCTAAAACCTGTGGGACAGTTGCCTCTAAGGACTGGAGTTTGAGGTTTGTGGCTCACAGTTTTGCATCAAACTTGGTGAGAGAATAACTGATCATTTTAAAAAATATATATATCTCAATATTACAAATAATTACAAATAACTTTGACCTGAAAATATATTCACTACATAACAGGATGAAAACATTTGGGGGCTCTGGGGAAATCTGAGTGACCTCTGAGCCCTCAGAAGGCACTGCAGAAAAACTGTGATCAATACAGCCACAAAGGCTCAAGAAGACCTTGGAAAACCATTTTCAACCAGACCTCTGATATATCCAGGAACTGAAGGATGAAAGATGGTGAATGTTCGGCTGAGTTCACATTGCTGCTGTTGGCAAAAACTGGCTTTGTATTTTATCCATGCTAAAGACATTCTTTGGGATTTTGGAGATGCAGGTGCTACCAGCAAAGCAAAATGACTGTGGTTTCAATAGGACAATGCCAGACCTGACTTTGCACAACTTTGTACACAGAGAAGATCTGTGCTTGTCTGGCTTGCATTCAGTCCACATCTGTCTCCAGTTGAAAATATATGACATGATGAGGAGACTCAAACAATGTTGACCAAAAACTGCAGCAAAGCCAAATACCAAAACATTTTTCCACATGAATATCCAGATAGCAAAAACATTTTGGCCCAAATTTGGCTTTAACTCTAAGCGTTGACTAAATCTGAGTGCAGCTGCCAAAACTCAGCCACATTACCACAAGGACATTGTCATCAGGAAGGCTTCTCATATAAAGACCACTTCTGGTGGCTTGTCGTAATCCACGTCTAGGCCAACAACTGACGTCCGGATCACATGTGGCCCACAGGAGGCTTGACCATAATCAAGCCAGGCTGGCAAGTGCCATGAGCCATAAGTACCAAAAATAGCCTGGATTCGGCCCAAACATGTTTGCTATCTGCGTCATTTCTCTAAGGGTTTACAGGCTGATTGTAATGAAATGTCTGCATTTTTTAAAATCTTTTGATTTGTTTCACACAGCAATCACTCACAGATGACGGCTACACCGCTGAGGATCACAACATCTTCACAATTGCTGGACGAACGTGCATCGAGGAGAGGAACAGCACACAGGTCCTCAGCATCGTCCTGGATGAAAAGAATCAGGTCCGTTTCTCGATGATGATGATGATAAGTTTTTGTTTCGTGAGTGCATTTCCTTAACCATCGCTTTCCTTCTTGGTGCAGGACTTGGTGAGATGCATGGGCTGGAATCTGCTGCCTCCACTCATCCAGGTGCTGCTAAAGATAGAAGACAAGAATCTTCCTCAGTGCCTCGCCATTTTTAACCATCTGTTAGAGGTTTGTAAGACTGATCGTGGCCCAGTACTAACCAAAATTATTTTATTATTATTATTATTATTTTATTTATTTATTTATTTTTTTTTAAACCATTAGGTAAAAAAATCCCATTGAGATTAAGAGCTCTTTTCCACGGGTGACCTGGTCAAGGGGTCAGCTGCACATGTCTTAGAGTACAGATTCAAGTAAAAAAAAACCCCAACATAAATTAACAATCAATATATTACTAATCATGCATGTACGTACGGGAACTCAGAGAGGGCCACTTAGCTTTAGCATACAAATCAAGGTGATGAGTGAGGCGACCTGTGACAAATCTAAAAGCTGAATGGTAAACTCTTTAAAGAATGAAGACGTTTGGTAGTGGCACTCATACAACCATCTTCATAGTCTACCAGTGGTAAGAATGTAGCCGAGAATAGTGCTCTCCTGCTCTGAGAAGCATGATTTATTGCGGTAATAAAATCCAATCCATTAATTATAGCATCTTAGTTAATAACATGATCTGGTGTGACTTTGATTAGTGTACTCTAAGTTGGGTCTGTGGTTTTGTAGACTTGCAGACCCAAAGAGCTGCTGATTGGCCTGTTGGACCAACTGGAGCATGATGATCCTGACGACATAGCCGAGAGACTCCATCTGCTTCTGAAGCCTCTACAGAAAGGTAACAGACATTTTTAATGCACTGAATAGTGGAGCAGCTGCCATATTTCCCCCTTCTCTGTTCTCTTAGTGCTGCTGTGCCTGGGCAGCTGTAAGGCCTCGTCCTTGGGCATGACCCTGTCCTCCGTGCTGGACCAGGTGGCTAAACTGCCCATCCCTCAAACCAAGGAGCAAGAAGAGGACGATGTCTTTTCCCTTTGTCGTAGCTGCACTGACCTGATAGACTTTGTTAAACCTTTTGTCCAAGAGGCTGAGCAAACCCTGCAGAGTGGCGAGACAGCAGGTGGACCGAATGGGGGTAAAGAGTACGAGCTGCAGACTGAACTCCTGAAATTGTGAGTGAAAAACCTGAAAATATTTTTTTTATAAATATTGTGGAAAGGACTGAGCTGTATGAAAGCATGCTTTTCTGTCCTGCAGCTGTATGAAGACTCTTAGTCACCCTCTGTTGGAGGTTCAGCTCAGAGATCCCGAGACGCTGCCTCTGTCTCCTCTCAGGACATTTGCCACAGAGATTCTGGTTTGGAAAATTCATTAACGGCCATATTTCTTATCACAATGTAAAGTCTACATACACAGTTTAGATCACTGTTATCAATCTCAGACTGGTTTGACCTTTAGCATGACCTAATTCACAAAAAAAAAAAAATTTAATTGTTAAAGCATTAAAATCCAAATTATTAAATAAATATTAAATAACCTAATAATATAATTTTTATTTTTAAAGAATATCATATTTACTTTAATTCCTATTGATTAGATGAGGAGAGATGAACAAAAGTGTCATATGCAGACTACACTGGAACACAGCATATTTACAGCATCAGGAATAGTGTTAATGGTGACTGTGTGTTACAGGACATCCTCAGGGTCATTGGCGAGTCCCTCTCTGGTCTCATGTTCCAGCCTGTGATGAAGAGAAAACAGACTCTAGGCTTTCTGGAGGAGGAGGTGCGTTACCCTAAAAACTCTTTGGCCAGCTTGGCTCACCTGGTGTTTGTGCATCACCTGGCTTCTGACATGTTCCCCAGTATTTTCAGGTAAGTTAGATGAAGCATCTCTGGACTACTTAATTTTTAAGTGAAGTAATCGACGTCACTCCCTCTGTGCCCCACCCACAGCCCCGTTTTCTGTCTTCGGTGTAACATGGAGCACATCTCCCTCCTACTGTCCAGGTAACACATGACACATGATTATTTTTCAGTGGATGTAAAAAGTATTCACACCCCAATAAAATTCCAAGTTTTTGTTTAGTTAAAAATTAAACCAAAATAAATTATTTCCAAACTTTTCTTATCTTAATGTGACTTTTAACTAGAACTATTCAAATGAAAAAGAGACTAATATACTAGAGGATGAAAGAAATAAGCTGGTTTCGTATATATGGACACCCTTAAACTAGAACTTTCTTGAAGCATCCTTAGATTTAATCCCAGCTTCTTGTGTTGGACTTTATCATCATTGAACATCTTGACTTGGTGATGTTTTTTCCACTCTTCCTCATAAACTGGCCTCAAATCTTCAGATTATGAGGACATCCCGGGTTCTCAGTCCTCTTTAGGTCACCACACAGATGTTCTGTTGGATTTAAGCTTTATGCTCTGGACGCTGGTTAGATTGTTCCAGAAATTTCCTGAATCTGTCATTAATTCAGATATTCATCTGTCTTTACGTACGTTCATCCAGTTTCCACATAATGGAAACTGGTTATGGATACGTTCCAGGAGTTTTAGGAATTTTAAGAGGTTAGATGCCAACCTTCTGTCACCACTGAGCCATGAGTCTTCTATGCATCTTCTCTGTACTCTGCCTCACACCAGATGAACATGACTATGCTTCCTTTGCTGCTTTATTTTCAGCTGAGATGAAATCAAAAGTTTTAGTTTAAGAGTGTCCATACTTATGTAACAAGTATATTTTTCTATATTTTTCCTCTAACAGCTGGGTTTGTTTTCAGGCAAGCTGTTCATGATAAAGGTCACATTAAAGGTGGGAAATGTTAGAAAATTATTTATTGTAGCTTTTTTGTAATGGCACTAAAACCTGGAATTTGAACAGGGGTGTGAATACTTTTCATGCACGCTGAATCTGCTTTAAGCCTTTGCGCTGTTTGCAGCCATATTTAATTCACAAGCAGTTTGGGTTACAATAATTTTCGTCCACAGTTGCACTTATTTGTCACCAAGGTCTGGTGGTGATGGGTGAGTCGGACAGCTACATAAAGTCTTCTCCACATTTTTCCAAAGATTCTCAGTAGAGTGGTGGTGTGGACTTGATGTTAGCCAATAAATGTGTAAAAAACAATCCCAGACCTCTCTGAATGTGTCAGATGAAATCTGGGATTGTTGTATTGGAGCCTGTCTGCCATCAGGGGAAACTGGTCAATAAATTAATTCAAGCAGTCAGCTGACCTCAGTATTGGGCCATAATGTTGCTGAACTCTGACCTGACCAGATTATTTGCTTAATTAAATTCAGACAGTCTGTCATCAATGTTATGACGTATATTTATATGACAAAGTTGGTAGAAAAAAAACATATTTTGTAATATAATTTCCATAAATGGACACCCAGAAGTGCTAACATGTGAACATGTGTGTTGGGAGTTTTAATTGAAGCTTTTGTTTTTGTTTGTTTTTCTGTCAGAACTGAAGACTATAAGGTTCAGAAAGGACTGGTAAGTCAAACTAATGCACACACTTACTGATAAGTTATTTATTGTTCTAATGGTTGCAACATTATGGAGATTTTTTATTGGGTTTTTCAAATGCTGTGCAGTTGGGTCCATGAGCATGTTCACAGTTTAGGCTTTCAGCTTTATTTCTGGGGGTCGACAAAGGCTGACAGCCTTTTTTCTTTAGCAACTCCCTGCCTTACTTGTAAGTCTGCCAAGTCTTGAACCTGAAGACATAAACCAAGCAGGTTTTCACCTTTGTAATTCTTTGCTGCATGTGTAGTTTTTTGTGGTCTTCCCAGAGTGGTCTTCTGCTGCTGTAGCCCATCTGCTTCAAGGTTGGACGTGTTGTGTGTCCAGAGATGCTATTCTGCAGACCTTGGTTGGAACCAGTGGTTATTAGACTTCCTGTTACACTTAAATCCTTTCTTCCTCATTTTGACGCTCAGTTTGATTTTCAGCAAGTATAGACATTTAGTCATGTTTACATGACTAAATGTTGCTGCCACGTGATTGGCTGATTAGATATTTGTGTTAATGTGAGTGAGTGTATAATATCTATACATTTTATAAATCTGTACACTATTCCTTGTTTTGTGTGCACACAGTTTTAGTGATGAAACTAGTTTGATGCATCTGGTTCATGGTGGGGCGATCCTGTCTTTTAGTAAAATCATTTTATTATTTTATTTTTTAATTATTAAGCTCTTCACTTGCTTTCACATCATGTTTTGGGTAGTTGGAGCACAGTCCTGCCAGTTTGGCTTATCTCTTTACATCTCAGGATTCATCTAGCGGCTTTTGTCCGCAGTCACATATAGGCTCTTGTAACGATATTTCTTACCATTGTTATGCTGATGATATTCAGCTATTTTTTTCTAATAAACCTCAGGATGTTTTTAAGATTCAGATCTTGCTTGGGTGTTTGGATGCTGTCAGGAGCTGGATGAATGATAACTTTCTTCAACTTCATGATGTAAAAACTGAGGTCCTTGTTTGTGCCCCTGATAGATTTTTGCCTAAGATAGCTGAGAGTGTTGGCCCACTTGCCTCATGTATTAAGCCCTCGGATAGGAACCTTGGTGTTACTCTTGACCCTGCACTGTCTTTAGATGCTCATATAAAATCACTTGTTTGTTCTTGTTTTAATCATCTCAAAAGCTGATTGTTTCACCATCTGAGATGGAGATGATCGTCCATGCCTTCATCTCATCCAGACTAGACTACTGTAATTCCATCTTCACATGCTTAAGCAAAAAATCACTTGACCATCTTCAGATTGTTCAGAATGCTGCTGCAAGGCTGATAACAAAATCCTCCAAATTTACTCATGCCACTCCATTACTAATCCAGCTGCACTGGCTTCCCATTCATCACAGAGTGCATTTTAAAACTCTAGTTTTAATTTATCGAGCCCAAGCACCTGGATATATCAAAATTTTACAGCAGGTCCCTGAGATCAAGTGATCAAGGTCTGCTGGTTGTTTAGCCAACATGGCTGAAAACCAAAGGTGACAGAGCCTTTGCAGCAGTGACTCCTTCCCTCTGGAACTCCCTTCCTCTCAGCCTAAGATCTGTGGACTCCGTGATCTCGTTTAAAAAGCAGCTGAACTTGCTTTTACTTAATTTTATTTGTTTTTATGTTCTCTGTGTAATTGTTATTTTGTGCTTGTTTTATTGGTAAGCACTTTGATTTTTATCTTGAAAGGTGCTATATAAATAAACATTTACTTACTTTACTTACTTACATCCTCCATAATTGTTTGTTAGCCACTTCCACTAGAGCCCTGCTATAGCACTGCCTCCATGTTTCCATGACACAGTTTCATGGTTTGTATCTTGAGGTAAACTCTCATCATATCAGGGTCTTTTAAGTGCCCCATCCTCTTTCAGCAGGTTCTCAGTTTTTAATGCGATGAGAATTTATGTTTCTCTGACTTGTGAATTCGACTGGACCTTTAAAAGATGACAGTTCCGTTCATGTTTCCTGTCTGTGTTTGTGGATGTTTTTCCCCTTATTCAGGAGCTGTACGAGAAGAGTCTGGTGCGGGTGGAGGAGGGCAGCCTGCCGGCAGCTCTGCTGGAGATAAAAACCTTCCTCACTGTTCCTCAGGTCAGTTCTTTTCTCTGCCTCAGTCAAACCTCAGTTTTAACTCTGCTGTTTATTCTTGCACATAATTCATGTCAGTGTCTGTTTTCAGAACTTAGTAAAGGTCATGACGATATGTCCCAAGCATGAATTGGTGAGTTTTGATAGAAGGAAATCACTTTGTTCGTTTGCAATCTTCATTTTGTAAGAGAAAATTTTATTAACAGTTTTTTTCTGTCCTCAGCGGACTAAAGGACTGAAGGTGTTCCAGATGAGCATCGATAAATTTTGCACTGAAACCAAGTACCATTTCTTCCAGTAAGCTCCACTTGTCCTTTTAATAAAGTCGTTAGACATGTTTCCATTGTCCCTGACATCACTTTAAGTTGTGTCTTCTCGTCTCAGGTTCATGCTCAGGACCAGTAACCACTCAGGAGTCGAAGGCTACATCATTAAAAACATCAAGAACCAGATTGACTTTGCTCTGCAGGTACGACGGCATGTTAAGCTTCATGGTCTCATGGCTCTCTTAGTGGAGTGACTAAAAGTGAAACTGGAGTTGTTTCTATGTCTGGGATCCAGCCAGGTAACGGTAACACCTGGTTTGAGGGGGTCCACCTGCTGCCTCTGCTGCGAAAGGTCTTCAGTCTTCAAGATGGTCCAGAGACCGACCTCCTGCAGAACCTGGACAGGTCTGTGCACACACTTTAATCCTCCATTCCTCTTTATTATTTATTTATTTATCAGCCATGCACTGGGGAGGAGGCAGGATGTCTGAGCATCTCTTTTAAAACATATGACCATCATCATCCATCATCATCATCAGTGTGTTTACTAACCCAAAAAATGCCGGAAATTTCCCCCTTGAATTGGATTATGGGTTTCCAATTCTTATTAAAATATTTAGCTCTTAATTATCGGATATAATGTTGCAGAAATGCTTCAGGTCCTAAGATCAGGGATGATCTTAGAGAAGCAGTTGATGCTGAGAAGAGTTAGATCATTACCAAAGCCCATTCATAAGAGAGATAATTCAGAAGTGGAAAAGGTTTAAGAAAGCTGCCGATCTTTCCAGGAAGTCAGTCAGGCAGTCAGGCCATACAACAACAGGTCTAAGACTCTCCAGGCCTCAGTCAGCATGTAAAATGTTAAATTTCATTATCCATTTAAAAAAAGACTGAACCAGTATGGCTTGTTGGAATGGTTGCAGTAGAAAGACTCGTCTTTCTAAAAAGAACATGGAAGCACAGTTTAGGTTTAAAAGGCTGCTTCTGAACAAACCACAAGACTTCTGAAACAATTCACCAATATCTTCTTACAAATATTTTTAAATTTTAAGTTGTATTTAAGAAATTTGTCTATGAATGTCATTTGTCAGATTTACAAATGTGTTTGTAGACTGTGAAATATTTTGTATCTCTCCTCTTAAATTGGTGGATAACACCAGATGATTAATGTGCAGGTAGATGCCCGAAAATTCCCATGTTTAAAGATAAGACACTAAAGGGCCATGTGCAGACCGATGAGGAAGAATAAATACAATGTCTAATGAATAAATTAAATTTAAAAACAAAGATGTGCACTGAAAAATAATGAAAATAGTTTAATATTACCCTGAAAGGAATTATATCAGGATACAATCTGCAGCAATAGCAAATATATCTTCCCATTTTGTAAATGACCAGAAGTTATTTAAAAAAAAAAATCTGACTAAAACATTACTGTAGTTTTATTGTATTTTAATGGACTGAACAGTAGAAAACAACACAGAGCTGACTTTGTTTAAACATGTCTGCCTTCAAATGTTTGCAAATATTTGTAGGATTTGTTCCACTTAGGAGTAAATCCAAGATGCAAAGATTTTCATGAATACCGCAAGTTCAAAAGTGGGACTTAAAAACAGATTTGTCTTTTGGACAGACCAGACCAAAGTGGAAATCTATGGTCAAATTACATAACAAACCTAACAGCATATTAGCAGAAACACCTCATACTAGCTGTCAGCATGGTGGTGAAGGGATGATGATCTGGGCTTGTTCTGCAGCTACAGGATCTGGACACCTTGCAGTCATTGTGATGGATGTGAGTCAATCTGTCTGACAGCTAAAGCTTTCTTGAAACTGTCATGCAGCAGGACAATGATTAAAACGTCATCGCAGATCTACTCTGAAGACATAGTGTTTATTTTATGTCTTAATACATAAAACCAAAAAACTGAAAGTTCACATGTACTCTGTAGCTGTCCCTCAATACCATGTCAGAAATCAACGTAATTGTTTTTTTCTAGAGTCATGGAGTCTCTGAACCTGCTGCGTTACCTGGTCATCAGAGACAAAGTAACAAACAACCAGGTGAGCACAGACTAAACAAAGTTACATGATTTTAGTGACAGAAAATTACTTTTAAGTATACAGGTTTCCAAAGAGAGGTAGATCTAGATTAATTTCCACTTTCTGTCTTTGATCCACTTGTCCACCTGCTCGTGTTTGTCCTCTTGCAGACGGGTATCTGGACAGAGCTGTACAAAATAGAAGATACGTTCTTGAGGCCTCTGCGTGTTGGGCTGAACATGTCAAGAGCTCATTATGAGATGGAGCTGAACAACACCAAGGAGACCAAGAAGAGCAAGAGCAAAGGTCAGATCAGTGTTTCTTGTAATGCAGTCGTGCCTCGTTTTTCAAATTCTCTTTAAGTTTTCTATAGGTGACACCCAGTACAAATATACATGAACAAAACCAACATTAACAAAACGGAGACAAAAACAAACAAGCAAAAGGAAAAAAGAAAAGAAAAAGAGAAGATTATTCACAAAAACATTTACTGGGCCTCATCTGGATTTCTCAGATGACCAAATTTCTGAAAAACAATTCTCATTTATCTCATGGTACACATTTAAGGTCCAGTGCATAAGAATTACTGACATCTAGGGGTAGAGATGGGCATAGCATTGATTTCAAGTAACAAGCACAGTTGGTACAGTTAAAATGGACAGGGCTATACATAATCACCCTGTATCTATAACACCTCTTTCCATGTCCCCTTTTGTATTTCCCAGGCCCACTGGAGTTTTGGCACATGATCTGTTGTCATTAGTCTATAAAACCTAGATGCTGTACCTTTTAACTGAAGTACACTAACAAATTTCCTGTATAAGAGCTTACGGTGTTAAGCAACGTGTTTTTACTGACAGCTCACATTTGTTCCACGGAGACTCTACTGACTGTGTCTGTTGGTGAAGAGAAGCTGCCAAACATGACATCCGAGTCCCAGATTCAGGTCAGATGCTGTTCCTTTTGTTTTCATTTGATGTGTAACTTGAGCTGTGTATAGACCTGACTGAGTTTTAATGGATCCTCTTAGGCTCTGCACTCAGCCCTCCACACATTTGACATGGTTGAGAGCGTGTTGGTGAGGATAGAAGAGCTCATCGAGGTGAAAGACAATCTGTAAACTGGAAGAGACCACCCCCCATTCTGTCCTTTCATGGGCCTGGTGGACAAAATACACCTTCAACTTGTTTAGTAGATTGTTTTGCAGGTCGATCTAGGTACAAGTATGAGCTGATTGTGTGTGTGTGTGCGTGAATGTGTGTTTTTCACGTTTATAACATTCAGGAAAAATGTAAATGTTGCACACGTCAATAAAGTCTGTAATGAATGGTCCAACTTTTGTAGATGGGTTCAAGTCAGTTTATGTACTTTTCTTCCAGTAAAGTTTACATCTGGTATGTAATATAAAAATGTCTAAAATGAAAATAAAAACAGAACTCAAATGATTTTCAAATCTCACAATCCCATATATTATTCCTAGTGGAACATAAAAAACATGAAAACAGACATTTTACTATTTTTTAAACATGTTTGCAAACATCTGTGAACTCGGGAGACCAGCTGCTGGACCGCTGGGAAAGGAATGTTGTCCCATTTCTGTCTGGAGGATTGCTTCATTACAGTCCTGGATAATTATTGAATTTTACTTTTCATGATGTTTACACTCCAGCATTGTCTTGCTGAAATATGCAAGACTTTCCCTGAAAAAGACGTAATCAGCGCTGAATATCACAGGTAACATTTTTGGCCTTGTCCTTTGTTTTTTACATGTTTCTGTTAAGGTCCATAATCTGCATATAATTTTTTTGTTTGTTTGTTTTACAGATTGTTGAATCTCTGCTTTTCTTTACCTCTGACATTATTTTTATTAAACACCCAGTCATGTTACTGGCCTGTTACCAGTTAACCAGCATTTACTTTTCCATCCTTCTGTTGTCCCATCCCTGCTGAGAAGTATGCTGCTAAATTTAGAATGGCCTTTTTCTCCATGAAATTATAAAATCCCTCCCTTTCAGGATATAAAGGGGCAAACGGTGCTCTAGCAAGTTTTTTTCAGTTTTCTTACTTCACACAACGTTGTCCACTCAGACGTGTAGAAAAATGCTAGCAGTAATATGGCAGCTGCCATGTATGTTGACCCACGGCAAGTAGATGTAAATGGTTCGTTATAAGAAAGTAAAAACATTTAACTGATTAAATACCAATAGAAGCAATTTTTAAAAATGATATAACCTTTTTCTGATATTGACCTGTGGTGTTTTTTCCTTTAACGAGTTGCACCTTTAAGGTTTTGTTGCCCAAGTTCTGCTGTGGACAAAATATTGGTTTTTACATTTTATTTTTTTTAACTTTTTTTATGGAGCATCGACCATTTTGGTTTTGCTTAAAACTCCTAAATGTTGTTTTTCTTTTGTATTGACAATAAATTGACATTTTTTTTTAAAGGAGGGGCTCAACAGTACAAAAAAAAAAAAAAAAAAAAAATTAAAAATTAAAAGGCGCTAAATGCCTAAACATAAATTGCCATTTTGTCTCGTGCTGATAGGAGGCACCCGGTGTGTTTTTCTGCTGCAGTAGCCCATCTGCTTCAAGGTTGGACGTGTTGCGTGTTAAGAAATGCTATTCTGCATATCTTGGTAAGAACCAGTGCTTGTTTGACTTCCTGTTGCCTTTCTATCATCTCCAACCAGTCTGCCCATTCTCTTCTGACATCAACAAGACATTCTGGTCCAGACAACTGCTGCTCACTGGATATTTTCTCTTCTTCAGACCATTCTCTGTAAACCCTAGAGATGGTTGTGTGTGAAAATCCCAGTGTTTACTTTTTATCATCATGATGGATGATGTATACATCTCTGTTGCATTAGTAATTTAATTATTTCTAAATTTTTTTTTTTTTTTTTTTTAACACAGCTCTGCAAAATTAGTAAAAGGCCTATCGTCACAATAACTTTTGTCTGGTTTTTCATTAAATCATCGTAGGACAGACGTTTGCCTCTGCAGACATTTCAGTTTTGGGTTCATGCATTCAAACACCCAAACCAAACATGTATTTTCATAATTTTAAGCTGTAAATTTAGCCTAATGAAATATTTAATTTATGAAATAAATTAAAACACAAGCTTTAAGATTAACACTTATCTTTGCATTTATTATCAAATTTATTTAAAAGAAAAAAGGCAGTCTACAGTTTACAATTACAGCTCAGACAGCGCTGGAGTTCATGTGCAACCATTTAAAACCCTTTTAGTCAGCTAACACTGTAATAATGAGTGTGTCTTTACAGTTTCTCAGTCTGGACCAAAGCTGCCATGAAAGTAACTTGCCAGCTGGAAACTGAAACATGTGCATGAACATTTAGATTAAAATCCAAATCACCACCTTAGGAGCCATAGCACTGCCAACATAAAACGCCTCGTCACGCACACACCACTTTCACAAGTCTCTAAAAAGCGGGTGCTGCAGCGCTTGATCAGCTGTGATCCTGGTGAACGGGTTCAGGTCCAGCAGCTGATCCAGCAGGTCGTAGACCTCGTTAGGAACTCTGTCCCAGCCCCACTCATCTGTCAGCAAACTGCATTTTGTTTTGTTGCTGCTTAAGTCTTCCGGGTTGTTTGGGAGAGTTTTGCACGCTCCATCTTTGCGTAGCCTGAGTTTTGCAGCTGCTGGTCTATGTGTGGGCGTATTGTCTTGGATCCTGCAACGGTCTGTGTCTCCACCAGCTTCTGGACCTGGTGTGACTTTGTTATTTGGTGGATTTCTTCCTCTGAGTGTCTCACAGAGTATCCTAAGGTCCTGGCGAGGAAGCTCTCGACTGCACACCACTGCTTTACCTGAAGGAGAACCAATCATAAACCAAAGTTACTCTCCACACAAGTTTTCTAATGTATAATCTAGTTTCCATTTCCAACGACTGTGTATAAGGCGAGACACTGCAGGTGAAGAGTCAATAACAGCTACCACCCTGAGACTTTCCTGGTTTATTCCTCAGTTTTTGTTTAATTTTGTTGACATATTAGAATCAAAGATTTTTAGAGAGGGGATTTTGAATATCACTGTCAACAACCAGAAACAGCTAAACTAGATTGTTACCATTAGAGAAAATGAGAATTTTTAAAATAACCTCAAGACCATGAAAGTCTTTTGCTTCATTTTGGTGTCTAAGGGTATGTTTCCAGGGTCAATGATTATAGAAATAGATGATCTATCCTGATGATGGAAATAGATGGTAATATTAGTTCTAAATATACATAAGAGTGTCGGCATGGGTTTGGTAACTGGGTGGGCTGTTTGGCCTTTTGGGGTCGACAGAAACGGCACCATGTGCGGAAAGCAGGGGGGCTTGCCGTTGTTGTCAACAACTGGTGGTGTGAAGCTGTGGATTGGACATTGAACTGTGCGCTGTTGTGCTCAGACCATATTATTAGGGAACTTTCAGTGTACTCCTTTGTCACATGGTGTGAGCAGAATCATCTGCAGCTTAATGTGACAGAGACGAAGGAACTGATTGTGGATTTTAGGAGATCCAAAAAAACAGCAACACCTGTTTCAATACAGGGCGTCAATGTGGAAGTGGTGAAGGATTACAAATACCTTGGAGTGCATATTGACAATAAACTGGACTGGGTGAAGAACACCACTGCACTTTACAAGAAGAGCCAGAGCAGTCTATTTTTTGAGACGGCTAAGGTCGTTAAACATCTGCCAAACATTGGTTAGGATGTTTTATGAGTCTGTGGTGGCTAGTGCTATCCTATTTGCTGTTGCATGCTGGGGCAGCAGGCTGAGGGTTGCAGACACAAACAAACTGAACAAGCTGATCCACAAAGCCAGTAACGTTGTGGGGATGGTACTGGACTTTCTGACAGTGGTGTCATAAAGGAGAATGTTGTCCATATTAAAGAAAATACTGTACAATACCTCCCACCCGCTTCACAACCTGCTATTCAGTCACAGGAGTATGTTCAGTGAGAGACTGATACCACCTAAATGCTCCACTGAACGACATAGAAAATCATTCCTACCTGTAGCCATCAAACTGTACAACTACTCCATATAGCAACAACATCCACTGTAACACATTTACACTTTGCACTACACTTACATTTACACTGTTAATCCTATTGACAATAATTTACATATTACTCACTGCCAGGATGTATCCTGTATCTGGCTATATAGATTATTGTAACTAATTTCTTATCATTTTTCTTATTGTGATTTTTATCTCTATCTTGTTCTTCTTTATTTGGTATGGAGCGACTGTGTGCACACAATTTCCTCCGGGATTAATAAAGTATTCTGAAACAAAAAACTCCAACACCCTCCATCCATCCATATGAATGAATGAAATTGTTTAAAAGATGGACCTCTGATGAAACCTCCCTTTTACTAACAGTTATTTTCTAGTGCACAGGGAAAAGTCGATTTTTGACGAGCCATACAGCAGAGACTGAGCTTCTAAATTATACAAAGCATGATGGGGTCCAAACGACCGTTGTGGTGCTTTGTGTCAAAGTGCAAACTTTAGGTAAATTCTGAATAAATCTTGTTGCGTATGCAGACAATGTGTGGTGAAATAAACACATATAATGGTTGTTTGACATTTTCTTTCCACTAGTCTGAAAGAAAACATGTTAATGGAAAAAAACAAAAACAAAAGAAAATCAAACAAACTTTCTAAATTGACCAGATGATGAAATAACTGACTTTTTCCTGCCGTGTCTTGCCTTAAAGTAAAAAATATTCATACAAACCAAATGTTTTAGCTGCCTGGATGGTCTCTTTGGAGCCTCGTATGGTCATGATCTGAGTGAGAGCAATCAGGTCATCGCTGGCTTTAAAAAACGGATAACGGCCACTTAGAAGTGAGAGCAGGATTACACCAGCTGACCACACGTCTATGGCTGCAGCGTAGGAGGATGTGACAGAAAAGGAGGGAACATTAATGACAGCAGTACTAGCAAAAGGTAGAGGAGCATATGAGTTTATATTTGATTTAATCTTAGTGTGTGATGCCAACCTGTGCCTTGGTTAGGACACTTCATGAGCACCTCAGGCGCTCTAAAACCTGGAGTTCCAGCTCTGGGAGCCACCTGCTGCTTTCTTCATTCAAACATAAAGGCATTTAGAAATTTAAATTACAGAACATGCAAACATCTCCTAAAAATGCTTTTAACATAGCATTGTGGAGAATTTATCTTTACCTGGCCATGCAGATGTTGCAGACACGGTCAGTAAGGTAGCAGTTACATGTGAGACCCTGTTTTACGGACCTCTGAGCTTTCTGACTGCAGCTCTGGCTCCTGACAGGTAGCGGGCCCCAGATGGCAGAAGAGTGCCTCCGTTTGGATTGATCCTCTACTTTACTGGGCTTCTCCTGCTTGTGATTAAAAAAAAAGCAAAAACTGTGAAAATCTGTATGATGTAGCAACACAGACTTAACAAAAACGTATGTTGAAGAGCTAATACCTGGCTTAAATTAATAATTGAAGGTCCCATAGTATACATTTTTCAACAATTTCATCAGAGGTTCAACAACATTGTTTTCAAAGTGTATTACCCCAAATTCAGCAATGGTTCTTTATTTCAGCCATTCCAAATGTGGCTCTAGTGAGCTCTACTGAGAACGGGCAGTTTGTGTCTGAACCTTTAAATGTTCATGAGTGGTGCTTTGTCAATGTCCCTCTCTGGGAGAGGATCCGGCTTTTACTGGTGCCCGCACGGTCATTCTAGAGGGCAGGTTAAGCTAGCCAGGGGGGTGGGTGGGTGGGTCAATGACAGTATCCACTACCAGGGGCAGTAGTTATTTCCCTTTCATGAGGTCACAAAGGGAAAGATCTCAGACTCATCCGTTTGAGCACACATTCACTAAACGTTGGAGCAAGCAAGTGAATATCCAATCACATGGCAGCAACTTTTCACACAGCCATCTCTAGGGTTTACAGAGAATGGTGTGAAGAAGAGGAAATATTTAGTGACCAGCAGTTGTCTGGACCAGAATGTCTTGTTGATGCCAGAGCTAAGAGGAGAATGGGCAGCCTGGTTGGAGATGATGGAAAGGTAACAGGAAGTTCCTACCAAGGTCTGTAGAAAGTACAATTCACACAGACTCACCAAAACTGGACAATAGAAAATGGAAAAACGTTGCTGATCTGATGAGTCTCCATTTCAGCTCCACATTCAGATGGTAGGTTTAGAAGTTGATGGAAACAGCATGAAAACATGAATCCATCCTGCATTGAATCAACAAGGCAGGATGAATCAAGGTTCAGGCTGCTGGGGGTGTAATGGTGTGGGTATATTTTCTTGGCCCACTTTTGGCCCATTAGTACCAACATGGCCTGGTTTAACAACATCAGTCTACCTGAGTATTGTTGCTGTTCAGGTCCATCCCTTTATGACAATAGAGTAGCACCTTCTGATGGCTACGTCCAGCAGGATAATGCACCATGTTACAATGCTCAGATCATCTCCAACTGCTTTCTAGAACATGACAATCAGTTCACTGTACTCCAATGGCCTCCACAGTCACCACGGCCTCATTTATCAAACTGTGCGTAGCAAAGCAAACTAGAGTTGGTGTCTGTGGTGCAAAAAGCAAATGCTACTTCTACTTTTAGATTTATAAAAGCGTGTGCACGCACATCCTACGCCTGTTTCAGTTCAGAATCAACTCTAAAGAGGGCGCACGTGAGGGAACGCCTTCCCACACCCACATGGTGGCTATAAATGGTCAGGTGGACGCCTGTAATACATATTCATCACATCATTTACATGATGGCTTGGGAGGGAAAAAGAGGAAAGAAGCAGAATTTTTCAGGGTGTGGTCTGGTACATGCTGGCAGCAGACTGTCCACCTTTTTTTAGCTGAATGTATTTTATAACATGAAAGTTTTGTTTCACAATAACAGAACATATTTTAGTGGTTGAGGTTCTTATTAATATCATCTTCCTTTTCATTAAAATCCCATAAAGTTTGGTTTTTATAAATCCCAAAAGTTCACCCTGGGCGTGCCATCGGGGTCGGGCCGATCCGGGTGCCCTTGGGATTACGAGGTGTCCGGAGGGAGGGGTAGGGGTAAGGGGGACAGCGGGGGACCTGGTGGGGGGGGTGGGGGTACTAGGCCCTTGGGAGATGGATATGGAAGAGTCTCCCCTCTCTCTCGCTCTCTCCTCCTGCCGCCGGGGGCTGCTTGGGGAGGGCCGGGGGAACTGGGCCTTGGGCCCAGCCGGATGGGGGGCTCTCTGGTCCCCTGGGGAGGTGGTGTGGGCTGCCGGGGGTGGATGGGCGCCGGTGGCGGTGCTGCCTTGGGCCCTTGACTGGGCTGATCCTTGCCCTTCTACCTTCGGGCAGTCCCGGAGAGGCGGGGGCGCCTACAGCGGCCAGCTGAGGAGTTGGTCACCCGGGAGAGCCTTCTTCCGGTTGTGCC
>JBAMHW010000008.1:3959410-3969562 GCA_037177495.1 Rhadinocentrus ornatus | reverse complement strand
ATAGTTCCTACCTATATGGTGATATCAATTAATTAGTGCCACCTACTGGACAATTAACAACATATCCAAAATGGCTCCTACACAAATAATAATATAAAAATACACAAATAATAGTAAATAAAATTAAGCAGTTAAAAATAAATTTTATTTAGAAAAAAAAGTTGAGAAGTGGGTTGTAGCCAATTTGCAACATCAGGCATCAAGGGGTTAACCTGTAAGTCAGACACATATACAGTATGTAAAAGAACGTGGACACACACACACACACACCTCTTTATTCCAGTCGAGTGTGACTCTCTCCTGTGGTGTGAAAGTCTCACTGACTGGAGAAGTACCCAGTTTCCTGATTTCAGGACTTCCACTTGCTGAAATCAAACTTAAAATATAAAAATATGACTGATGTTATTTACCTGTTATTTTATACCTACTGTTAAATGTTAAAACTTTCATCTGATTAATGTCTGACCTTACCTCTGTGGTGAAATGACAGTGGTCATACAGGGTTTGGCTTGTGAACTGATGAATACCTGTGCAGATGCAGCAGCATGCCCTGCACCAAACAGAATGTATGTTTGTCAAAACTAATTCAAAACTTAAGATATAAACCAAAATAAAATATATAAAATATATGTTACAAAAAATATGTAAAAACAATGCTGTGCATGTGTTGGAATGAGGTCTTAATGACAAAAAACTGACAGTAAATGAAGAGATTAAACAAACTCTAAGTTCACCTGAAATACTTTGTTCAACACTCTGCTGGATCTGAGGTTGAGTTTTAAATGGGTTTAATGATGTCTCGCTGGCATGCAAGTTCTCTTCATCAAAGTCACCTAAGTCATCCCATTCATTTCCAAGATCAAAGCTGACAGCTGGTATTTGGAGAGATGAAGCATGTCTGCAAAGGGCTCCCTGCTCTAACGTTGTGGTGGACCCTTTAAAGTAAGCTGAGCTGTCTGTATTGGTCTGTTTCAGATGCTGTTTAGAGCTTTGGTAGCCTCCACCTGTTTCTGGGATCACCCCCACCTCCCGCAAACCTGTGAACAGAAGAATTTGAAAATTATACTTTGCTTTTTACTTTTATAGAATCAAATTTCTATCCATATAAGATCTTCTCGAAATATGTTGGTGGCTTTTGAATTTTTCTAAAGCAAAAGCTGAAAACCTTAATGCACTGAAGCCCTGTGTTTCTCCAGGGCATCCACATAGCCCTTGGGGTACTGAGAACACTCCAGTGGAGACGTGAGAAAATTGTTTTGATTTTAGAGATGCATGTTGATTTGTAAGATGTAATGAACAAGTAAATGAGTAACTATTAAAATGTGTAAATAAATTAAATATGTAAATAAAATGAGAAATAAATGTTAAATAAGTTAAACATTACACAAGTAACAGAAATCATGTATATAATAAAATATACTAAATATTTATGAAGTTAATAAAATGTATCTAAAAATATATAAAATTTATCATTTTCATTAACAAATTTTGAATAAAAGATATAAAACTTTTTTGTAAATCAGTACATATTTTTATAAAAATATAAATGTAGATTATATTTGCCTGGGTTCTCCTGGACCCTGGCAGACCTGGGTCCGGGAGAACCCAGGTTCGAGTCCCTGAAATGCTAACAGAGGTGACCCACTGTGGGCCCTTGAGCAAGGTCCTTAACCACTTCCAGCTGCTCTCCGGGCACTGAGACATGGCAGCCCTCTGCTCTCTAGTGCGTCTAGAGATGGGTCAAATGCAGAGCCGAATTTCCAAATTGGAATTAATAAAGTAAAAATTATTATTATTAAATCTGTAACTGAGTCAAAATATTGTTGAAACTACACTTTTTCTCCAGAAATTGAAAGTTTGTTTATAACTTTTAAAGGATAGTTCATTAAATGTAAATGTCTTTATAATTTACTTGTACTTCTTTACAAGCAAATTATCTTCTTCTTTCTTTACCTGAAATAATACAAAGAAAAATGTGGCATTTTCATAATTTATAGGTTATTAAGCTGTTATTTTACTGGTCTGGCCCACTTGAGATCCAGTCCAATGAGATCTGAAAAAGTATTCTACGTGTGGGTCACAATGGCACAACCACTGCTCTAGCCTCTTATCTATCTAGCTTATTATCTATGCAAACTATATTTCACAAATTTTCCACAAAAATTGTGAGCAAAAAGGATAAATTTGCAGTCACACTTTTTTTAATCCATTATTTGGCCCCTAAATTCACATGTAATGAAGTTTGACCAAATACTTTGTTGATGAACATGTGGAACAGCAGAGATGTGAGTAGACTCTTCCATCATCTCATTTTCATCTTCCACAAAGACATCAGGATCTGTAAACAAATCAAAGGGTCATATAAATGTTAAACCTTTAAATTCATAAGGAACATTTGAAATTTCGAGTTTGTGCAGCTTGTTTTTACCTCGATCACGATTATATAGACAAACTGTGTCTGACAGTTGAGTGCAGTCATCAGCAGTCAGGTCGATCTTTGAAGTTTTACACTGATTCATCCCACCCCTTAACACCAGATAATGCAGAACATGAAAGAAATTTTAAATATGGCAGCTACTAATAAGCCTATAGAAGTCTTTGCAATTAAGAATACATTCTTTAAAAAATATGTAAATACCAGGAAACAGAGGGAAGTGTTGCTTTGTGTTTGTAAGCAAACTCCTGCATGCTGACAGGTAAAGACTCCTTACTCATTTTCATCTGGGGAATTAAAACAGAGGACATCAAACAGCTCAGAAGTACATAAAAATGGAGGCTTTGGTAATTAAATTTGCAATTTATGCAGTAGTAATCGCATCTAATGTCACTGACTCGTCAGCTTCTGCAGATCTAACAGCTGTGGAAATGTGATGAGATTAGTTATATATAACACAACCTGAGCAAGGCAACACTTGAAAAGGGTCAATAAATTCATGCATTTAAAGTTCAAAGATGGAAGCTAAAAAGAGTCAAAATCTTACTCACCTTGAGTCGTTTGACAGGTGTCTGTACAAGTGTGTCACACCTGCTTCTTAGGTCACTCAAGTAGGATGAGAAACTGGATTCTTGGTTGGCTGATCGCCGTCCCAAAGTTACACCTACTTTACCTGAAGAGGAGACACATACTGTTCATGTAAGAGCTCTGACTGAAGGAAAAAATCAACATGAACTACTGCAGAGCTTGACACTTTAATTTATAAACTGATACGCAGTGAAAGACGAATACTCACAACACTCATGAGCACACTGATTCTTATTCTTGCAGAAGTGGTTGCACTGTCTTTTGCTGCCTGAATCTGATTGAAGACAAGTGAGAAAGTCAAACATGTGCGTCATTATAAACAAACTCAGACTGCGTTATCAACAAAATCAGTGGTAGCGAGCTACAGTATGTTACCTTGGTTTTTAGTGGGCAGCCCATCCTCTTTCTGAGCTGTAGCCTGATTTGTAGACTGTAGGGTCGGGGCAGAGTGATGTGGTCTCTGTGCAGAAAGAAAGTCTGTTGTGTTGTATGGATATTCAGTCCCAAACTTCCTGGCTGCAGAGTAGTACACTGTGAAGTTCTGCTGGATGTCCAGTCCCACTACAGAAGAGGAAAAGGCCAAATCTAGAGTTTAACAGCTCTACAATTAATAACTGTGGAATTTAGTCATTTAGTTTGTTTTGTTTTATTTTTCATGCTACTGTTTTGCTGTGGTTTACCATATTCTGAGCTAATGAGATGAACGCTAATTTTCTCTCCTTTCGATGCCTTTGTCACATCTATCTTCTTCGACCAGGAACCACACTTCAGCAGCAACGAATCCCTGCAAACACAACACAATAGACCACCTTCCCAAACTAAACCCATTCTTGTTTTCTACAAGGAAAAAGTCTCTGTTCTGCCTTAGGAACACTTCACAGAAAACACAGAAATACTGAAAATCCTTCAGAACACAGGACATTTTTTCTCTCACATGAGTCTCTGCAGGAAGACTACACTGTTGTCAGAGTTGCCAATGACCAGAGAGACGTAGTGATGGTCCGGAGCCGTTCTTCTGGATAGCAGCTGTGCTTGGTTTTTCAGGTTTACCTTCACCACGATCTCTGCGGTGGCACTGCTATACCGCGGAAGCTACAACATACAATTAGAGCTTTAAAACAGAGCTTTAGTTATGTGGCATAAATCCGTTCAGTAGTCAAAATCCTAAACTGGCTTCCAAATGAGACAGAAATACACCTAAAATTTATAACAAGAAATTCTCCTATTTTCTCCTGTGGGCTCATAATGTAGTTTCCTCATAAAAGCTAAACTACAGATTTTAGGATGATTTCAGGGAATCAAGACCATTCAGATATGAAAAATATACAGGCAAAATGTTTTATCTATTTGCAGTTAAAAACAAGTTCTTTTTTTAATGCACTCTTTTAATTGCTATTTGTTTTTATTTTTACTTTTTCAGTACTTGAAATGACCTCATTTTGTGAAAGAAAATAATAAATACCAATCCAATGAAATGTCACATCAAAAAGTGTTTTAGAAAATATATTATGTGAAAAAACATGATATGTTACACACAGAAAGAGCTAATCTACTAAATAAAAATAAATATTTGCTATGATATTCACCTGCTCTAGAGTGACTTCATGCTTTGGGAAATGAACTACAAATTCTCTGATTTGGTTTCCAAACGGTGGATGTCTGTTGAGAATCTGCTTGAGAAACAGGAATTTCCCAGGTTAAATCTGACTTAGCTGGACTTACCTTGCATTTGGCCATCTCTTTCTGCAGGTAAGGTTGAACATAAACACAAAACTTTCAGCAAAGTGATTTAATTACCATTAACTTTATGATTTCTAATCAGAAAAATTAACTATGTGATTTCAACCATAAAAAAAAACAAGGTTAGGGACGTACTGTTATAGAGCAGAGGTAAAGAAAAACCAGGAGCAGACAACTGAAAAAAAAACTGTTGAATTTTAAATCCAAATCATTAAAAGAAGTTTATAAAGAGAAATTAAACAGACTGACCAGTTCCAGCTCCCTGGCATTAGTTTCCTCTATTTTACTGAAAGTAGTGAGTCCAGCGTTCACCATTGCAGTTGACAAAGTCTGACCTAAAATCACAGTGTTAGTTTCAAGTAAGTATTTCTATCTAATGGATGGAATATAGTAGGGTTACTTGCTGATAGTCCTATTTTATGCTATATAGATACAGTAAATAGCTAAATATTAGATAAATAATTTATTTCTATTTTTTACTTGCATGTGCTTAAGCCAAGAAACTCCTCAATTTCGTTGGGCTTGCATAATGACAATAAACATCTTGAATCTAAATGTTGAATCTTAAATATTATTATCCACCTATCTTCTCCAGCTGTTTGGAAACAAAGGGTGAATCTTCCCAGATTTTGGCTCTAAAGCACTTTGCCAGGATCAGGGAGTTGAGCAGAGCAGAAAAAACTGTCTTGGATCGCTGACTCAGAAACTCTGACAAGCCTGTTGGGATCAAACACAACTTCAAGTTTAAAAAAAATGCAGGGTTAATTTATTCTGTCATTCGCGACACACATACATTTACTGATACGCATCCCGATCCTGAAGATCTTTGCAGTGTCCTGTGTTAGTCCAAAGTCTTGAAGTGAGATGGAGCCTAACTGAGCCTGAATCAAGCTGCAGGATAATAGATATGAATCACATGCAATGGACTGGCAACCAGTCCAGGGTGTACCTGTATTGAAAATGGATGTACGTAATTGTGTATGTGCAATACATGATTTGTAAACTGTGTAAACCATTTTGTGCGTAACTTTTGGGAGTTTTATTCAAATTTCCAGAAAATACGCACACAAAATAGATATACAGCACACAAATTACAAAAATGCACAAATAGGAATATTTTATATTCAATGTTTTTACCTTTAACCACACAAATGTAATATTTATGTTTAAAAAAGGTTCCTGTGCTGTAAATCGTTAAATATGTGTACACGAATCATCTGATACACACAGACAAAACTGATTTTATACACAGATCATTTTACAAGTGCACAAAGGATTTAGAGACACTTTTAACGCTTCTGGGAGCATCACAAGATGCTTCCACACAGACAAGCATTCACACCAGTTAAACCAGAGCTAAAGTGGGAGGACTTTAATCCGCAAAAAAATAAAAGATAAAGATCTCTGAGATTTAACGTAGTTAAACTCTGTTATAAGGTGTGAGGCTCCCAGCATTACCCTTTGTGCGCGAAACAATTACATTTGTTAGGATGAAGGTAAAAAATTTGTGTGTAAAGTTTTTGTCTTTGTGCCATTTTTTAATTTGTAATGGTGTAAATTTCTTTTGCGCGCATATTTTCTGGATATTTCTATTTGCATTTGAACATACACTTGCAAGTACCGTACCCAGTTAAACAAAAAATGGTTTACACAGCTTATAAATCATGTGTTATACACACACAATGATGCTGAGTCTCTATCATACATGTGCACTGGGCAGTCTACAGCAAAAACACGATGTCAGCAATATGCAGAATAACTGTATGAACTTACCAGTTTATTTTCATCTCACTGGTTTTGATTTTTCCCTCAAGGGGAAATCTGAAAAATACGTAACAAATCTAAGTTACAGTATCTTGTGTTTTTCTGAAGCATTTCGTCTACACTTGAAAACAGATGTTATGAAGATGCTGATGTTGTGAATTTCTCTGACCTGATGGTGGTCCTGTTCTTGTCCCTGTTTAAAGTGTTTAAAGCTTTCTTCTCATTCACTCTTAACTGGATGTCACTGAACTCTCTGCTCTTCGACACCAGCTCAATCTGCCCACAGCAACAACAGTTTTGATCTGGGTTCACTCACTACAATTATATCAACTTTATTTATACAGTACTTTTCAAACATAGATGAATCACAAAATGTTATCCCCCAAAAATTAATAAAGACACATACAAAACACTTGTAAATACAAATATTATTCATAGTACTAAAAGAAAAAAATATATATAAATAATAAATAAAAACACAAGAATTAAAGCAGGTGATCAATCCTGCATGTGATGAATCAATTTTTCTGCATTGCTTTGGAAAAAGATGCTTCTGATCTTGTAAATATTGTGCAGATAAAAAAAAAACATTGCTCTAGAAATTCATATTCTTTTCTACATTAATTTATATGTAAATAAAAGATAAGTCCTGGTTAAAAATTTCTCTAAAGTTCCTAATTTTAGTACTGGGAGCCACAGTAATACAACCTAGAGAAGACAGACACCCTATAGACCAAAAACAATAACCTCAGCTTTATCTGAATTCAGGTTCTGGTGCTTTTAACAGGGTGAAGCTTCAGTAGCTGATTGGTTTACTCAGCATTAATGGATAAACGAAGTTGGGGGAAATCAGCATTACAATGGAAATTGATGTAATATTTCCAGTGCAACACAATGTTTTATGTTGGAAAGCATCTAAACAACTAAAAAGTAGGACTGTCAAATGATTAAAATTTTACTCTGAATAATCACAACTTACAAATGAATCAATCACGATTAATCGCTATTCGTGACTATGCCTGAAATATGCTTGTTTTTACTGCATTGTATTAACAGAACGAGCAAGCCAAACATTTTAACTGACCTTCACTTGGGTTTCCTTTTTACATCATTTGATCACTTTAGTTGTAACAATCAGTTTGATATTACATAAAATCTAGACTTTAAAAAAACCCAGATCTCATTTATGCCACACTTTTCCTGATTAGTACCCCTGCCTGGTTCCCCATCAAAACTCTTATAGACTCACCCCTGCATATCTGAAGTAAAAATCCTCTCTACCACCTGTCAGCTACCTTGTGAGAGAAGGGTCCTGCTCTGATTTGTACCTCAGAGCCTGTTCTAAATGATCAGCCCTGTGTCTCCAACATCTGCACAGCACCACTGATTTAAAGAAGACATGTCCTTGCTTCTTTTTGTGTGTCCACTCTTACTAGATATCTAAACCTGAGCTTCATGTGTGCATGGCTGTCTGATGATTAGTAGATTTTATAGCTGTGTCACTAGCAAACCAAAATAATAATAAAACTGATATGAAATAAAGGCGAACTATATCTAATTGAAACGGCCTGTTGTTTTTAAATATTTTTCATTCTTCCGCTTCAGTGGTAGTGAGGTGGATCTGATTGACTGATAAATTTGCCTACTTTTGCTTATGTGTCCAAAAACCATACTTTAGAGTAAATATGTGTTGGTATGAACCATAAACTGCTAGTTTCCTTCTTCCTCCTCAGCTGAACATAAACAAATGTAACAAGAGAGACGGACGATCAGCTGATCACTGACAGTCGGTGTTATGATTCACAAAACAACAGGAGAGGGAGGGGAGAGGAGGAGGCTGCAAAGATGCAGAGAAGACCAGAGCAATGACATTTGAACAAAACTGTGAGAAAGGGGTTTTTTTAATGCAGAAAAAGTGTGGGTGTTGAACCCCCTCAATGGGAAAAGTGTGGGTGTTAAAACACCCTCATCCTTAATGGCTGCAACACCCATCCATAGAGGCAGCCAGCTCATCTTGTTCCATCTTTCCTCTAGACACCCGTTAAAAACTTGAACGCATTTAATTACATAAATTATTTACCGCTGTTAACGCATGATTTATGACAGCCTTACTAAAAAGATTTTCTTTTTTCATCTAACGCAGTAGTTGTAAGCAGCTTGGGACTGCTCTGGAGCCTCTGAAGATGACAAATTACTAATGTAATAGAAAACACTGCACACCTTCTGCACAACACAATGGTGAAACTACAGCAGTAATTCACAACCTGGGGTTTGGGACCCCCCAAAAGGGTGTCCCTGAGGCTTTGAACATTAAGAGCCATTGTGATTAATGTTCACACATTGCTCCTATTTTAAGAAAAAGAAAGTAAGGTTAAATATTCATTTAATTAACTTAATTTAACTTTGGCTTTATGGAAGGAAAGGATTCAGCCAGAATACATTATTCATGGTAAGAATCTCACTTCTAAAAGCAGAAAACCAAGGATGGTTTCAGCGCGGGTTGGGGCAGGGGTCCATTGTTTTTAGTATATGCATGAAGGGGGTCCCTGAGAAAAAATAGGCTGGGAACCACTGAACTACAGTGTGTTCAGTCAGGGGCTTCTTCTGCTCTCAGAAACAAATTATTTCTGCCTGCAGCAATAGTCATGTGCAATGAATGCATCACACACAACCAGCAGGGGCCAAAAGATATGTTGCTAAAGTTAGACAATCAGAAATACGTTCAAATATTCTTTGTCTTTGCCCTGATTGGTCAGAGCACCTTTGGCAGCACCAAAAGTATTGGACAAGTTTTCATAATGTTATAACTGAGTGGAGCCAGGAGCTTGGCTATCAGTGCAAATGGAGATGCTACATCTATTCTGGTTGCTAAAAAAACAAACTGAAGAAACATTGTTAAATGTTTTTCATTCATATTCCAACGCAGTCTTCTTTCTTTTCTTTCTTTCGGTTTCTACTGGTTTTGTTTTTTTTTCTTTTTAGGTACAATATGGAAAAGCAGTTGTTACTTTTTTCCACAAAGCAAATTCCCATGATGAAAAACTTCTTAAATCTAAAATATCTTAAATATAAAACATTCATTGCTATATTTTCCTGAGCTAGGCAATTACTTTATATGAATTGACTCGTATAAACACTGTTATTACAAATTGGACAGTTGTGTTCTAATTGGATCACAATGAATTGGCTTGAATTGATCATGTCTGTGCAGTGCCTTGAGATGACTTTGTTGTGAATTGGCACTTTAGAAATTAAGCTATATTGAAATCAGTGACTACTCATAACATGACTAGAATGACTAATGACTGTTGTTTTCTACTTTAGAGAACATACATTTTAGAAATTAATAAAGACATATGTGCAATTATTCCCACATTAACACTACAACATGTTGATGTCCCTCAAATTCATTAGTAAAGCAAACCTACCAGATCAGACAGAGTTTCAGTCCCATCCAGCCCACAGAACTGTTTCATGGTGTCAAAAGCAACACAGTATCTAGCCATCAGCCTTCCAGCCTCTGTCAGGAATTAAACAAATGCACTATTTTACCAATAATAATAATAATAATAATAATAATAATAATAATAATAATAATAATAATAATAATAATAATAATAATAATA
>JBAMHW010000008.1:3919175-3934248 GCA_037177495.1 Rhadinocentrus ornatus | reverse complement strand
GTGTTGCTTCCTAAGTGGACAGTTTGATTTCACAGAAGTGTAATTGACTTGGAGTTACATTGTGTTGTTTAAGTGTTACCTTTATTTTTTTGAGCAGTGTATAATTGCCCTCCAAGGGCAAGAGTTTGTGTAATAAGTAGCTGGCAGGTTTAGTTATCCAGCTGCAGTGCCACCAACACAACAGAGACGAAAAAGTGGAAGCAAATAGAACAGAGCTACTCAAGTCGGTCTTACGAGGGCCACAATCCAGCAGATTTTCCATTTATTCCTGCCCACACCTGAGTCAATTAATGAGTCATTGTGCGGAACTTGACAAGCTGTTAGATTTAATTTGGTTCAGGTGAGTTGAAGCAGGAATGCGATGAAAACCTGCTGGATTGTGGCCCTCATAGGACCGAATTGAGGAGCCCTGAGCTAGAATATTGGATTGTATTGGCAACACAGGTGACAGCATTCCAAGCAAGTTATGTCTTCCAAGACACATGGAAAAGAGCATCCACTCCTATAAGTAGTGTAGCCATTCCAACATCTTGTACATATGTCCCCCCAGGGTCAACATGGAGTAGGCAGACTGTTGGCAATTTTTAGGGTAATTTTTAGTTTTATAAGGAACAATAAAGTGATGGAGCTGCTCGAAGTAAAGTTGCATCTATGCTGTAAAACTGTCAGTTTATTTACAATATTGATTGGACTGTAGGTTCCCCATTTTAGTTTTATATTTTGTTGTGTGTTTCCAATGTGACATGTATGTTGCCATCAGTGGATGATTGCGTGGCTAAGTGTAGATGTCTCAGGTGCTGCCATTTTACTTTAACTATGTGCATTTTCCATGCTTGGGCAAGACATTCCTCATTCTATAGACGTTGATCCAGTGCACAGAAATGGAGCCTGTTTTCTTAGTGAGCTCCAACCACGCAAGAACAGCTAACCACAGTTATCTGTAGGTAAAACTTTGAGTGTAACTGGGGCATAGACGTAAAAAAAAAAAAGAAATAAAAATAACAATACTATTACCTGATCACTAATACTTCTACGATCTCATCACATTGTGAATTATTAACAAATGAATAAATGTGTTAAAATGTATGTTTAAATCTAGGTTTATTTCAAGGATATCCAACTCTGGTCCTCATGAGCTACTGTCCTATAGGTTTTAGTTGTTTCCCTGCAGCTACATGCTTGTGCCGAACTATTCATTTGAGTGAGGTGTGTTGTAATAGGGAAACAGGACAGTAGATGATGAGGTCAGGCGTTGGAAATTCCTGGTTTATATTATAACTTTGTGTGCTATATTTGATGCTACCTTCCTAAAATACTTTGTACTTGTTTGGTTTTGTTTCTAATTTAAAAAAAAAAAAAGTTTTATTGTTTTGTTTTTTTCCCCTCAGCATTGCAGCTAGAGTCAGAGTCTGAGACTACGAAGAGCATTCACTCTTGTCCTTTATGTGGGGACTCATTCGATAACAGAACTGGGCAGTCAAACCACATACGAGGCCACCTGAAAAAGCTTGGTAAAAGCTTTTCCACAAAGAACAAATCCCCATTAATTTTACTCCGTGAATTGATGCGAGACAAGAAGGAGTGTCAGCGAGCCCTTCAGATTCTGGGAAAAAGACGGAACCATTTCCAATATGGTGCCTCACCAAAGCTGCATACTGCTAATCGTTTCACACATCCACCAACTGGATTCCCAAAAAGTCATACAATTTCAAGTGTTTGCACTGATGCCAAACCACTGATGCCCACGTTTTCTTTAGCAGATACCGAATCTGAAAAAGGGCAACTGGAGACTAAGTTGGATGTTAAAAATTCATTCTCGGGCACAACAGCTTTGATAGGGATTCTGAAGAAAAGAAAATGCCAGGAAGATGCCAGAATAAAGGGATCCTCTCAGATGTCAAGAAATGTGTTGCCAGTTTCTTCAAACAACGAGAACAGTTCAGGATCAAGAGTTGCATCCTCACTGCCAAACTCAGTATCTGGTAAGTAACTTCCTCAAAGAAGTAAACAAATATGTTATGAAATCATGAAGATAACTATTTTAGTTTTCTCTTGTAATCGTAATCATATTAAAATGCAAAAAAAATTTTTTTTAGAAATGTCATAAAAAAATTTTGAATTTAATTGAATGAAGAAATTTAAGTTAACTGAGTCTTTTTAATAATATATCCGTTTGGTCCAATGCAGGGTCATGGGGAAGCTGGAGCCTATCCCAGTTACTACTAGGCGAGAAGCAGGGTACACCCTGGACAGATTGTCAGTCTATTACATGGCATCATTAATCCCCAAAACGGACAACTATTTTTGCAGCTTAAGTAAATAAAAATAGTTATAATATCGGTCATTGGCAATAAAAAAAAATCTTTAGAAATAATTATTGCTCTGGAGAAGAATGTCTCCCTCTATCATTCCATGTTGCAGTGGCGCTGAAGAAGCCTCTGACTGAACATGTTAGAGGCTCAAAAGTAGTTTTCAGCACATCTTGTTTGTTCAGTTTCATACAAAGATGCATTCAGTGTGTTTTTTATTTTTACAGTCTGATAAAGACTATCATGAGAAGTTAATTATGTTGCTGTAATGTTGTTGCGCAATAGCTACTCCCCTTATTAATCATAAATAGCATAATAAACCTGTAGCCCTGTGGTAATGAATCCTGAAATGTGTTGAGAAAAGATGAACATGCTTGCTTGTCTTGTTTGTTTTTACAGAGAAAGGTGAGTTCAACAGGAAAGTATGCATCCATTGCAATGCAACTTTCCACAGTGGAGTTAGCTTGTCCAATCATCTCCGGGCATATGCAAAAAGACAAAGGATCGCCTTACTCGAGGGAACCAGTAAGTCTTGCATGCAATATCAGTTTGTTGTACCAATTAAAAACATTTTTTCTTTATTGAGACTAGATTAGAAGGGTTACCACTCGTCATTCTTCACCTCCAGAGAAGTGTTAAATGGCTTACATTTGTCCTTGCTTTACCGTTTTCCATCTTGTTCACATTTAAGAAAATGGCCCGGTTTAGTCAGTTTGCTCTTCTTGAGTTTTATTTAGATAAAGCAATAATATCAGTCCAGAAAAGTACAGAACCGTCTTCAGGAATTATCACGTGCTTTTAATGCATAACTGAAATGGGAAACCACTCATATTTTGGAATTCCTTATAACTCAGACAGAATTTAAAACCTTCATACAACTGAAGTCTTTAGCAGATTTTTCAAAATGAAGGCCTTAAATATCAATAAAAATGACAAGTAATCCTTAAATCCAGTCCCAAGGTTTAAAAAACCACCACACATCAAATAAAAAGATCTTTTAGCACTATTACATAAGTGCTTGGACTATTTGTAAGGTGGTTCCATGCTTTACATTTTGTGAATGTAAGGTCTTAAATTTTATCAAAGCGGCATTGAAAAAGGTCTTTAAAAGTCTTAAATTTGGCTCCCTTAATGCTGCAGATACCCTGATTGCTCTTGGTTTAAACTTCACAGAAATGCACTAATCTTTCAGAACATGGCAAGAGAATCTTTATTGTCCAAGAAATCACTAGCTGTGTTTACATTTGCAAAATTTCTACAACCATGTTATAGTTCTGATCAGACTTGCACTGTTTACATGTTGTGAGTTTACAAGCATCATGTGTTTGAATGGAATAAAGCATTTTGAAATGGGCAGAATTGTCCGACTTTCCAGAAATAGCTGTGGAAGAAGAAACGTGATTTCTGATGTAAACAAACACAGCTGCGTGTGCATATGTTATACCGTTTTACTACTTTTAGTTTGTCACCAATTATATTTAAGTTATTTTAAAATCACAAGCAATGATTTTGCATCATGTACCAACCAATTCTGTTTTGGTCTCAGCATGTCTTTGACTAGCCATAACATTTTTGTATTACTTTTTTTAAATAAACTTTGAGTTTATTGAGTAAAATCAAGTGCAAAACAAGCCATAACAGTAAGTGTGGGATAACATTACGTTGATGTAGAAATGATGTAACAGGCATGTACAATAAAGGCGCATTAATGCTCCATGCTTAAGACGGATACAGAGCCTTTTTTTTTCCGTCTTCTGCAAAATTTATGTGTGGAATTTGGTCAATTTCCAGGGCCCTCACAGATGTATTCACCAACGTAACAAACAGAGTAGTACCCCTGGAAACCATGAGGGTAGTGTTGAGCAGTATAGCTGACATGCATTATCTAAAAGGACATCAGAACTCTGCACTGCCCTCTGGTGGATGTATTAGCTAAAAACCATACCAACTTAAAGGATGCAGAAAAGTATGACGACAGTGAGGTTTGAAATTAAAGTACTTTTTTACGTACATGAATGGATCATAAATTAGCCTTAAAGATAATTTCTACCTATGTGTTTTCATGCATGTTGGTCGGAACAATTGTTATAACCCACCCAAATTAGAGTAGATCAGAATCTTCTAATTGATTACATGAGGCTTTTAATGCGAATACTTGTGTCCACGTAAACTACGGCTATATTTTGTTTGTTTATAACTTTCAACATTATGGTTCTTTAAATACTTACTGATCTGCAATGGTCGGGTTTTTCTCTATGGCGCCAGTGTATTGTTTACATTCCAGAAGGCACTGCACAGTGACGTCAGTTCCCATGTCCTATAGATGTAACTGCCGTCAAACAAGTCAGAACACATGAGTTTTAAGGTCGGAAAGTTGCAGAATGTGTCTTTAATATACAGAATGCATGTAACATTTTATGTGTTCATGCTGGTGGAGAGTTTCTAGTAAACCCTGCTGTGTGAGGGTGGACACCATTTCTAAAAAATACCCATGCTCCTGTGTACTTGGTTTGAGAAACTTCTGCCAAGAATTCTGCACTTTAATAAAAAATATATATATATATTACAACCTAATTTTACCAGGTAAAAACCAAACATATTGATGTGTCTAATATTAAAAGTGGTTTCTCAAAGATCAAATAATTTACCTCCAAGTATGACACAAGAAAATATAGATTAGATTTTGTACATGCACAGTAGATGAAGGCTAAACTTAAGTTATATTTAGGGTGCTTGTGGTTATTTGGGTTCTCAAAAAGTCCAAGCTAAGAATCTAGGGGTCATCGGGAAACAAAATATTACAAAGATTTAATCGCAGTGACCTTTTTGTTGCGGAAGGCTTTCCGGGCCTACTTCTTCCTGCAGGCACGTATAATGAAACCTTCATCTTGTGCCGCTAGGCAGAGACAAACTGATCATTCACCTCATTTGCACCAGAACACTGAGTTTTGTGAGTATGCTGTCATCTTTATGTTGCTCTGTAATTTACATGTAAATTCTGTCTTTTAGCAATTGACTGTAAAGCAGTTAGGACTCGCTCAAGGCCTGGCTCAAAGAAGAAGACACTTCCCTTACCCCAAACTCCAGAGGAAATGTACAGGCTCACCTGCAGGTGAGTCTGAAATCACATCATGGTTTTCTCCTTTGTATGATGGATAGTATTATAGTTGAATAACTGTTAAATCTCCACTAGATTGGATGCGCCCACGAGCGATATCACTTATATTGGCAACAGTTTCTCAGGAACAGTAGTGTGTAACTCTCAGGGGTTAATTGTGATGAATGGCTTTTCCTTTAGGTAATCTACAGAAGTTTTGAAGGCATTTATAGGCATCCAGGTTAACAATCCAGCAAAATGTAGTGTTTACACAGAGACTCTATATGGTAAATCCACAATAAGTGCTCCATAATAAAATCATCATTTATCACATTTTCATAATGGAAAAAAATAAAAATCACTATCACTACTATGTTGCTAAGACACCTCTATTTTGACCCAGAACGTATGATGAAGCCACTTTTTGTCAAACTTTCCACCAATCACATATGTAGCTTAAATTGACAGTAATGTCCAATCAGGAGCTGCCCAAGATCAACAAGTGAGCAGAAAGTTTTATGTGTCTGAAAAGAAGAAAAATAATGGTCCTCTATGGCTGGAACAAAGCCAAAAAGTATTTTTGATGCAAAAATCAGCTGAGTTGGTTTTGTAAAGATAGAAGGTAAACAGTAGCATAACTTACTTTTAATGCAAAAAAAAAAAAAAAAAACAGCTGGAGGAAAAAGTGTAAATATGCAATTAGTTTTGGTTGTATTTATTTCAATGTTAGTGTAAATATTTTTTTCTCCTGAAGGCAAAGACTTGGGAGAATTATGTGCAGATGAGAAAAGGCTTAATCACTGTAAATCTGTGTTATTTCAGTACAAGTTGTTCTGGTTGGCCTTTATGCTGCTTTATCTGTTGATACATTAATTTTACATTATTTTAGCCTCATAATCTGACATCTGAGGCTGTCCTGAAAAAAATAGTGCCTAAATGTTGACTGGGATTAAAAGTGTTGAACTTTGACATCCATTTTTTTCATTAAGAAAAACAAAAAAAGCTGGACCAAAAATAGTATAAAATGGCTTGGAGTTTTAGGTCTCAAAAAATGAATAAATAAATAAAACACCTGAGGTTTCAATTTTTACTGGCGTAAAAACTCACCGCCAGACTCTCCTCTTTGCAGGTTCTGTGATCTCGTCTTCCAGGGTCCCTTGTCAGTCCAGGAGGATTGGATTAAACATTTACAGAGACACATTATGAACACTGGTGTTCCACACACTGGGCTGGGCATGGTAGAGGTCACCTCATTGCCCAAAGAACCCCCAACCCTCAAGACTGATGACGACAGCTCTCTAACACTCATACATGCTGCCTCATGAGGCAGATGGGGACGTTTTTAAACTTTACTAGATTGTATGTGTATGTACATTGGATGTTAAATCGCTTTCATGTTTTTTTAAGTCAATGAAATACTGGCCAAAAGTATAGTATGCTCAATGTTTTTTTCAGATATTGTGCATCTTTGAACATTTGGACAGCTGAAATATGTTATTTTAGATATTGTTACTTATCTCTGTTTTTACATGGTCCTGTTTTTTTTTGTTTTTTTTGTTTGTTTTTTTAACTCAATTCCAAGTGGAAAGACTATTTTCTTGTTTTATGCAGTAATGTAGAGTGGAATCCATTTCTAATGAAGACAACTTATACCTCAGATTTTTCATGGTTTGTGACTGTTTTGAGTCAAAATTGGGGAGCACCTTCTGTGTGGATTTTTCACTTAGAATACTGAATCATTTTTTCTTTGGGTTGTAACATGTTTTAATCAATTCACACATTCTCTTTACAGGCCAAGATTATGTAAAATGAATATTTCCACTGAAATTGCAAAAAAAAAAAAAAAAGTCTGCAACCTTTTATGCGTAGATAATGTTTTATAGTATTTCAGTAACAATGTTGTTTCTAAAACAAAGAAAAAACTGATGGTGGTTGAGGGGAAAAAAATTCTAACACACACAGCTTGTGCTGACCATGCCCTTCATACATGTCACTTATATTTAATGTTTAAATATACTGTTTTGAAATAATTTAATTTTAAATGTACTATATCACACAGATACGATACGTAAAACATTTGTGTTCTAAATAATAAAAAAAGAGCAAAGAAACATGTTGACTTTTTCTAATCATTTCTGTATTCATGTAACAAAACATTACAAATGAAAATGAAATTATTTCAATTTAAATTACATAAAATTTTAGGACGCAGGAGCCAAAAAATTTACTGTGTAGTAATGTTCCATGTTTTTCATATGAAGAGAGGTTTATCCATGAAGCTTTCAATAATGTCTTTCAAAGGGGTTGCCATCCTGAAAGAAAAACAAACAAAATTAACATAAATTTAGCAGATAATTTATGATTTCCCCCTCGTTTTTTTATGTCTTGAATTGTTAAGGCATTCCATATGATGTATGAAATGCCTTAATAATTCAAATGATATATTCAGAAATATATTTATAAAATTGGGACAATGCAAGTTAATGAACTTCAATACAAAAATGCATTATGTTGTATATTATATATATTGGCACAGCAGCCAGGTTTGGCCAAACCTCTATGCTAGAGGAAAGTGGAAAAAGCCAGGCATGAGGAGGACTCCTCGGCACTCTCCCTAATCCTGCTGTAGATTAATGGTTTTCGTTAGTTTTCATCTATATAAATGAACTGATTACAGAACGTGATGGTAGTTGCTGCAAGGGTTGGCCAAATGCTGGTAGAGGGGATTTTTTTTGTCTATACGAAACTGAGATCTGGATGCTCCTAGACCAGTGACAGAGTTATGGTAAAAATACTTGCAGGGCTGGTCGGACAATATATTTATTTTCTATACTGGCTTGGTCCAATTCAGGTGGTGGGTGCTGGAGCTGCAATCATGTGAGCGGTGGGGTACACCCAAAACAGCGCTGAAGCTTTCATGCTCTGTTGTATCTAAAGTGAATCAATTTGATAAACTTTGCACAAAAAGTAAGGAAATTAGTGTTTGGTGGATTATTCCTTCTATAACAATACATTTTATATTATTGGGTTACTTCTCTGTTTATTTCTTCTTTAAATGGAGTCACATTAAAATGAAAGCAAAATCTCTGAGAAAGGTTTTCCTTGTTGAATCTATGACACTAAGAATTAAGACAGTTCTGAAGGAAAATTAGACCTGTTACTAGCAAGTAGATCTGATATATAAATACTTCTCAATACTCAAATCATGTTATATTTCACAGCAGTGAAATCAAGTGGTATAAAGACCTGAATTGATACTGAACTGATGTTTTATGTGAACAGCCAAAACTTAATAATAAAATATAGCTAAGCATCTCAGCCTGAGTATAAAGCAGGCAGCTCACAGTTCAGTTTAAACAAAGGGAATGAAACTAATCATGATTGAACCACAGGAAGCAAATCATGGAAATAACTTTAAACGAACAGAGGGAACTGAAAAGTATGCAGTCCACAACTTAAAGGGTAAAAAATAACCAATTTAAAGATACAATTTCTTTTTATTTACCATTTTTTTTGTCATGATTCTCTTAAAATACCTTCAGGAAGTTTTCAAGCTGTGGTTTAAGCTCCTTAATCATGGTTTCTGCTTTGCTGAGGCAAGAATGTCTCTGCCGCACTTCAAACTCCTTAAAGGAAATCAATCAGATAATCAAAAAAACATTAAAATGTTGCATATTTCACATTGTGGGACAGCAGTGTTACCTTTGTGTTACAGAGGTGTTCCTGAGAGGTGATGTGAGTCTGAACGTCTGCTGCAGATGTGGATATATAGACTTTACAAGCAGCACAATGAAACAGTCCCACTTTTATCATGTGGTCATTTTCCTGCAGAGAGAGAGTAAGATTATTTAAAGAAAAAACACGCCACTGAAGTGAATTGTTCTGTTTTGGGCAGATGTGTTTACCTTGAAGAGCACTGTCCTCTATGGCCCGGCTACAATGTTGGCTTTTATACATCATGACTTCCTATAGAGAGAAAAACCGCTATCACCATTCAACAAGCTAATGCTGATTTTTTGGGGGAAGTTAAAGCATGAAACTAAATGTTTTCCTATAAAAACACATCAACAGGTATAGCCTGAGCTGCATTTACCTGCAGGAATGCTATGACCAGATCATCACAGTGATTGTTCTGCTGAATGTGCTCCAGAGTATCCCAGTGGCTTCTGCTGTCCAGATGATCCTCCAGCTCCTCCGCATTGGCCAGCATAATGTCACAAAGATCACAGGTAATGGGACAACTGGAAGAAATAATTTAACGATCAATGTGGAGAATATATTGACATGTAGCAGGAAAATGCAAGGAACACGACAACCATGACATCATCCTCTGCCCCCACTTTTCCCTTCAAACATGAAGGAAAATTTAAGCTGGTGACCAACAATCCCCAAGACCCACTCCAGAGCCTGTGTTTGCTTTTTCCTTTGTGTTGCTGTGGAAACATGGTGGCGGAGGGTGAGGAGGAAGACTGACAGTTCATATTTTTATGTAATGTTTACACTAGTGCAAAGTCAAACTCCATAGGTAATAAACCTGTGCAACTCCCCCTATCCAAGGTAAACATAATACATTTTTAAATGATAAGGCATCTTTTTTTTATATAAATCCTTATTTTTATCAGCTAACCAGCAGGCTAAGTTGTGAAACTGAAGAATGGAGAGGGGTGCAAGATTTAATGCTACGTTTGTGAACAGACAGAAAGTAGTGTTTATTTAATCTTTAAGAGCTCTAGACGGAAGTTACAGCTTCTTGAAGCTTGGCTTCTGCAGCTTTGCATCTGTGCAAACAACCATTGTGTTTTTTCATCATTTTTATTTTTATCATTTTAAAAACAATTGTAGTTGCTATGGACTTGAAACTATACTAGATATAGCATATATAACCTACTTGTCATCTTTATTCTTGGTTCTTACTTTTCCATTTTTATGATTTTGCCCTCTTTTCTTGGCACCTTTCTGGAAGGTTGGTCTTGGTCCAATCCTGGTGAGCAACATTATACAAATAATTTATCAGGCACAAAACAGTAATTTCAAGTAATCTGTAATCTACTGTGATTTCAAGAAGATGCCAGTGTACCTGTCTCCATATGTCCCAAATGATGTGGATAATCCTGCTTTAACCTGGGTGTGGATGCACTAAGTGGATGTAACATCTACAAAAAATATAGGGCCAAATTATTTACTATCACCTTAAACAAGACATGAAAACACTTTTATTTACACATTTAAATCAAAGCACAAAATCCAGGTATTTTTCTCTTTTTTTTTTAAGCAGAGAAAAAACACTTACTGTTAACGCTACCTCTTTCCTATATTCAGGCTCTGTAATCCTCTCCTCCCCGTTGGTCATCTGTCCTCCATAAGATGCTGAAAAGTGTTGGGTGGAGGGGCTAGAAACAAGGCTGTCAGGATTGCGCCCAATTTGGTCCAGGGGTTTACTTCCAATGTCATAACCTGGACAACTGAGTGGTTCAGCTTCTGGGCTATGATTACGTCTTTCAGGGCATACATGTCCTGGAACGAGACCTCGGCTCTCGGAGGGTCTGGTTCCAGCAGTAAATTCCCGTCTTACTAGGGGTCGGCTCCCTGCCTCAGACCGGGATGACACCCAAGGTCTCTTGTCAGGATGCTCTGTGTCTGGTGACAACTGCTGACATCTCTTGTTATCCTTTTTGGGTGGGGAGAGTTTGTGGTCTTTACTTTGTGGCATCTCAGGCTCAGAATCTGACGACAGAGGACTGCTTGGGTCATAAAGCTCAGTCCTGCAAAAGAAAAGGAATTCCTCTTAATTTCAAAGATATCAATTTAGTAATTGACATAAAACAGTAATCTCTGCAGGAAAGTATGAAATTTTGAGTTTGGTTGATTTTTTTCCCCCTTAAAAATACCAAAAGTGCATTATATATTTTCTGAAAGACTAATTAGTCATCTACGAGGTATAGCTTCTAAGCATCATGCTTCTGTGGAATGAGAAACACAGCTAAATGTGTGGGTACTGCCCAAAAAATGTGCCAAAAGCAATATTCTCCTGTTGGTATTTGCGCTTGTTCCGAGTTTCTTGGTAGATTGCACTCTTACTCAAAAATAAGGGAGTGGGGGGGGGCACATTGGCCATTTTTTAAATAATCTGTAAAACAGCGTTTTCAGTAACATCTGAACAGTGGCACGTTCAGGATAGTGACTGCAGAAGACACTGCTGTCAACATGAAGCGATCATCTCACCTCTCACTGTTTGTGCTTTTGTCCTGAAAACTTTTGCGCTTCTGTCCCTGTTCATCGAGTGGTGTGAATGACGACTTCCATTTTGCAATTGCATCCTCTGTATATTTGATGAAAAAAAAAAGGTTTATTACAGAGTTATTGCATTAATACCTGTATGATTATTCCCTCATTTTTTTTAATTATAACACCCTAATTAAGGCCTGACTTAAAATTATATATTCAGAAATTGATTTGTTTATTTAATTGGAACAATGTAAGTTAAAAAGAATGCATTACGTAATTATGCTCATTTCTATCTGTAGTCCTAAGGCAGGTAAGAAAACATATAGGGATCAAATGTAAACAACACAAAATGAAACAAACTTAACATAAAAAGTCAGTAAATTAGTGTTTGATGGATTACTTCTTTGTTGAAAAATTCTTTTGGGAAATTAATCTGATACTGTTGGAAAGTCTATTTATTTCCCGTTTAAATGTCACATTTGCAAGGAAAATGTATTTGAGGGATCAGCAGCAGAGTTAAGTATGTGGAATGTGTCCATGGACAAATCTCCACTATCAACGCCAAACAGATGATTCTGCTATGACTCTTGTTTGGTGTCCTTTACTGGATGATCTAAGTGGCATGGAGAAGAACCAAACACAGCCACAATAGCCTGGTACCTCCTCATTATGTTAGTCACCAGCTTGGTCACACTGCTGTGGGATGGCATCTCATTCTTCAACCTGCATCTGTCATGAACTGTTTGGCATTGGCAGATAAGATTTATCAGGTTTTTCATGGACACATCCCACATACTCAACTCTCCTGCTCATCCCACAAATGCATTTTCCTTACAAATGTGTCTCCATTTAGGAGAGAAATATAAAGACTTTCAAGTAATATAAGATGCCAAGAATTGTTATTACAATAAACAAATAATCCAAACCAAACAATAATCTACTTATTTTTTGTGCTAAATTTAACTTTAAACAATGGTTAGCTCTCATTTAAAACCTTCTAAACTGCTTTACTGATTCCTAAACAGTGTTTGTTGTGTTAAAATGTCCACAGCAGGATTAAGCACCTTTCTTTAGTTGAGCATTAGGAGCCACTTCAGGTGTTCCAGATATCCGTTTCATGGCCTCTATGAAGTGCGGGGGTACTCTGAGACATAGGAAAACACAAAAACGAAACAGAAATTACCATGACCGTTTGAAAATACAGGACGTTAATACAGCGCGAGCGCGGAATGATTAATGTGAGAGAAATCAAGCTAACAGATTTAGCCAACTTGGCTTATTGTGCTAACGGCGTTAGCTGCTTAGCTAATTAAGATAAAACAGCAACTATGTTTTATTTTTTTAGATTTAATCTAACATTAGATGCCCAGTCTTAGCCACACTCATATCCAAACAAGAAATGCTCTCAGAAACCGATTTAACTCAGCTGGCGTGTATTTCAATTTTCCCCAAAACAACAGCAACAGACAGCAAAGAGCACAAAGATGTATATACCTTGAAGACGGCATCTGTTTGAACCCTGAAACAGCTGTTTGGGGTATTGCTGAAGGGTTAAACGGATTTTTATTCATACGGTTCATTATTTTATGTAGAAACAGACAAGTTTAACGTATAAATGCTAAAGCTAACTTGCCAGAATGTTGCTGGTTAACGGCTGCTTCCACCGACCGACAGATGGCAGCAAAACGCAACCCACTGAATCTACTTGTTTCTATGCTTTTCTACTAATCAATTATACAGTTAAATAATAAACCACAGAAAAGATGAGCAGGGTTTTCAACTATAAATCAGTTAAATGTAATTAATAAAGGTGTAGACTGTACAATGTAAGCAACTGCTTACATCACATGGGTCAGAAATTAGCTGCAGGGCTCCTGTTGAGCTTAGCTATAACTCCTCTTTTATTTTAATTCTAAATTGTCTTAGAAATATGCTGTAACCTGTTTATAAAAAGGCAATTTACTAATAAAGTACACTGAAGTCTCATTGTAGTTATTGCTAGTAATTCAGCCTTATACCCTAACCATCCATTGATTTTAAGGGCAGTTAATTCCAAACAGAGTCCTCTTCTGGATGATTAGACTTAAAAGTTGTCAGCTGAAATTTGAAGCACTTACAATACAAAAAACTTTTAACTTGTGTATTCTCAAGTAAATCTGTGGTTTTACAAACACATGGCTGAATGGGCTCATCTGACCATTTGTAAGTTAATGTGCACTCCTTAACCCAGCAGCTGTATTTAATAAATAAATTATTTATGGATGAGAGAAGCTATAAAGCTGTCAGAGCCTCTATCTCAAACGTTGAGGAGTGTGAACACACCTAGACAAAAACATTTTGTGCTGACAGCTTTAAATTGATGCTGTCTCAAAATTAGGTTGTTAGCTCTCTGAAAAGTTGTACTCCATGCTAGAAACAGTGATGCCCCTGTCCTTCCTTAACAAGATTCACAAGCTCATGCACACTGTTGGTCATCTGCAGGTTGACCATCTAATCCAATCTAAGGTACTCTTAATCTAAAACATCCAATTAGACTCATTTTAAGAGAAATATTGCTTGTACGATAAAATGAATGAATTTAAGACATCTTAAGTAATATGAACAGTAGACATTTGTTTAAATTAAGAATAATGATGGAAATATGGAAGGCCTAAATCTGTTAAACTGACTGCAGCTAATTTATTTTTTAATCTGCAAACTTAAAACAAAATTTTGATATATGGTTCAACTTCAGATTGTTTCATTGCAGGATATTATCGTGAGCAATTATCATATTTCTTGGGAGCTGCTGAGGGTACTGTAACACTGTCCATTCTCCGTCTCTTGGCAGCGTGGACAAAAGAGCCATTGGTGCAGACACCCTAATGTCTCTGGAGTAGACAGTAAACAAAAGGGCTTGTAGGAAAAGTCCTTCTGGGTGGAAAAAAAAGTGGAGCAAACTGCAATGATGAAGACATTTGAAGTGAAACAACGAACATTCAGGATAAAACAATGAAAATAGTCAGGAAAAAGAAAAAGCCCATTTTATTTTTCAATGCTGGTCAGTAAAATGGTTTAAATAGTGAGAAACATAAATTAAATTCAAACTGAAGAACTTAAAATATGCTTGTAATTGTGCATGAAAACAATTTTAATCTAAATTAGTGCAAATTTTAATGCTTAAACATTTTTCTTAACAGAGAAGCCAATATGAAATAAGATGTATATTTAGGTAAGTATATATGGTTATATAATAAATAATTAGATTAATTAAAATTAAAATGATTAATTATATAAATATCATACTTACATAATATTGTTAGCCTCATAGCATAATTGCCTAAGTCATATTTTAAGGTCTAATAAGCAATGATGGAGTCAATTCACAGTATTTAGAGTACAGTTAGCCAGATTTCACAATTAAGCCAAAATATGACTTAGGCAAATATGCCATATATATATA
>JBAMHW010000008.1:3906609-3919075 GCA_037177495.1 Rhadinocentrus ornatus | reverse complement strand
TATAGGGGCACCAGTATAATCTTAGGAGCAGCGAGGATAATATGATATAATAGTAACAAGGGCAGAAGACAGTTATGTTAGACTAAAATGTAAATTCAAATAATGCAGTTTCATGATTATAAATTGTCTTTTGGTTGACAACACAAAAAGGAGGATCTTTTTTTTCTCTAAGTCTATTACAACTTTTATCACACCCCATTGCCTTCCACCACCCAATTATATATAAAAAAAAACGAATTACTTTTTAAATTTATTAATAACACACCTTTGTAGAACATCTATATAGTAACTATTGCTGCTATTGTTGTTATTGCCTCCCCTTATTCTTTGTATGTATCCTACCCTCTGTCCTCTACATTCTTGCTGCTGTGGCATGTAAATTTCCCCATTCAATAAATAATAAAGTATTATATTATCTTATTAATATTATTTTGTGTTTTAGCAACAGTTGTTTGGAAGCAGCAGTAATGGGTTGGCAAAGGGAAGTAGGTCTTTAAAATAAAAATGTGATTGGGGGGGGCTGTAGAGCTCTATGTCTAGCAATATCCCTGCTACAAATATTTATAAAATGAAAAGAATCTTAATAAATATATTAAAATAATGATATATATTTAGGAGTAGTGGTTGTGGGTGTGGCTCCGGCTTAACTGTAGGGAGAAAGGGGGGAAGCTGTGGGTCAGCGAGCAGAGGCAGGTGAGGCAGATTGGTGCAGCTGTACTGCTCATCTAATCATGATCTGTATTTATTTGCAGTAGTGTGCTGAGGAACCGGTATAAGACACAGTGAGGGCTTTTCTGGGCTTCCTCCAATACATCCCAATAAAAACCCGCTATACCAGAACCACCTCTGTGCCAGCGTAATCCCTAAAGTAGTGACATTGCTGTATTATGTATATTTAGAAAATTAAACTCTTTACATTTGATAGCTTCTGAGACTTCTTTTGCATTACTTTATGGTAAAAAACTTTGTGCAATACCCTGTTGTACACAATCTGATACTTGCCTTTTGCCCCCTGGTGGATACCTGTTTTCACTTCCATATTTTTGAAATATCATTGTAAGATAGTAAACATACAAAAAATAAATAAATAAATAAATAAATATATATATATATATATTTCACCTGAAACACTGCTGGGATAGGCTCCAGCTCACCCCGCGACCCCTAATAGGAACAGGCGGTACAGAAAATGACTGACTGATGATGACTATATATATATATATACATATTTATATATATATACATATAAGACTTCAAAATATTAGAATTACCTTCCCATTTTTTCTTTGGTTGTGCTTTACAGCAGAGGTCCCCAACCCTGGTCCTCAAGGCCCACTATCCTGCAGGTTTTAGATGTCTCCTTGCTACAGCACACCTGATTCAAATTAAAGGCTCTCTGACAAGCTCCGCACAGGTCCGCTAATGAGCCCTTCACTTAAATCAGGTGTGTTGCAGCAGGGAAACATCAAAGACCTGCAGGATAGTGGGCCTTGAGGACCAGCAGGGTTGGGGAACTCTGCTATACAGGATTAAAATAATCAAATATACAGTAGGGCAGTAGTACATAGTAGGGCAAGATTGTTAATGTAATCTATTTTTTAAATTTCCACTAATGATATTCAGTTTTATTGTTTTTTCAATGACTGAGAGTTTCACTTTTTATCTGTGCTCCTATAATGCATGTCTTGCATCAAAAACTGGCTCTTCAAATTAACTTCAGATAAATTCAAGCATAACAGAAACTTTGATCACTGACCATCTTGGTCCTCTAAACTTATCTGTTTAAACCAGTCTCAGAAACCTTGGGGTTGTGTTTGATTAAGCTATGTCCTTCAAGGGCCATTCCCAAAAGCAGATTTTGAAATGAAAATGAATGCTTTTATCTAATCTCATATTCATTATTGTAATTCTGTTTTCACTTGTCAATAATTCTCAACAGACTTCAGTTAGTGCAGAACTCTGCTGCCATACTATTGACAGTTACGCCCAGAACAGCCCACATCACTATTATATGAAAATTTGGCTTCCAGTCAAATTTTGTATAGACCCTTTCGTCTTCAGGCCAGAGGCTAATGAAGGTAGGCCCCTGTCCCTCCACTTGGTCGACTGTGGATTCTTTTCAGTTAAAGAAGCAGTTAAAGACTATTTTATTCAGGAAAGCTTTTGGTTGATGCTTATTTATTTATGCAATTGTGTTGTTTTATTGCACCTATTTCAGGTACAGCACTTTGTGATTGTGAAAAGTGCTTTAAAAATAAACTTTTACTTTATGGTGACCTCACTAAAATGCTAATAATTACAAGAACTACCAAGTTGGACCAGATTTCTGTCCACAATTCATCACTGAACGAAGTGCATTAATGGAAATCAATAATAAGACAATCATCTAGAATTTTGTTTTATTGTCCCATAAAGCTGTGAACTTTGAGCGTGGGTTCACTGAGGTGGTCAGCTCTGAAGAACACTTTAATGCAGGCCTACACAGAGGTACATTGAAAGAATGAAGGCAGACATCATCATCATCATAAGGTGACTGTACACACAGGATGATCCATCCAACTTGCGATAAACTTCAATCAGTCAAATTATTTAAACATGATTTAAAAGCTAGTCAACAAATTTCCCTTTTATCAGTCTGCAGTGGTCTCAGAAAATATTTAACAAAAAGAACATTCACCTCATTCATATCTCATTAGTTTTTCATGTACAAATGAAATCGTATACATTCTCTACAACAGTAATATAAAGGTTAATTTCTGTTGTTTGATCGCCACCTGAGTTTTACAACTCCAAATTAATTCTTTAACTACAGAACTACATGTAAGGAAAAGAAAACGGTAAATAATTTCTGCATATTATAAAAACTACAAAAAAAAAAAAAAGGAGTGTTGCTCTGTGTTTCCCTCCTAAAATCTAAAAACTGTGCATGAAAAGTGAACAACAATCTTTGATTTTTGGTCATTTGTTTGTGAAAGCCTTCCCTATAAAAAAAATAAAAAATTAATAATAATAATAAAAAAAGTATAGCAAGAGTTAAGGCAAAATGTTTGTTCCCTATGGTTACATTTATACCCGAGTACCTATAACAATAGGGACAAATCTACATTTTGTTTTGGTCTTTTGAGAAAAAAAGCAGGACTAAATTATTTGTTATTTCAGATTATTAAAAGCTAAGAAAAAGCCAAAAGAAAAAAAAAGAAGCTGAATTTAATACAAACTCTGCAACAACTAAAGTAATTTTTTTAAACTATATTAAGGGCACATTCACACTGGTGCCTACTGGTCCACTTCAGTGGATAGTACGGTTCTTTTGGAACATTGGTGCGGACTAAAGAAGTGAACTCTTGTCCACTTGAAAACGGGGGGTCTCATTCACTTCCAAGTGAACCCTGGTTTGGTTCGCCTGTCGTGTGAAAGCAAACAGACCATCCAGTGATGTAACATCCTAGATAACTCACTGCTCTCCTGCTGCTCATACTGGACAGATTCTGGTGAAAACTGTTAAGTTTAAACACCAAAGTAAAAATTAAAACCCCGAAGGCCCATTTACGCTCCCTTTCTGTAAGTAAATAGGTCAGTTTCAAACATCACTACTCATTCTTTTATGCATCCCTTATGTTAGCATGGTTGTTAGCCAATACAGTCACCAGAGGGCAGTGAAAAGTTCACCTTCGAGTTCTGGCGTCAGTTTCAGACAATAATAAAACATGACATCAGTGGAAGAGATCATGATGCTCATTCTCAGAAAGAAACAAAAGGAGGTAGCACATTAGACGGTGGTGGTCTGTGCAGCCATTAAATACATTGCAGTGGCTTCTTCTTATCTGTTCTTTTCGTGGGCCGAACGCCAGCTATACTGATCAACACTGCCCCCACGGTTTCCGGTAGAACTACTCTGTCAGGGCACAGGCTCCAAAAACAGACCAAATTATGCATGTAAATGACTCAAAAGACAGAGTGAGCCTTGAGGACCAGGGTTGGGAATCACTGATGTAGAGCATAAATGGGCCTTCAGACTGCATAAATTGTTTTATTGCGTTGAACAAGACATTTTGGTCATCTTGTTCAGTAGTCATTTCAAGGAATATCACCCTCTAGCGAATGGTTATTGTAACTACATCCATTGTCCAGGCAATTTGGTCTGCTTAAGTAAAGTGCAATGTGAAAGGAAACCAAAGATTTTAAGATTCCCCACCCAATCTAGTCCCCTGGACTATCCGGGCGCAAATGCGCCCTAAAACACAAGCAACTACAATAACATTAAAATAATCAAATTAATGCATTAGTTTTAATGGAAACTACAACAATAATGTCTCCTCATTCACTTACTGCCAGTTTGGTTGTTGTACTATAAGCCACTTGTAAAGGACAAGTTTGTTTCTCGGCTAATGCTCTCCTTTACTTCCACAGGCAGTGTGTCAAAAAGATGGTCCTCCACAATGAGGCCATGTTTGCGCAGCATGCGGCAGTTTCCTAACTGGACGGGTAGCCTGTCCAGACAGTTCCCTCTAAGTTCTAGATGAGTAAGCTGGACCAGCTGTCCCACTGTCTCCGGCAGCATTGTGAGGGCATTATGCCCCAGACAGAGGACCTTCAGCTTGGTGTTTCTAAATAGAGGTTTGGGCAGTGATTCCAGTTTGTTCGAGTTGATGGCTAAGTGCTGGAGATTGTGGAGAAGACCTACGTCTGGTGGAAGCACCATGATGGAGTTATGGCTCACATCCAAGTGTCGCAGTTTGGGAAGATTGAACAGGGCTATAGGCAGAGACTCCAGTTTATTATGAGAGAGGTGGAGAGACTCCAGAGACTTGACCTGGCCAATGGATGATGGGATAGTGATGATTTTGTTGTGCCACAGTTTAAGGCATGCCAGCCTCCTGAGGTGCTGAAAACTGATGATCTCCTCTATGGTTCTGATGTTGTTAGATTTCAAGTCAAGTTCCTGTAAGTTGATCAAGCTGAAAATAGCATGGGGGATCCTCTCCAGTTCACAGCAATGCAGCTCCAGTTCAATGAGGTTGGTCATTTTTTTCAGACTGTTCATTACAAGCAGTTTTGTACCATCATTGTGGATGATTAACCGAATCAAATGAGGTGAAAGCTCTGTGATGTTTGTAGGCATTTTTGTAAGGTTACTCTTCAGGCATAACGTCTTCAAGTGTCTCAAATCTCGCATGGACTCCAGGCCAATCATTTTGTTGTTGTCCGAGCTCAAGTTACCAATCAGGTTGAGTTCCCTTAGACTCCTCAGCAAATAGACCCAAGGTGGGATCTCAGCTACATCTGTGAACTTGACATGAAGGCAGCGGAGATGATCCCGGAGGAATGCAAAAGCAGTCTGCTCTACTTTGGCTGGACAGTGGCAAAGATGCAGCTCTTGCAGGCTGGTCATTTGAGAAACCTTCGCGGAAAACCTCACCTCAGGAATCAGCTCCAGCTTAAGCACTTCTAAGTCTGTGAGGTCAAACACTGCGTTCGGGAGTCCAGAAAGCATGAAGAGGTGCAGCTCCTGCTGGTCTTGCGGGTTACGTGTGACGAGCTGCCTCAGTTTTTCAAAGGTCCATTCGTGGTTGAGGCTGATCTCCCTCAGCTTGTTCTCACTGACCTCAGACAAGAAAACACCAAAGCGCTTGGAGTATAGCTGATCATACTGGTCAATCATGTGTAAGAGGAATGCAAAGTCATTCTTCACATCAGGAATATCACTGAAGCTGCTCTCTTCCCTGACCTTCTCGAACGAGTACTCTTTCAGAGGTCGTCGAAACACCCAAAAGAGCGAGTAGAGGCATGTTAGCCCATAGATCAAAATCAATGCCATATAGGAGATGAGAAGCTTGTTTAGCATGAAAGCCATGTTGTGCGTACATAGGAATATTTTATATCCAGTTAGCTTTTTAATATGAGGTTCACAAACATGACAGAAATTTATTTCAGTCAAAAAGGTTGAAGTGTAGGTCAATATCAACATAAACTTGACAGTTTTGACCATGGTCTGTGCTACATACAGCTTGTAAATGAAATCACTGTCCTCCACATGGGCTCTGAATTTCCTCACCTTCTCAAACAGGGCTTTGGCCTGCTCCCCATCTTTTTTATCCAAGATTGTCATACTGCTCGGTACCTCTGCAATGGGTTTGTCTGCAGAAAACTTAAAATCTCCCAGGATAGGAGTGGACTGGTTGGCATTTGAGTCTTCATCCTTTCCCTCTAAAGACACCTGATAGGGCACTGAAGAGGTGACGGGCAACCTCTGTTTGTTCTCCTCGGAGTGCTCACAGGCTGTTTCAGACAAAGCCTTTGTAGTCCAAGGAGACTCAAAACATCTTCCAAGAATAGAAACAAAATGCTCAATCTTTGAGCTTGTTTTGGGGTATTTGAACCAAAAATTGCTACTGACCATGAGAATAATGGTATGGATGAGGGTGAGGTATGGAAAGTACTTGGAATACCAGGGCAAGGCGACGTGGTAACATATCTGATTAATAAAGACATACTGTTGATAATCCAGGTTGGTTTGAACACCAGTTGGTTGAGCTTCACTGGCAAATTTCTCTGTCGCAAGAGCAGTCTGTTGGTGTGTTGTGTCTTTGGCAGTTTTGTCTGGTAGGTCCTTGGTGACCGATAGAGTAGTGGGTGAAACACGACAGGTTTTATTCTCCATGTTCTGCTTGGGGCAGTGGTCCTCTTCCAGACAGGGAAGGCAAGCCACCTGGTCCTTGGTGATCTGCATGGTCATCGCAAATACGGCCAGCATGAGCATGACCAACCCCAGGTAGTCCATGAAGACGTCCCACCATGGCTTTAAGATGCGGTACGTCGGCTGGATGTCGTTCAAGGACGCGATCTCAGTTAGTGTGAACATCGCTGCAACAAACAGAAGATAATAAATCAGAATCTCAATACTTAATTAATCTCACAGGAAATTGGGTGCACACAGTCGCTCCATACCAAATAAAGAAGAATAAGATAAAGATAAAAATCAATGAGAAAAATTAAAAAAAAAACATTTACAAATTAGTTACAATAATCTATATAAACAGATCAACAAACTAATAAGTACAAAGAAAAAAATAAATAAGCAAAAATAAAAAGTTAAAAACAGTTAAAAGTACAGAAGGTATGGAGCGACTGAAAAGGCTGAGATTAAACTTTAAAAAGCCATTTTTGCAATTTTTGATCCACCTTTTGTTTTTTTCTTAATGCACAAATTAATGTATAAGCTCAACCCTTTTAATCGCAGTCAACATCCAGACTTTTTCAGGAGAGCCTCAGTTGTCAGATTATGACGTTAAAATGATGTAAAATCAATGTATCAATAAATATAGCAGCTTAAAGGCCGACCGAAACAAGTAAACAGAATTTATTACTAACAGGACTTTGTAGAAAGAATACGTCAACAGTGACCAAGCCTTTTCTCATCTGCACATCCCTCTACAAGTCTTGGCTTTCAGGCAAAACAATGGCTTCACAACATACATACAACAGAAACCATTTACAAATTAACAGGTTTTTATGCTTCTCTTTACCTACCATCTTCACAAAACCAACTCCAACTCAACTGTTTTTTGGCGCCATCGGCATCAAATATCTTGGCTTTATTCCAGCCATAGAAGAGCATTATTTTTGTTCTTTTCAGACACATATAAAAGTTTCTGATCACTTGTTCATCTTTGGCATCTCTGATTGGAGATTACTGTCAATTTAAGCTCTCTGATTGGTGGAAAGTTTGACAGGAAGTGGCTTCATCATAACTTCTCGGTCAAAATAGAGGTCTCTTAGCAACATAGTAATGATAGTGATCTTTTTTTTATTACTAAAATGTGATAAATAATGGTGTTATGGCTCGCTCATTGTGGATTTACCATATAGTGTCTCTGAATAAACACTAGATTTTGTAATCGGATAATCCGTTTTCTGTGTCAAGCAAAGGATGGCTAAGTTCTGTGAAAACAGATCAAATTATGTCTGTCACCGATGCAGGAGATGGACAAAATTGTCCGTCAGTCCGTATCTGTGTTCTGCATTGAGATTAAATGGGTATTTAGACAATACCATATTAGAGTTACAGCATAATTTATTTTTGAAAATGGCAGTCCGTTAACAGATCTATTTTTTTCTCTGGAAAATAGTTGTCAAATCTTGAATTTCTTTAAGACCATCATTACCATGAATGTAATCTGAAACATTTTGTTCTTTATATTGCCAAGTCAGAATCTATAACAGTCCTCTGAAAGCTTGAAACACTTCACCCCTTCACCTTCACATGTTTAGCACACATGTGCTTGGTTTACTGAAACATGTGAAAGCTGTTCTTGCTTGATGAATCTGACACCTTCTGTATTGTTTGGACTAATCTTGTCTGATTAATGCCAGCAAAACAAGACATATTTAAAACTAATATATCATAGCATTTCCTCCCTTAAACTGTGGGACCTGCAGTAAAACTAGCACTAAGCACTTAAGCAAAGAACAGCTTTCATTTTGTTTCCTGCAAAGAGAAAAGCAGAAAGGAAGTCTTTCTAAGAGCAATTTTTTTTTTCTTTAAGTAATACTTTGATGGAAGAAATTATGATGAAAGGTCAGTGTGCGCCGCGGTTTTGTTCCATTCTCTGTGGTGGATTGATTCACACCAAGAGCAAGTCTGATGTGGCGCGATCGCGAGTGCAGTCTGCCTAGCTGGATCCACAAGATAACAATAATGACGTAATGACGTAGTTCAGCAATGCAAATCTGCGTGTGAACCAAACCATTGACTAAAATAGCTGCGAATAGCCTTGGAGGCTGCAGCTGGTGGAAATTGGCCTTTAGGATTGTATGGAGAGAAAAATCAACTTAATATTATGTTTGTAAAACATGTTTTTTCAAAATATATAAACAATTTTTTATGTAAATTTGCGTACTTGTATGTGTAAAGCATGGCTTGTAAACTGTGGTAAACTGTGTAAACCATTCTGTGTGTAACTTGGGGCACTTACAAAAATTTATGTTCAAATGCGCATACAAATTTTTAGAAATTATGGACAAAATAAATTTACATACAGTATGCACAGATAAAAAAAAATTTTTAATTCTAAAACAGAATTTTTTTACCTTCAACCTAGCTATCTATCTGGGTAAACTATTGTGTCATACTAAGCATTTTCCCCCACTTTGAAATAACTGAAGAAAATCAGATAAAAATCCAGAAAACCCAGCTTTCTAACAGCAATTAAACGCACCATGTATGCATGATGGAAGCTGTGAGGTTCCAGGAAGCTTCGAAAGAGTCTTACAACACCCATGCACTTGTAAACTGATCTTGTGTAAATGCAGTTTTGTCTGTGCGTACCAGGCGATTCATGGACATGTATTAAACAGTTTGTCTGCATAGGAGCCTTTTTAAACATGAAAGTATTAGATTTGTCATGTTGAAGGTAAAAAAAATTGCATGTAGAATTTTACTGTTTATGTATTTTGTAATGTGTGCATTTGTACATTTAATTTTGTGTGCATAATTTCTATATGCTGACTCAGTATAGCGGTCATTGTGCCTTTTCCTGCCATGACTAATTGAAAGTTGGATTAATATGGAACTAGGATAGGGTTTTGTAACTTGCATCTCTACATTTGATCCTGTAACAATTACAGGTACAAATCATATTAACAAGTAGGTGTAAGATTTCTCTAATCCCTAACCAGTCATGCAAACAGGAAAGCTAAGATTCACTATGTCCACAACCAAACTTTATTCATGTAGAAAGTACCGCTACAACTGTCTGACAAAGGCAAAAGACTGTCACAGCTTCCTAAAGGTATGTTGGTTCATGGAAACTCAGAGGTTTCTTTTTGGAGATATAAAAACTAGGGTAGGACTTTAACGCATTAATTATGATTAATTAATTACAAAAATAATTAAAGCATTAAAAAAATGAAAGTATTTAATCACAATCTGAATTTTAAACAATGCGGTGTACCAGAAACCATGCACTGACAAATGCTCAGTGCATGGTTTCTGATATACCGATTAAATTGAAACACACATCAGAGCTCGGCTAAATCAGTGTTGTGAACTTAGCTTTTATGACTCTATATTTAGCGAGTTTTCAGAACAATTAAGTGGCTCTATTTCAAAGAAGCGACTAGCCATGAATCTAGCTACTTTTTCAGGTGTTTTTGGAGACTTTTGGAAACTGACGTGAAAGCATGTTTACTTCTTCTCAGTGAGCAGCGTTATCACCCCTCCCCCGTCCATTAGCTTACAGGAGACATTTCAGTCTGCTCCATGACCACACTAAAAAATTAAACATGCAAAGCTACTGCAGGCTGATTCTGCTCTGACTTACCGACAGTTATTACTGCCTATTAATGAAGAGTGTGGATGAAAACATTTAAAAATTTAAAGTTGTAGATTCTTAATTAGAGAACATTTGGAGTTAAAGTACTTAAAATGACACTTTGACTTTAGGTCTGTTAATTTTGGGCCAGGAATATTTCTTTTTCAACTGTTTGAAATTTAAATGCAATTACATGCATTTTTCCAGACATTACTAGAGCTTGGGTTTCCAGTATTAATGTCCGTGTCTATTATTTGATTCAGTTGTCCACTAAAATCCCTTTTCATTAAATAATGTTTCTTTTTGAAGCAAATATTGTTATGCCATTCATCGAGATTAATTAATTACAAAGCCTGTGATTTTTTTTACTTCTATTTGCAGCCTTATTTTTCCTGACGTAAAATTTATTTGTATTTTAAGGGTTGTATTTTCTGATTTGCAGAATTGATCAATACTTGTATATATTATTTCTACTTACAAATAGGGAGATACAAGTTACTAAACTTGTGTCCCTATTCTAGCTCCATAGTTTCAACCATCTAAGCACATGCTGAAATGAGATTAGAGGTTGTGGGTTTGAGTATTTCTCTTCAAATCAGAAAATCAACATAGAGTGTAAACCCATTAACAGTTAATTTTGTGTGCCTTTAATCAAGTCAAACTACCAGGTAGAGTTGATCTATAAAAGATTTAAGATGGCTTCACACAGCGTGGTATTTAATATAGCTACATTTGTGACAAAACTGAGATCAGCCTTAAACTATACACCTTCCTTGTCTTTGCACACGTGGCTGAGCTTACAGATGTGCGCGAGTATGTCTAGGGAGGCGGGAGATGGTGAACAGGCTAAAACCTGTTGAGGAACATGCCAAGTTCTGTCAAGTTCAACCAGACCAAATATAAGATGATTCCTAGAAAGTTTACTAAACATTAATGAACAGTTGAGTCTAACAGTAAAACATTGAGTGTTTCTTTCATTTATTTTTTAAGAGGAAATTAGACCTTGGTCGGTTGCTGGTAAACACTAACTTTTTTTTGCGCACGCTAGGTTGTTTCTTCCCCCTGCGGTTTTGGGTCAGGTGACTTGTTCAGACACGTGAAATATGAGATATGTGTCCCGACGTTAAATATTCACACACTGTAACTAGTGTCTAGAAACCATTATCTAATTGTTCTCAACTGGGATAAAAAATTAATTGTCTAGATATTGGTAAAATGCTTTCGCTTAAATAATTTCTAAAGGCGCAGCGGAAATTTAATTAAAAACAAATCATACTTACTATCCGCGTGGCTTTATCTCAATCCAATTATTTCCTCACCCCGCAATTCAGTTTTCCATCTGCTTCTCAGGTGCGTCTTTAACCTAATTTTTAGAAAACCATTAAAAACGGCAGGAATGGCGCCGCTCGGTAAAGCAAAGCTCCGGAGAACATTTGCTCGTGACAGCGCGGCTGGTCAACCTCATACCTGAGCTCGTTGAACAGTCGACTTTTTCTCCGTGTGTTGGACAATATGCGCAGGTAGACTTCCTGTGCTGTTTTCCTAAGAAAAGACAGATCCAACATGGAGCCGCACCGACCGTTGTTGTGTGTGTTTTGGGCGCTTCTGATTGGTGGAGGACCTTTCGGCAACTTCCCGTAGCCACCGCCTGTCAGTTTATCTGATGCTGCTTTCAGAGTGCGTGAAGAAACATGGGATATTCGGCGGCAAATATGTTCATTGACCGACCCAAGCTTTTTCTTTGTACATGAAGGTTTTTCATCTGAAAACCCTATAAATTAACCGTTTCTCTGATTCTGCGGATGTTTATTCAACGGTTTAATTAATCAAGTGGAAAAACCTTTTAACTCTTTAACTATCTGCTCTGGATTCAACGATTTTATTAAAAATGTGGAAATAAACCTGCCGGAGCCATTTCTACGACTTGGTTTGAGTAAAAACAAAATTGTTTGTTGTCCCATTACTGTTATAAGTTTGGACCATTTAACTATTTAACTATTGTTAGTATATCATTAAAAATATTCTCAGCCATTTGTTAACAAATATTATCTCTGTCAGGTGGTTATTATTATTAATTTTAATATTATTATTATTATTATTATTATTATTATTATTATTATTATTATTATTATTATTATTATTATTATTATTAT
>JBAMHW010000008.1:3868413-3886794 GCA_037177495.1 Rhadinocentrus ornatus | reverse complement strand
TGGGATGAGAATCAGCACCTCCAAATCCGAGACCATGGTCCTCAGCCGGAAAAGGGTGGAGTGCTCTCTCCGGGTCTTTAATACGATCCTGCCCCAAGTGGAGGAGTTCATGTATCTCGGGGTCTTGTTCATGAGTGGGGGAATGGGGGTGCGATGGAGCGGGAGATCGACAGGCGGATCGGTGCGGCGTCTGCAGTAATGCAAACTAAAGTGATGATGTAATGTAAAAAAGTGAAAAAAAACTTGTAAAACAAACAGCCAATGATATATTTTATCAACATGTGTTTACTTTGGGTGATGCTGCCGTAGGATTTTTATTACTGCTGAACAAACACTAAAGGCAGCTGGCTACAGCGTAGCTGAAGCTGGTGAGTGTGCTTTTGCACTCGAGCGTAGGGGGTGCGTTTTGGTGTCTGTTGCGGTTTCTTCTCGTAACCTAAAGGTGGCAGCAGGGGTGGTATCGGCCGGTTAACTCACAAGGTCGGAGTAATTTTGATGATTAACTTCAGTTTGGTAGGTATTTTCTGTTTTAAAACAACAATGGCGTCCAGTATAGTGTCTTTATTAGTTTGTTGAAGAAAATGAATAAATGATTCGATCAGCCTCTCATCAACTTGATCCACTGGTTATTGTTTTAGAAACAGTGGTTACCACACAAATTCAGCCACAAGATCCAGATATCCTCATTGAAAATCAGACATATTTTCATTCATGTTTGAGAAGATGAAGGTTTGTGAAAGCAAGCTGCAAGCTGCTGAATCTGTGTTGTAAGAAAGTACCAAATGGTACTGACCGATACCACATACAGATGAATCTGAAATTATCTGCAGCATGAGCAACATCATTAATGTAGCCTCATCAGAAATAGTTGGAATTCCTCTAACACCATCATACCTGTACTTCCTCCTTGTCTGGCAACTTATGCTGCGTCAGTGGTTTTCTGTCGTCATCGGGTGCTGGGTAGTGTTTGGGTCCTGGGGTGGGCTCTTTGTCAAAGTCCAGCTTGGTCACCAGCGGGTCACTGGTAAAAAGGTAAAAAATGGTGATGAGAATAAAAGAGACCCTGACTGAGCAGCAGCACCACCTCAGAAGTCTTCCATGAGATAATAGAGTTCACAACTCGTAAAGTCACGTCACTTTCAGTTGTAATGAGTAATCTGTCGTCTAGTCGTCTAGGAAGGAATTATAAATATATCCTTCCCTTTTATCTACCAGGATATTATAACAACACTAATCTTCAGCTAAAACTGAAATGCTCTGGCCCTCTCCACTGGACCATTTCTTTGCTTAATGAATTGAGAAAACCTAAAGATGAACACAGAAATCTAGTCAGATTACTAAATATACTCCCAGTTTATAGCATAAAATGTTTTTTTTTGTGTACAAAAAATGCATCTGGATGCATTAAAAACTTTTCAAAACAAATACTACAGATTATAGTTTTCTTTTCCTAAATGTAGAGAGGACAGCCAGAATTATTATAATTATCATTAAAACATTATATATAACTCACTAACTAACTTTTTAAAATTAAATAGAAAACTTTCACAATTTTTTAAATGATGTAGATCCAATACTTTCAATCCACATACCATTACTAAATCAACAACAACAAATAAAAAAATAAATAAACTTTTTCTAATGAACAGATCCAGTAAAACCAGTTGTTTCCAGTTGGCCCCAGTTCTGGAGCGCATCATGGCAAAGCCAGTTTATGGAAACATATCATTATGTTCAGTAAATGTCTCATTTCTGAACACAGTCAGTGGAGCCAATCTGATGGAGGTAATATTTTAGTACAAAATAGTAACAAGCTTTGTTTATGCTGCTGTAGCGCTTAGCTTGTTACAAACATAGATGCTAGCATTAGCTTACATTTTACAGTGACTAACCTCTCCAGGTGTGTTTAAGTTCAGCATCCTTTATTTTTATACCACAGCTCGTTGCCATTTTAAATGTCTCTTGTATAAAGTTTTTAAACTCAAAGTTATCATGAAAGGTGCAGCAGCAACAGGTGTGCTTTGTTTTTACTGTTTGCGGGTGCATGCACATCTGTGTTTGTATGGCATTACGTCAGTCTTACTTTGAGGAAATTAATCACATCCAGCAGACAAGAGATCAGCAAGAAAACATTAAAAAATTAAAGATTGTCTCAAATTGCAAGTCTGAAGTCATTGTAAATGCAACTTGAGAGCAACTCGAGTCCCCATCTTTGGATATTGGAGACCTTAAAGATGTTGGGTTTACCCGCTGGGTGTGGGTGAACCAGGAAGACTGCTGTGTCCGGTCTCGGCTGCCTGGGGGCTGAAAGAGTTGGTGCTGACAGTCGGTATGGCTCTTCTCACCAGCCGGCCCCAGGTGGCGATGTTGATGTTCATTTGAGGAGCTCGCAGGAAAGTTTTACCTGATTGAGACAAACGAAAAATAAACAAATAATAACCACTTCAAAAATGATTGGAGACAAACCCTGTCATGTAAGGCAGAGAAGACTCAGAGGCAGAGACCATGAATAAACAGAATTTATTATGTTTTCTAGGCAATAGAACAGCACAGAGCAGGCTGGGACTCACCTTGTTGTTTGGAGAAAATCTTCTTTTGTCTCTGCAGTTTTGGTCTTCTCTCAATGACTGGGTTGAAAAATGTTACCTACATAAAAGAAACATGTAGGTGTATTAGACTTTTTTTGTTTAATGTTTTACAATGAAATGTGGTTTTTTTCTTTGTTTTTTTTTTTTTTGGGGGGGGGGACAACAAAATACCCACAAAAAAAAATTCAGCGCATTAAAGCCATTTTCCCCTACTCGACCTTAGAGAGAGGTGACAACAGGAAGGAGAGGAGGAGAAATGGAGTACTGATCGCTGAACAGGTCTGTAAGAAAACAGACTAAAAAAGTTGAATTAGCTGAGTTAGCTGTTGTCATGGGACAAACGTAGGACCACAGCTAGCGAGAGCTTTATCACACGTCATCTGGGGTCCCAATCTTACCGATCCAACCTTATGGTGGAGCTTGACAAAGCGCAATCCAGTGATTGGTCAAAAGAATAATAAGTTCCTGTGACTCGGCAATAAAAACAACTCAGTAACATTTAAAAATGCAAGGCAACGTTATTCTTCATTATAATTCAAGAAAAGTGTTGCAGCAATATAAGTTCACGTTATTATGTAGTTGATGCATCCATCAGTATCCAACCAATATGCCACTTACCGGGTAAAGGTACGGTTGGCTGTGGAAATGCAACAGAGATCAGACTTTACTGAACCAAACCGTCTCGTACTAAGCTGGACCAGTTGATCTAAATGTGGCTTATTACGGCTAATCTCATATTTACTTGTTACAGCTGCAGAGTTCATTAATACATGATTCCGCAGAGGTGAGATTTACATCCCGTTTATTAAGACTACATGTAAGTAACAAAAAATAAAACAGTGATGAATCAAAAGACTAAATATGACAAGGGAAACATACATTTACTGTCTATTTCAGGAGAGGAATTGTCATTGCCAGCCCTTTAAATGTTTACGTCTGTATCCACCATGCTTTTCTCAGCATATCAAAAGGTATCTATCTAACGTGACTCTTCCGTTTAAAAACAAACTCGCAACTTAAATGGTTTTAGCACGACCTGTCACTCGAAACACGAAACAATACTCAACAGCTTGATATGGAATGTCTCTACTTGGTGTGTGAGTGTGAGCAATACCTCGGCAAACAGCATCCCCTGTGGCTCCAGGTACAGACACATTCCGTGACGCTGGTTGTCCAGGAAGTCCTCCAGCCGCAGGAACTTCACAGCACAGAGCGAACGCCAGTCACGCCAGTACACGGCGATTTCCAGCTCTCGAGACTGAGGGACAGAGCGGCACCAACGGTAAACAGACATATTTCTGCTGTGGTGTATATTTCAAAGGCTGATGTGTGTATTTTACCCGGTCCAATTCCAGTGTAAACTTCTGGTCCCAGGCCTGGTTGCTGATCGGCCTCCAGCTCGTTTGCCCAACGACCGTGTTGTCCAACTTCAGCACTGCACTGATCTCATCTGAGAAAGACTTCGGTTTTAACACGAGCTGGACACTTTGCTTCAATAAATTCATGACAAAAAAATCAGAATTTTTTTTATCCTCCTCATCATTTTCAGGTGATGGAGGAGGGTCAGGTCTACTTACTGGAGACCTCCTCGCTCTTTGCTAGGTTCCGCGAGCTCATGCCACGGTTTCGGTTAGCTCGGCTAATAAAGGATGAGCGGGTCTCGCTGGGGCTCCAGCCGGGAAGCGGGACGGACGCAGCTTTGGAACGACCCGGGACGTTTTCCAGAAGGTCCTGACAGCCCATGAGCCTGACATCTAACGTTCCTGAAGATGAAGGAGTAGGGAGGGTACATTTAAAGTTGCTCTTGGTTAGCACCATCTTCTCATATTTTAATGAATGCACACAGAAATAAATACCAGAATGAGTCAACTGACACCACAGTTTAATGAGTTTAACTAGTCTGGTTTTATTCTTAAGCTAGTCTGATCCAGTTTGGACAGAACCATAAATATTAGGAGTGACTAAATTTAAATAAATAAAACAGCTTATGTAACAGGATTTGTTTTCTAATACTTCATAAAACAGTTTTACAAGTTTAAACCAAGTTTTTTTACTTATAATCCCGTTGGTTTAGGCTCAATCTGCCATGTTTTCAGTCAGACTTGGACGAAAGACAGCTGAGAACATTTAATAAAATTCTCTTCACTTTACCTTAGACAATAATATGTTTAGATTACTCAACAACACTGTAAAAAGAAACAATAATTTCTCCTTGTGCAAAACCAGCGGACAGCGGAAACCAATAATTCCAATGTTAACATTAAAATCTGGGCTTTTTGTCCACGTCTGTCCACAAATATACAAAAACATGTATACTCAAATATAAATTCAAACTAATATAATTGTAATATATGTTAAACATCTGACATTTTTTTAAAATATGTGCATATATTTTACCGTAGGGAGTCTAAGACTTTCTAACTCACTGCTGGGATTTTGGTTGGTTAAATGTGCTGCTGCACTGACTGAGATAAAACTAGGAACTAAATTTATTTGTTGACCAATGCAAAAGAAAAAATGGTGGCAAAGAGGACAGATAGAAAGGCTGGAGTGGCTTTACAGGGCAAACACATTAATTAATGTATCAACTAACGGTACGATTTTAAATTCTAATATATCATTTTATAACTCGTATGAGTTTTACCTGTGAGTGCTGCAGGCTTGGTTACGGTGCTGTACTGGTTTTGTGTTGAGATGATGCTGGATCTGGGACTAAGAGCTGGTGAGGACAGCAGAGACAACTCTTCTATGATGCTGCTGCTGCGAGGGTGGTTTTTAGGCAGCTCGCTGAGGCGCTGCTCCAAGGAATATCGCAAGAGGTCCAGTTTTTGACTGGACTCAGTAAAGCGAGCCTGAGCCTAAAGAAGGGAAGCAGTCAAGAAGGAAGGAATAAGGGTGGATGGAAAAGAGACGGAGGAGGAAAAGACAATTAATTACACATTTCAATTAATTCATTAATTGTCTGAACAGTCTGAAAATTTAAGTCAATTTTACAAAAAGAACATTTCTCCCACATACTTGTAAAATTTACTTGTATTGTCTGAATGTAAATTATACTCGTATTTTGTGACTTGTAAAACGTACTTGTGTTTTTTCAAAATGGTATTTTTAAGACTCAAAGAATGAATCCATACTTTACAAGTTGAATTATACCTTTACTTGTTGTTACACTTCTAAAGAGGAAGACACAAGTTACAAGACTTACTGTATGTGCCTATCCCAACTCCATACTTAAGATCCAAGGTCTAAAGTTATAGGAGTCCTGTTTTCATCTACCTCTGAATGTGCTCTCTTTTCTGTAACTTTTCCAGATCCCAGCAGTTTCATAACATTCTTTGCTCCCTCAGCCACTGCAGACTCTATCCTGGCGTGGTGACACAGCTCCTCCACCCGCAGGTCTAAAGGGCTGATGATGGGTTTCTCTGGAAGACAAGCAGCAAGCTTTTAGTTTTGGAACTTTCAAGTTTGATTCCTTTTCCTAAAAAAACCTTGCTGACTGTCATTAGAAATGAGTGGGACCTCACCCATCACATCATTGTTGTCATAGCTCAGCTCGCTGGCCTGGCTGGCCTTGAGGATCTGCATTCTGATGAACTCGATTTTCGTCTTGCTGTCTTGAAGCATTTGCTGAGCGGTTGCTAGTAACTTACGATCCTGTAAGTGAAAAAAGAAAACAAGAAATTAAACAATTACTGACTAGCTCAAAGAATTTTAATCAGCGCCTTAAATGTGGCCAAACATACACGCCATCCCTCGTCACTCATTGTGTTTTGTTGTCATCAGCCTGTTTGTGTCCTTAATTGGAGCCAAAATTCAAGCGACCATATGGAAAATCTTATTCACCCCTAAAAAAGTGGAATAACATCGTGTGTTGATTAGTGCGACCTCTCTTATGTGCAAACACACACACAGTGGAATAAGCAAAATCTACCCCGAATTCCTGTGAAATGTAAGCACTGGTTGTTGACGGCTGCGCGCACAGCAAGGATTTCTGTCCAGCAGGCATTTCCTCTGACATCAGGACAGGACTATTTGCAACTGGAAGCTGCCTCTGTCTGTTTCACATACTGTGACCCCCACCTAATCACTGGCCAGACAGATAGGGGGGGGAGTCAGGTGACATTTTCCAGTCCTTTTAACTACTTACAGTAGCACTTACATGCTCCAAGTATCACTTGTTTTTAAACTTTGCTCATGGATGTAGATGATGTGTGTATTTGCACTAATTTTGGTCAAGATTGAGATGCTTCCCCCTCCAATACAAGAAAGAAGGAAAGGCTTGCAAAATATGGAGATAGAATGGGGACACAAGTTTTCTAACTTGTTTGTCCCCGTTTGTAACAAGTTCATGTTTATTTTAAATCTACAAGTACAAATTAATTCTGCAAGTCTGAAAATAGTCAGTTTTACAGGTATGAAACATACTTTGAAACTAACTTGTATTGTGACTTGCAACATTTACTTATACTTTCAGACTTGTAGATCTGATCTGTACCTGTACTAGTTCAAAATGGTGATACAAATTAAAAAAACTGAAGATAAAACTTAAGTCACAATTCGTGCTCCACAGTAATCTATTAAATATCCTGGCTGGTCCGTAGACAGAGCAAGTTAATGCAGACAGACAAGAGAAGCTTTTTTGATGCTTTGCAAGAACACAAAAGCTTAGTTCCAAAGAAGTTCAACAGCACTGTCATTAACTTAAGTGGTGATTTATGGTACACTCACCTCCTGACTAAATTATGTTTTTTTTTCCTGGCTCTGAGAGACTGAAATATGAACAGTTGTGTGAATCACACACAGTATGTGTACCTTCTCATGTTTCCTCCTCATGTTTACGAAAAGAAAAATATGTCCAATCGTTCCTCCTTTCACGTGATGCTGGTGACACTTACCTAAGCTGTCCCAGCAAATATGAATAATTACTTACATTACTGACAGGAAAGTTTAAGTAGATGAGATTTGCATGATCAAGGTTAAAATGACAATTGAAGTTTAATTACAATTTATGTTAAAATAAAACATGTAAATAAACTGATCTGCCTGTTAACGTGACTGCAAACATAAATGCATTCTTAAGTATGTTTGCCTCAGAATTAGAGCTTCAGTAACAAGTTACATGACCTAATGATATATCTTGCTACAGGGCAAAGATGCCTTGAAAAGAGGTGATGCTAACAAAAACTCAGCTCCATACCCCTGAAACAGATCCCTGACCAGCTTGGTGCGGAGGAGCACAAACACACGGACCTGCTGTTTAAATAGTTATAGCATAGGTTTTTAACAAATTTCTGTAGCCTGATTTTAATTGAACTATTTGTGATGGTGTAACCCTTATTGTGGATTTACCATATAGAGTAGGGGTGTCCAGCTCCGGTCCTCATAGGTTATAATCCTGCCGGTTTTTAATGTGTCCCTGCTCCAACACAACAGACTCCAATTAATGAGTCATTATGCAGAACATTGGTTGTTGGATCAGTTCAATTTGAGTCAGGTGTGTTGAAGCAGCAAACATTGCAGGTAATCGGAAAAATGTATTTTTAGCCAGGTCATCAGTTTTATCAGAGTTTCTTCATAACTGTTGGCTGTTTAACTTCAGTCGTCACATCTGCTGGTTTTATGACAGAAATTATCCCCATGGAGACAATTGGTGAGATGATGCTGTATGAATTTTGCATTAAGATCTAGAACATGGTAGAGATGATATAAAAGTACATAAAATGCTGCATTTACTGACCCTTGGACATCTGATGTTTACCAAAGGGAAGGTCAGTTAACACTAAATATCGTAAGCATTTGTTCCTTTTATCAATACCATACAGAAAAACAGGCACATTTCAGGTCTAATTAATGATTAAATTAATTTGCCAGCTGTGATTAACTTGATTAAAAATTTTTTAATCATCAGTAGAAGTGAAAGCCATCAAATAACATTTATAAGTCGCAATTGAGGAATTTAACACTAACAGCAATGCCTTTGAAGAACATTATTAACGTGTTCTTGTCATTGTTGTAAGTAAACAAGATCATAATAAAAGGGTGATGAATGCTGGTTTGAAGGACCCCCTGTTAAATCTTCCTTGGGGCCCCAAGAGACCCAAGAATCACCTTTGGTGGGGAGTAGATTGTTATTCAATGAGGTCTAGAAAACATTTACACCATCACATGAATGTGGCCATGAGGGGCCTCAACCACCTTTCAATGAGGGATCAGATCTGAATAGTATCTCTGTTTACTTGTGATCCAATCAGCTTTGAATTAATATGAAATCAGCTAAAACATGAACGGTGAACCTTACCTTGGAGGGCCCATTGGAGTACATCTGAATCATGTTCTCTGCTCCCTGTTTCACCTTTAGCTCGATGTCGTTCTGCCGTTTTAAGGCTGCCAGGTGGCTGCTGCTAGTGCACAGTCTCGCTTCACTGTTAGGAGTATCCGGGGTTAAAGGGCATTCTAGGTAAAGACAACAAAAACAGGATGGAAAAATGATGGTATCTGGAAACATTTGCAAATATCACACACTTTATACACCAACTGGACTTTGTCATGAATGCACACCAACTGTGGATATTTACCAAACATGCAGATGATATGTAGTTCACTAAAGAACCCATGCAGCTTATCAAGCTGACAGAAGTTTGCTTACAAAAACATGTCAGTGTCAGATGCACTTTAACAGTTTAACACACAACTATCACTGAATTCAAAGTATCCTCTGCGATGTCGACACTGACAACAGAAACATGAATATTTGAATAAAATATTCTTTCCAAATCCCAAAGCTAACTAAAAGAAATGTATAAATCACCATCCACTGAAACCACGTGTGTAAGCAGTGGGCTTACGGCAGGACTAACGTTCTTGTAGAAGAGCTCAGTGTTTTATTGTGTTTTTTTGATCAAGTCTCAACTTGAAATGTGTAGAGAAAATTCTTCCTCAAACTCTGCAGAGAGCAAAGAATAAAAGAATTTCACGCACACATACAAGATGGGCAAGAAAACCTGCCCGACTTCGCCAAACTTGACTTGCCAGTTCAGTTTCAGCATATGCTGTTATATATAAACTCCTCCTTTAAACAAAGGTAAACTATAAGAAAGCACAAATCCAAATCATAAGCACTGGCTGTTCTGTCACAAGACATCAAACAACCCAAAACCATTTCTGTGTGTTGAATCTGTTTAAGAAAATCAGCTTAACTCTGAGACACCTTCAGGTACAAAAACAAATAAGCAGCAGGCGGCTCTGTGATTCATTCATTCAATGTTACACTAAAACACAGTGTCTTAATGATTCCTTTGAAAACATGCAGGATGTAAGGGGGAAAAAAAGAAAGCCTTTGAACTAGATTCCTAAATGATTCAAATTATCCTTAAGAAGCTGAGAGAACATCGCTGCAGAGGTTTCTGTTAATCGGCCGGTGTGGAGGATGCTCAAACACACACTAAGGGAGGCAGGACTGGATGGAAAAAACAATGTGGTCAAAAACAGCCTTTGAAGCGAGGTGGGAATTTCACAGGGGCTTGGTGGAAAAAAACGACTATCTCCTAGTTTGATTTTTGGGGACATATACGGCCCAGTTTCACCTTAGGTGGGTCAGACATGTAAAACAACAGCATAATAACTTATAAATGAAAATATTTTTTCAAAATTTTTCCTGATATTTTAGCGCAAATGAGTACATTCTCAGGACATTTAATGAAATTGTTTGTGAAAAATGAAAGAAATAAAATGGATACATTTATATATTCTTTTTAAATTTTAAATTTGAATAATTTATTATAATTTATTCATAAAAATATTTATAAAAACTGATACATTTCACAATTATAAATAAATTATATTATAATATCAATTTAATATCAAAAAATATTTTATGTATTTACAGATTTTATGCTACATGTTACACATATACATGTGAATTACAACTTATAAATCACAATGGATCCACAAAAATAACAAAACATTTAAAAAGTTCAGGTATCTGGATTTAAAAAAATGCAATATTTCACATTATGATAAGAGCAATTTTAAAAGAGCTAGAAGTCATTTTAAATGTACATATGTGTACAATTCCACATGTGTGTAGTAATCCTGACAACCTGAACTGACTCCCCTCATAATACAGTCAGTCTATCTATTGATCTATCTATCTATTATTAAAGATATAAAAACGTATAACAGGTTATCCCACTGCCTTTTAAATGATATCTACATATAAATGCAACCTTATATGGACACATTACAAGCTGAAGTTACTTTCATTTATAAAAAATTGTAGTTCATGTCTTTTCACAAATGCCAAATTCATCCTAGGAGCCAGATTGGACCCTCTGGTGGGCTGGTTTTCGTCCCCAAGCCATATGTTCAACAACCACATGTGTCATGGAGATTGCATTGGGGGCTTTCCTCTCCGTTTGGGAGGGTGTGGTTTGGTTAAGTTGCATCGAGCCAAGAATTCAAGGACCCCCATTCCCACTTTCAGAACAGTTAAGCCGGCCCACGCTGGGATGTGAGACAAGATACTGAGCTACTGAATAGCTGCAGGGCTTAGGTCACTGCTGGACCACGGACAAGGGGAACCCTCCCTCATATTAACCCAATCTATATCTGATGAGAAGGCACATTACATCATGGCTAGGAGACACAGATCTAACACTGGAGTTAACTTTACTTGAGATATGATAGGAAGGAAAACTCTCTGATCTCGGGACAAGTGTCTTTGTGAATCAAATCGTGTGTGACAGAAGGCCTGACTGGTAACCCTAGTTTAAGCCCCATCAACCTTCTCCTGGAATATAAACAGAGCAACTCCCTCTTACTAATTCAGGAAAAGAAATCACTTTATGATGGCCAGTGACATTCCAGCAGCATTGCCTCACTTAAACAGAAAGGCCTAGTTTACCAGATGGGAGGTCGCGGAGTGAGGCTAAATTTGTTTCCACTTGAGATAACCATTTTACCAAGACAACCTCCCTTTCCTCATCCAGCAAACATCTTCCCTCATCTACTTCCTAACGTCAACTGAACTGGCAGACAAATACCATTCTTTTGCTTCCTGAATTCATCAGGACAATTGCCACCAACAATTACTTCATAAGGCGACTACTGTGACAAAAGGATAGTGAATGCACACAACTGTTGTGCTTAACTCTCTTCAAATTCCACTGTTGTTGACAAACGCACAGGAGCAGGCTTTCAGCAGTCTCGGAGAGGAACAATCAACGGCTCATTGTAGCCATCGCTGGAATGTGGAATGCAACAATGTCAGCCTCTGAAGAGTGAGTCACCTCCAAACATTTAATGTGTGCACTGTGTGTTTGCATGCGAGTGTTTATATAGGTGTTCTACAATGATTTACTCAATGATCATTTGCATTCACAATTCAAACCAGTGTCTATCCACAGACAGTGACTGGAAGTGAGGTTGTTACTCGAAAATAATCCCAGACAGTAACATACTACCTGACCGTGACTCGATCATCATATGTCAGATGTTTTCACCGAAAAAACAAGTTTTATTTTCAATGCTCTGAAATAATTCTTTGATTACCTAGAAGTTCTTCTGGGTCTTTGACCACAATATGAGCGTTAAGCTCTTGAAGCTCCTGGTGAAGCTCCTCAACCTTCTTGTTAGACTTTTTCAGCATGTTGTCAACATAAGCCAGGCTCTTCTTGTCTGTAGTCACCTAAAGAGAAAAGCAAAGAAAAACCATGAAAATCTCTACACGGGTTTTAATGATAATTCAGTTTATCAGTAATGGGAAAAATTATTCAGCCAATGGAAATGGCTGCCTCCTGAGCAGTTTTACAGATGTTTTAACACGGCTGGAGACACCTAAATGTACTCAAATGAGCCCTTTGACTTTTCTCAGGTACCAGACAGAAAAATTAATTGTTTCATTGAGCCCGTTTACATGCTCACCAAAAATCTGATCATTATCTAATTTCAGGAGTTATTAGGTAATTTAAGTGGTTTTGTATACAGAAAAATTTTATATCCTTTATCAGATAACAGCCATTTTCAGAATATGAAAAAATTGGATGAGTAGATTTCTCCTTAATACGCCTATGTCTTTGTGCATGTAGATCCATATATCTGATTTAGTCTTCTTACATCTACGCAAGTGCAAAAAACTGTTATGTTGTCAACATAATGCCAAATTAGGATTTTTTAAATAGCACTCTTAATAGTTTAATGTTAAGACCGTGGGCATCGCCATATCCAACAAAGTCCAGATGTTTTAAAAATAATAGGAAAAGACTTCAACATTAAAGTACATCTTCTGAAATAAATACGATAATGGACTGGTAAATGTAGACACGGATTTCTCAAATATCAGAAGTGCATGTAGACGTATCACATCAGATTATTACAATTATCTGACAACTCCAAGATATCTGATTTTGATGGTCATGTAAACAGGCTCGTTGACAAAAAACATTAATAATCTTAGATACCTATTGGGTGATTTTCAGATTGACACCACTATCGACCAATCATTGTCCAGAGAATAAAGGGAGAATGCCTAAATTCACCTTAGAAAATCCAATACTGTCCCAGAAGTAAGTAACTGTAAGAAAGGGAAGAGGTTATCCACCTATCATTTTAGATGATATACAATATCACTGCACTTATGCCTTCCTTTGGGGAAGGGAATTAATTTTTTAGTAGAAAACATTTCTTGGAACTTTAAAATTGGAGGTCTGAAGGCCTCTGACTCCGAGCCATGAATGCTATCAGTGGAGAGTTGGCTATCCAGACAGCCAGGGCAAAACCGAGGTGGCATATTGAGTTCAAGGTTAAAAGAAAAAAGACAGGCGGGGACTGAGAGTCAACGCTTGCTGTGGTGTGAAACCTCAACAGGAAATCCATGTTCCTCAAAAAGACCTCAAAGTGAAGCCCTAGTAGGGGCTACGATGGCTAGAGACCTCCACAATGATTTACGACTGATTTATTGGGGAGAAGAGTATGGTTAAATTTTTGTGAACAATAACTGAGGTTTAGAGAAATGTTTATCTTTATTGAAGCAGGAATGTTAAGTAGAAAAAATTTATTTTTAAAGGTCCCATTTTATGCAAAATTCACTTTCTAAAGGATTTCTAATAGTCATATGTGTCCTTACAGCCTGTGTATGAGCCCCAAGACTTTGTGACATCACCAAGGGAAATAACCACTCTTCCCCAGTAGTGGATACTCTCACTAACCCGCCCCCCGGCTAGCTGAGCATGTCCTCTAAAATCACAGAGTGGGCGCCAGCTGGATCCTCTTCCGGAGAGGGACATGGAGTAGGCATGGACAGGCACCACTCATGAACAAGGTTCAGACACAGAAACGGCCCGTTTTCAGTAGAGCTCACTAGAGCCACATTTGGAATGGCTGAAATTAAGGAACAAGGCTGAATTTGGGGTAAAACACTTCGAAAACAATGTTGTTGGACCTCTGACACCCATTAGAAATTGTTGAAAAAAATGTATAATATAGGACCTTAAAAACAAATTAAGCGGCAGCTTTCCTGAACTAAATGAAACTCTTCAGCTTCAGCTTCTATTGGTGACTTTGTTTGCCCACAAACTCTGGTTTGTTTGTGGAGGTGTGCATGAGCAAACAGTAGAAGTTCTGCTGAAGGAGACTTGATCTCTGTCAGTTCAGGCTAGGTCACACATGGAGGTCAAAATTCATTTACCTTTTATCTAGTTTATCTTGTTAATTCTTCTCAGGCACCGCGGAAAATCATGGCGCCTTACTGATGTCTGGGTAGTCAGGAAGACCAGGATTAGATAAAACTTCCTATAAAGGCAAATTTTCTTTGTCTTTAGGGGGTAAGAATTTTTTATTGCATTACGATTTGATTACCATTCAGATTTACCCTGTGTGACGACTCAACTACTGCTACTTTCTGAGCAAAAACCATGTAACTTGGTTTCTCATATTTGTCGAGGCAAAAAGCGAAGAAGACAACTGGCTCATTTATTGGTAACTGGAAGACAACTTCTGTCTTCATCACATCAGAGTAAAAACATGGAGCTGCATCAGTTCCTAGCAGTCTTAGGTCATATTTCTTCTACGCGAGACATTTCTCCCGGTCATCTAGCACGCTACAAGCGTGTTTGGTTTGGTTGTATTTACCCACAATGCCCTGCGTTAAAACCTGCTTCCTGTATTTGGGTTATTTGAAGATAATAATGCCACCGTTTGCAGGCGGACAAACTGAACTTTCTGAGCAAACGAAGCCCCCCACATAAGCTAAAGAACTTCTACACACTAGCTTTTATTGCAGAAGATCGGATTTCACGCTCAGCCGTTGGTGGCTGTTATGTGCACACCACAAACAGTTCGGGTACTGCACTTCCTCAACCTCAGAAATGTTAGATGCACCAAGAACTAAAATTAGTTGCTCTTGAAAGGGTTTGTTTTGCACTCTAGAGCCCGGTTTTTATTTAAAACTGTGCAAAAGCAGACTGAATTATCACGACAAAAAGAGACAACTCTGGTTACTTAGCGTCCCATAAACCCATTTTGTGCTTTTGTTCCCCAGAACAGGACAAGCCTTTAGTGAGCGCTTCTGGATGGGGGAGGGGCCCACAGTAGCACCTGCAACTCATTGAGAAGAGTAGTAAACATTGAGGCCCTCATTTATCAAACGAACGTGGAAACGAGCGTGCATCTGATCACAGGAATGATCTTACGATTGGATCCACTTGTCATTCATCCCAGCAAACGAATGATTGGGCCTTGATAAATGCGGCAACTGAAATCTGTCATTTACATGGTATGCCCTTTATTATACATAGGCCTTGCCCAGTGAGGTTAAACCATGGAGAGGATAGGTTCTACCAACAACAAAAACAACAAAAAAAAACTTTCCAGAGGCCGAGATCAAAAGCCTCACTTGAAGAAAAGAATAAAAAGGGGCTGTTTGGTAGCCTAAAAACCTGAGTCAAAGAGGCATCCGTGCCTCTGTCTGTGCTGACGCATCAAAAGGCTCTTAACCAGAGCAATAATGCGAAGGACTGCACAAGACAGAATTATGTAGCAGACTTTTTTGGAGGGTACAGTAGCATTCCCACACTTTTCTGAGACACATCCACCTGCCTTTCAGCAACCCGAAGTGCACACATTGTTGACCCTGGGGTGTGATGAAATAATCCCGAGAGTGAATATACGTTAGGGCTGTGCGATTAATCGAATTTTAATCACAATTACGATCTGGGTTTTCAACGATCATAAAAATGAAATGGTCCGATTATTTTGCTCCTTCGCAGTTTACTCTTGTGCTGTTTTCAGTTGCAAATCGAGCGCCACTGGCATTGCAGCGCTCTGCTGCAGACTCCTCCCACAGTCCCAGCCGCTTTGGTTTAATTCAACTCCAGATGCAAACACCTCTCAAGTTATGGGCTGGACACGTGGGAGGCGACGTCGCTCCTTCATTATTAATTTTCTATGGAACTTGCGCGAAGAGGCGGAAATCGCTGCCCTCCTCCAGCCAACCGACAGGCGACATTCGTGCATGTGAAATGTTGTGCTCGTTCATGTAGACGTGCACACGGGGGTTTATGATGCGACACAAGGAAATAGAAAAATTGACAATTTTTGTCAGTCTTGACCAAATAATCCACCAGCTCCCAAAGCCAGAGAGATAACAAACGTTATAAACAAACATAACTTGTTTTCTCGCCAAAGACCAGCACTCAGTTAACACAGTGAACAACCCGGGATTTAAGAAACTCGTCAACACTTTGGACAAACGGCATCACTGCCATCTCGTCACTATTTTAATTGTGTCTCTCCCTGCCCTGTATGATGATGGTTGTGAGGGTGATGTGAAGGACGTGGCTACAGTCCAATGTTTCACCACCGCTACGGACCTGTGGTCAAGCCACACTATAGAGCTGAATATGACGCGGATTTCAACATGATAACAAAATGTCTCTAGTCTAATTTATTCTAGATCACACCTGGCAGAACATAGCTGCTGCTGGTTTGAGACAAACAACAGCTACTGGGACCTGGTGGAAAGAAATTAGTCTGTATTACCACAGACAATGCTTAAAATGACCCCCCCTCCCAATGTCTTTTTCTTCTTTTTTTTCTTCCTCTTTTTTTTTTAAAGACTCTTTTTCGTTCTCTAATCGTGTTAGATAATCGAGATCTCAATTTCAATCCAAATAATCGTGATTATCATTTTTTCTATAATCTAGCAGCCCTAATATACGTATGAGTTTGTTTCCAAACACAGATTTCTGTTTGTATTTATCACTGTTATTTCAGACTGTAGTGTATAATGATTTATGGGCCTATTAATTAAATTTGAGCTATTACAATTGTCACGTGTGGGCTTAGGCTGCTTATCATTTCTGTTATTTTCTTAAATCATTTTTTGTTGATCAGCACCACTAATCCACACTGAGTCAAACTTGAGTACACAATCTCAGACTTGTCGTGAGATTTCATCGTTTCCTACGCTCATGTCCAAATTAATGAAGTCCAAACCTTGCATGGAAATGGTCTTGTTGCTAATTAAAGTGAAAAGTTGCTAATTTGGCAACACAGTAAACAATGGGTCCTCCAGAGAGATGCTGTAGGGGTGGGGCTGCCCGCTGCAGTGCCTGTTTAAACTTAGTAGAGACAGGTGCTTATTTCTGTGAACCAGCAGAAGCCAAAGTGGCATTTAAGTATTGATAAATGTGCTTATTAATATTTAACTCGATACTAATTTTCAGAATCCATTAGTACCTAAGAATAAATTTTTTTGACAACCTACCCTGTACAGGTTGCCAGTCCATCACAAGACCAACATAGAGAGACTAACAACCACTCGCATTAACTTCTAGGGAGAAGTTAAAAACAGAATATATCCGTTTCTCTCTATTTCTTTTTTTTTTTTTTTTAATTACCTTGCGCAGGTTCTCAGCACCTTCTTTAATCTTGAGCTCCTTGCGGATCTCACGGCGGATCTGCTCCTTGATCTCATCCAGCTTCTGCTGAACCATGGTGTCAGACAGGTCCAGGTTTTGCCCCAGACCAAGTCGCTCCGCCACAAGCTGGCCTCTGGCGTCCCCCTGGAGGAAAACACCAGAGAGAGAGGTTGAATACAGGAGATAAGGGGGAATGTGAAGATCAGTGAAGGAGGCCAAGAAAGAGAGAAACGGACGGTGGAGGAAAGGAGACAGATGGACAGAAGTCAGTCTCTTGTTCAACAAACTACATTTTCTATATTTAATATTCTATATTGAAAACAAGGAGCAGATCAGATCACAATTTTTTTCTTTTTCCTCAGTCACGACTTCTGTTGAACTGCTCAACGTTAAATTATATATATACACACTATATTAAAAACTTTTGATGAATAGTTTTGTTGTTCAAACATAATCGGTTGAAGTTGATGCTTTTTTGACGTCATCAGTGAGCTGTAGAACCATGTGTGTGGTCGTTTCTTTCTTTCCACTGGTCCAGTATTATTTACGCCTCAAACAGCAGTTGTTTTGCTAAACAGCTGGAAGTCAAAGCTAGCTACATGCTTTTCCTGTTTCTTTTTGTAATATAGTGTCCAAAAAGAAGCCTCCCAACTCCAAGTAGAGGTTTTGTAGCCTTTTCCATCTATTTTATTCTGAGAAAAACTAGGGCCCGACCGATATGGATTTTTTGAGGCCGATACCGATTCCAATATTTGGTAGAAAAAAATTCCGATTAACGATTAATTGGTGGATTTCTAAAAAAAAAATTATATATATATATATATATATATATATATATATATATATATAATGAATAAATTAGCTTCATTTTTGGTTCA
>JBAMHW010000008.1:3826638-3846490 GCA_037177495.1 Rhadinocentrus ornatus | reverse complement strand
TTTTGAGTGTGACTCCAAATCCAGACCTCCATGGGTTAATAAATTTGATTTCCATTGATAATTTTTGTGTGATTTTTGTTGTCAGCACATTCAACTATGTAAAGAACAAAGTGTTTAATAAAAATAGTTTTTTCATTTAGATCTAGAATGTGTTATTTTAGTGTTCCCTTTATTTTTTTGAGCAGTGTGTAAATATATAATATATATATATATATATATATATTCCAGGGGCTTCATTTATCAAACTGTGCATAGCAAAGGAAACTTCAGGTGGTGTCTGCAGTGCAAAAAGGAAATGCTGCACCCTTCTACTATAAGATTTATCAAAGCGTGCACATTATCGCGTTAACGCATTAGTTAATTAACCCCGTTAATTTTTCTTATCGTGCGTTAACGCAGGTTGCTTTTGTTCACTCAAAGTTCTTGCTCACTGGCTCTGAACAGAGAGAAATGTCATGCAGAGGCTTGTAATCCATGCCTCTTCCTCCATGTCTGGTTCTGCTGCAGCGTTGCGTCTGATGTAATGATGATATATATATATATATATTTATTTTTTAGTGCTGGGCAACGATTAACATTTTAATTACGATTAATCGTATTGTTATTGTTATATATATATATAGGGAAACTCCAGGGGAGTTACCTGTTTTGTACAGCTCCGTGGCTCCTTTAAAGAAACGTGGCAACGCGGCCTCCAGCATCATGACAAAGTCTTCCAGTTCTTCTGTTACTCCGACCAGCAAGTACTCATTCACCAGGTTATATTTGGCCTGGTCCAGGGCCCACTGGCTGCCCACGTTCCTGCACAAAGGACACCATATGATTCTTTTTGTCTAATAATGTGGACGTTACACTTTATTCCAAGTTTATATTCTTGGTAAATGGAAAATGGCCCACACATCTGGAGAGGAAGAAACACACTGACATACAGAAAGAAGTTGGATGAAAATTGGAGAGAAAAATTGAGGCTGACGCTGGCTGTGCATCTACAGGAGACAAAATACTGGACAGAACAAAAAATAGCAGGTGTTATCAGAATTAAATAATAAGAAAACAAAAAAAATTATTTAAAACTGTACTTTGTTATGGCTTTGCTAAACAAACTGGCTCATAGGAACTTTCTACTTGTGGAGAGATAATGTTTTCTAGACGGCAAGCAGAAGGAAAACAGGAACAGGGACAGACCAGATCAGGGCTCAAAAGAGCTATCAGAGAATTGAGTAGAAAGTATGACAGAGGTGACAGAAAGTATAATGAGGCTTAATGTGGTGCAATGTGACTCAAAACCGGTACAGCAGTCACCAGCTGAGGAGAAAAAAAAGAGAAGAAAAGGAAAAAAGCAGCAATAACTGAGCCTGCCTTAGCCAGTGTGTGGCGCCAAATACACAATGTTGTTCACCTGCCCAAATCCAGTTGCAGGGAAAGATAGAAACATGTGTCTGCAGACCCGGAGACCCGCAGTTCTGGACCCGCACATCTGGACTGCTTTTTCTGACAGCACCTTCTATTTAATTGCAGACCAATATGGATACTGATCGGAGAGAAAGTGCTGAATGGGAATCGTGACCATGATATTTACATATTAAGATTTTTTTTTTCTTTGTGAGAAATGTGTTTGATTTTTTATTTTTCCTGCAGATTTTCCTGATTTGTAATCAGTCAAAACATTTCAAACATTTCAAGGTTTCATTCTTTGTTAAAGAAAACTGCGGACTGGACACCAAAGACTAAACATTTCTGTTATATGGAAGCACATGTGGGAAAGCCATATATAAATGCATACTGGGATACATATTTCTGCGTAATAAAGCTCAAGGTAAACATATTCAGGTTAAACTTAATCAATTGTTAGTGTTTAGTAGTTTGGTGTAACAATTGTTTGGTTTTGGGGTGAACTAAACCTTTAAATTATTATACAGTAATTAACATTTAAAAGAAAAAACTTTAAGCTTCTTCTCAAATCAGAAGTTTTAATCTCTACAGGGAAAGTCCTTAGTTTGTAGCTTCAAAAGCAATTAAATATTAGTATTTATATGTTGGTACAATGCAACTTTTACTTTTAAGATAAACTTTAACTTCTAATAAAGTTTTAAAAGTGTAACTTTTAAGGATAAAATAGGGATTTAGGTTGGATGTTGGTTTAAGTTGCAGTTTTTTCTTGAAACTGTCACTTCATCTGGGGTCTGGAGGACCTGTTGCTGCAGAAATGCAGCTGCGGTTTTACGATCATCCAGTATGTGGCACTGTCGCAAAAAATATTAAGTGCCTGTAATTGCAGGTCCAGACCTGTGGGTCTCTGGGTTGGCAGACACATACTATTGAAGAAAGGCAGAGATCAAGTTGCTTCACTTTTTTCTTACCACTTAAAAACACAATTTAAAAGGCCCTGTCTCTTAGGTAACACAATCACTTTCGCCCTGGCACATTTTCAAAATGCATCTCTTTTGATACCACAGGTAACCAAAAAAAAAGAAACTTAAATTTTTCACATGAATCTCAGGAAGCCACACTGAAACCCTTTCTGGTGGATTGTAATTCTGTTCTGATCTTTATAATTTAACAAGGATAAATTTATGAGCTCATCGTACTATCGTTATAAACTATATCAAGTCCTGTAGGCCATAGTCTAGTTTTATAGTGTGCCTGTCTTATTTGCTCATAATTTTGCATTTTCCTCCAATTACAGAGCGAATTCAGCCACATGCTCTTTCTCTAGAAAGAAGAAGGTAGAAAAGTGTAGGAACATTGCTTCATGGAGTTTCATAAGCACTGAGGAGCAACATGAAAAATCAATCTCTGAAACTTGATTCCAGTTTCTTGTTTAGTAAATGGTTGTAATCTATGTTTTGTAGTTTGTATAAAGCTAGAAAAATGACGCTTAGACTCTAAACATTTGTTGTAACGGGTTGTTCCACAGTGTTACCTTCAGACAACATAAAACTATTTAAAGAGTTCACTTAATAAGACCTTCACATTTACAATAGTACCTGTGTGTATCTCAACTTATTAAAACGGTTTATTGTTAATTTATAACTGATTATTTTACATGTTTCTGAAACAAATGTTGATTTTTCACTTATGCATCATTATGCTACAATGTTGCCAGGCAACAAACCCTAAAACTTACGTTTGTTTAAAAAAACCCATTTATTTAGATTATTTTTATTTAGTCCAATTTAACACACACACACACAAAAACCCACTCCAAACTGGCATCCTAATGCATGCAATAATAGTGGATTTTAACTGGTTTGCTACTACTTCCAGTACAGCTTTATGGATGTAAACACACCAGCATGTGTGGGAAATCATGGCAGTGATATTGATGATGGAAATAATACAGTTAGAAAAAAACACCTTTATGTTTAACTGTGGAATCTGAGCCTGTCAGGAGTTGAAAAGCAGCACTCTCACTTTCCCATAAAAAACTGGCCAGTGGGAGAAGGTTGCAGCTGCTTCACAGCTGCGGGTCGCATACTCGCTTCCAAAGATTTTTAGCCCTCTTCTTTATTTGAAACTTAGTAGATGAGGAAAGAGCTAACAGACACAAGTTTTTCCTAATGTGTTAAGTTTAACAGGTACATTTTCACTTTGAAATATTTTCTTAGAACAACAGGGAACTGTGGATCTGTTAACACTCACTAGCTTTTGTCACATTTGTTCTAAGAACGAGTTCCCTGCAGATATTTAAGCGATGGCTCGGACCTAACTTAGTTTAGATAAAACTCTTGTATTACAGTGTAAAATACACAGTGGCATGATAATAAACTTAATAAATGCTGATTTACTTTTTAAAACCTGAGATCCCCCAATTTGGGAAACCTTGAGGACAGATGGTGCCAAAATGGTCATGTTAGAGACCTCTCCTGAACTGTCTGTACTACAACCTCTAATTTAGTTTTGCTTTATTTATCAGAGATGCTGTTTGCAGAAATAATGTTCACACATTGTTCTATGTTGTAACAAAAGTTTAGAGCTACAGTCTGTGTCTGAAGACACTGAGAAATATCCTGGAAGTGAACAGGTATTTTTCTAATTCAATCCTTAAATCTTTCTTGGATTACATATAAAAATCTATGCCATCACATAGCTCAACTTTTAAGGTATCCAAATCGTGAACCGTCACATAAGCTGTGAAAATATTCAGACATCTCACATCTTTGTTGCACAAGTTTTGTTTTTTTTTTACCACTACTTCATTCACTAGAAGTATGTGAGTCTGAAAAAGTAATTTGATATCAGCCATACTATTCTGTACAGATCCTTTGGACCCTGAGGGTTGTGAGGAGGGGTTTTTGAGGATTAGGTCTGCCTATTATGGATGCCATCAGATATTATGAGACCGGGGGCAGATTTTGTGGGGCTCACTGCCTTCCTGCTACTGTAAGGGGAGTGCTGTTACCAGAGAAGGGAGGGAGTTAATGCTTTGACTGATAATTGTTTAACAGCAGGTGTTTGAATACTTACCAACATTCAGAGTAATGACCACAGAAAAAGGGAATCTGGAGCCAGAGCTTCTCTGGAGCACAGTCAGAGCCACCAGCTGATACACATTCATCAAATGTCTGAAAGAAAACAGGACAAACACCAAGAAAAGAGATGAGGGATGCTGGCTGTTTCCTCTTGCTGTAACATGTTGCATCTGTTCACACAGGACATCTGCAGGTCTTAAATAATTCCTGTGATGAGCAGAAAGGGAGAACATGTGGAGACCATTACAAGAAGTCCTTCCTTAAGGCCCTTTAAAAGAGATTTTATAGAATAAACCCCACTGCTGGTTCCAGACTATTCTGCATATGATGTCTTTGTTCATTTCTCTTAAAGGTCCCATATTATACAGAATTCACTTTCTAAAGATTTTCTAATAGTCTTGTGTGTCCTCATAGACTGTGTATGAGGCCCAAGAATTAGAAAATTATGTCTCCTCTCTCACTTGCTTGCTCCACTTTTTAGCGAATGTGTGCTCAAGTGGGTTAATCTAAGGTCTTTCCCCTTGTAAAATCACAAAGGGGAAAAAAACTCTCATCGTTGAACCTGGAAGTCCATGAATAGTTTCTGCCTGAATCTCATGGAGGAGACCAGAATTTCCTCCCAAAGCTTCTATTTGGAGGTCTACTGTACTGAAGATACAGCTTCTTGTACAACTGCAGTCTCTGGATGATCCTGATGGAGATGTTCACCAGCAGCTTCAGATACCTGCTGCTGCACAGCTGTGTCTTTTTAACAGCTAATCTCTGAATATGAGCATTTTCCTGATCAGTCTTTCACTGATCTGCCGTCATCTGAACAAACTTGTTTAATCGGAATCACAGTTTTTAACAGTACAACAATCTCACTGATGTTTTCCTGAAATGTCCACTGTTTTCATTTCATTCACAAGGACTGAACTATTTCTCTCTTTTAATTTACGGAAAAATCCTTCTTTTTCCCCAGACCACATGAAAAATGGGACTGTTTTAATAATGTGGAACAACCTCCTTCAGCAGTTTCCCTTAAACCTTTCAAAACTCTAAGCCATTTTTTCTGTACGCCTGTTTTCAAGCCATTAAGGAGCATTATTTTTCTTCTTTTCAGGCACACATTGAACTTTCTGCTCACTTGTTGACTGCCCCTGGTTAGACATTACTGTCAATTTAAGCTCTCTGATTGGTGGAAAGTTTCACAGGAAGTGGCTGTATCATCATTTCTGGGTCAAAATAGAAGTCTATATAGTGATCATTTCTTTTATTATAAAAATGTGATAAATAATAGTGTTATCATGGATCATTGTGGATTTACCATATAAAATATCTGAATAAACACTACATTTGTGGCTGGATTGTGAATCTGCTGGACGAGAAATAAATGCCTTGAAAACGCCCTTAGATCACCCAAAGGGTAAACAATCCATCACAATTTACCCCACAAAGTTACACACTATCATTCTTAAGATATTGTTAATAATATAAACAATATGAATGCTCCATGAAATCCTTCATGGAGAATCATCTGGAACATGATGTAAAGCTGAAAATATGAAAAATTATCCCAGAAACCTAAGAACCCAATGTGCTATATTTGATACAGTTTCTGAGACATTTTGCATCACTTTATGGTAAAAACAAAATCCTGTTAAACAAACTCTGATACTTGTCTCCTGCCACCTGATAGATACCAGGAAGCAGAAAAACACACTATAATAATTTTGACATATCACATGGTAATAAATGGTAAATATTCCCCAAAATGTGTTCATTTTTTGGTTAATTGCTTTGTTACATTTTGTTAAAGAGCCAAATGAAGCCATTATATTAAAAATGTGGCTTTACTTAACATTTTTTATGGATTGGGCCTTAAAGGGTTAAAACATAAGCATTAGATCATTTGTGTTTTTTTTTATTACTTTTTATTACCTTCTTATCTCCTTGTTTCCTGCGTCTCAAGCCGGGCCTGTAGTCGTCCCCGAAACGCAAAAAATAATAATAAGACACCAGCCTTTCGATGGGGTCTCTTATCACGTTTATGTAGATGGGCTTCCTCTTCACCCCGAATCTGAGGAGAATCACAAAGTCAAGTTCTTATGTAGGGTGAGTCTACTGATCAAAGCCTCAGTCTGGTGAGCTAGCTGCTATTTACAGTGTTGCCATAATAAACATCTCATAAAAATGTGTTTACTTGGTAAAATCCAGGAAGGAGACGTGACCGTGGTAGAAGGCAGGCTTCATTTCCTTCCATTTAGTCACATTCTTAACAAACCGCACCTGAATAAAACAAAACCCTTATTCGTCCAGCGGTGCTGTTCATCTTGCTGAAGAATCGTGGGATCAGACTTCTGTTATAACTAACAAACTGACCTGGTCCTGCAGGGACATGACCGGGTTGTTCTTGGTGGTGTTGATGTGCAGGACGTGGTAGTGGTTCTTCCCACACAGGTCATAGGCGATGTTGGTAAAAGAGGTGCTGGCAGTCTTAGGTACGCGGTTGTAGATGATGACCATGTCATCCTCGCTGTCAGACAGGAAGGCTGCCGGGTCCCGCTCCCGCAGGCCGTCCTGGGTATGCCGCTGCTCGATCTCCCGTACCTCGTGTCTGGCAATGGCTCGCTCTGTGGGGTGAAAGGAGAGAAGGTGGGAAACACTTATATTGACATGGTGGTTTCATGGTGGTGTGGGGTGTACTCCGGGAGTATGGGGTGCCGGACCCACTTATACGAGCTGTCGGGTCCCTGTACGACCGGTGTCAGAGGTTGGTCCGCATTGCCGGCAGTAAATCAGAATTGTTTCCAGTAATGGTTGGACTCCGCCAAGGCTGCCCTTTGTCCCCGATTTTGTTCATAACTTTTATGGACAGAATTTCTAGGTGCAGCTGAGGTGTTGGGGGAATCCAGTTTGGTGCCCTCAGGATTGGGATGGTGGAGTGATTCGCAGCCGAGTGTGAAGCGGTGGGAATGAGAATCAGCACCTCCAAATCCGAGACCATGGTCCTCAGCCGGAAAAGGGTGGAGTGCTCTCTCCAATCTGCAATAGGATCCTGCCCCAAGTGGAGGAGTTCACGTATCTCGGGGTCTTGTTCATGAATGAGGGAAGGATGGAGCGGGAGATCGACAGGCGGATCGGTGCCGGGTCTGCAGTAATGTGGACGCTGCATCGGTCTGTTGTGGTGAAGAAGGAGCTGAGCCAAAAGGCTAAGCTCTCTATTTACCGCTCGATCTACGTTCCTACCCTCACCTATGGTCACGAGCTGTGGGTAGTGACCGAAAGAACAGGATCGCGAATACAAGCAGCCGAAATGAGTTTTCTCCACAGGGTGGCCGGGCTCTCCCTTAGAGATAGGGTGAGAAGCTCGGTGATCCGGGAGTGGCTCAGAGTAGTATATATATATATGTAGCTTTTCTCCTGCACAGAAAGTAACAACACAAACGTTATAAGTTACTTCAACATGTTACATAATATGGTGATATTTAAACGTTGAAGTCCAACCATGTTTCTTCCTCTTCGTTTGACACAAACAATGTGAAGAAAGTTGAAGCACAGGAGGGGGCAGCTTAAAGGTTAGAAGTCAGCAATTAGATGGTAAAGTTAGAGCTAACTGAACATTTACAGACACCGATGACCTTAATATGAGGAAGGTGGTGGTTTTAACACAGCAAGGGCTGCAGTAAAGCCAGACTTTAGTGCCTGAGTGTGAATGGACTCAACACCAAGAAGACTTTGGCCTTTGACGAGCTCAAGCTTTTCTTTATCTGAATTCACCCCAGATTGACGGCTGTTGACAAAGCCTCAGAGTGCTCTGCAGGAAGGATGTAGAGAGAAGTAGGGTGTTTGTGTGTGAAAAGGGGAGGCAACAAGGCTCGAGCACCTAATACCCGTGGGAGCTCTTAGCAGAGCCAGAGGGGTCCTGAAGTCCGGCTCAAAGCTGTGCCTGGCAACTGAGAAACAGCTGCAGCTGGGGACGGGCCTAGCCAGCTCTACGGGCTGGCATCTGATACCAAAAGGCCAATTAAGATGTTATGTTTCATTCATTTGTGTGAACTTGATCACATGTAGTCTCACTGCTCCGTCTGTTGCATTTGTTAATGCTCCACTCATCAAAGCTGGATCTGTTTAGCCAAGCCACTTCCACATGTTTACATCTGGTGCTCTGAACGGATGGATGGAGACATGTCAGGTGGCTGAACAGGGCAAAGGCTGTCAACATGCAGCTGTAATTTGTTCACGCGTCAGTGGAAAGCAGCGCCTCGGGCAACAACAGCAGCAACAGTTGTGTTGGAACTTTATCGGCTTGGCTCAAATGTCATCTTAGGAATATTTTCATGATCAAGCAGAGAGGGAGGAGACAGAGTGGAACAGAAATAGAGCTGCAGGCCAGCTCCTGACAATACAAGTCAGAAAAACAAGGCGCCTTGGTAGCAGGTGGCTGAAGAACTCTGTCTACTTTCTACTTTTACAGTTCTTGAAAACGTATTCGGCTACGTTCACACTGCAGGTCTTAACACTAAGTTCACTCTGACGTCTGTCTTAATTCAATGATGTAAAACTCAGATGAAATGCTGAATTCCAGACAGGTCAGACTGAGCTCGCTTTGAAAAATGTCAGTTATGGATCTAATTTAGGACCACATATCAAAGTGGTCGGGTTAAGATTACAAAAAAATTAAAAAGTCTGATTTGGGCTTTTCAGACCAATGGTCACATATGGACAAAAAGTCAGATTTGGGCCTCGTTTAAGGGAGAGTCTGTTAACTGGTGAGAAACCTGAAAGTGTAGATGTTAACAGTAGGCAGTGCCCTTAAAATTGCGTAGACAGCCACATCACATGCACATTCTCTATAGCGGAAGCAACAGGCTGACGCGGATGTTGGCAATAAAACAAAAAAAGGCTTGGCGGTTTTTCACTCAACTGGGCAACTGAGTTCAATGCATGGTATCCTGGTTGAAGCCACCTTACCATGGTTCTACCAGTGTGATGAGCACTCACTGACTAAACTGTCTGTAAAATGTTGCAGTTCAGGGGCAAAAAGACCAGATGCAAAGATGATGAAATATGCTGTAATATGTGTGTTGGTGCAGCATTTAATTTACCTGGTAGAACAACTAACCTGCAGATGGAGGTTACAGCTCAGTGCAGGTTCAGGCCTACTGTACAATAAATACTATTAGAGGGACTAAGAGAGAGAACAAAACAATGCTTGTGTGTGGAGGGCATCCATTAATGATGACATCACCACTTACTGATTTTAATTGGCCTAATAAGTCATTCATGAACAATGGAGCACATAAGGAGCAAGGCAATATCTGAAGGCAATATCAATATCTTCTTCATCTTCTAATGAACTTTTATTGTTTTTATACAAAGAAAGTACAACATTGTAATTTTCCTCTCGAATAAATACACTTTTTAATTTAATTTAATTTAATAATAACCATGTCCACAGTGGTGTGGTGGTTAGTGCTGTCAACCCACACGTGGATGTTCCTGGTTTGAACCTCTGAGGTTTTTGTGTAGAAATTGAATCTTCTCCTGTACATGAGGGTTCTCCAGATACTATATTTGTTCCACAGTCCTAAAAAAAAGCCACACTGGGTTGATCTGGGTTCACCTGGGTTCAAACATATCCCAGGTGAGGCGGATGACATAGACTCTAAGCAGCAGTGAGGGATGCTGTCAAATTCAAGGAGTCCTGTGGGGCCTTTTGTGACCTGTGAGATGCCAGAGGTAGCTGATGGGTATAGGCAGGCTAAGTGGAACGGAACTTTGCCGGTGGCTGAGGCAAAACTCGGGCAAGAGAGGAGTTTGGTTAGGCCTTCCGGATGGCGCCATGGAGATTCTGGTTCACCATCCAACGGCCCAGGAGAGGAAGCAGTGCTCCAGCAACAGTGGAGATGGGGTGGGTGCTGCTGACTTCGACTCAGAGGGTTGTGGGTCGAAGGAGGGAACACTTTGAAGACCTCTTCAATCCCACCACACATCTTCCGACAAGGGATCCGGGGATCGTGTCGTGGGCTCTGGAAGCTGTAGGTCCTGGTTGACACGCCTCTGCAGCATCGCATGGACATCAGGGACAGTTCCGCTGGACTGAGGTGACGGTCACCCTCTTCAAAAAGGGGGACCGGGGAGTGTACTCCAACTACAGGGTCCTCACTCTTCAGCCTCCCTGGTAAGGTATATTTAGGGGTCCTGGAGAGGAGGGTCCGTCAGATAGGCGAACCTTGGATTGAGGAGGAGCAGTGTGGTTTTTGTCCTGGTCTTGGAACAGTGGACCAGCTCTACACCATCTTCAGGGTCTTGGAGGGGGCATGAGAGTTCACTCAACCAACTTTTATGGACAGAATATCTAGGCGCAGCCGAGGTGTTCAGGGGCTCTGGTTTGGTGGCCTCAGGATTGGGTCTCTGCTCTTTGCAGATGATGTGGTCTGTTGGCTTCATCGGGCCGCATTCTTCAGCTTTAGCTGGAGCGATTCGCAGTAGAGTATGAAGCGCTTGGGATGTTAATCAGCACCTCCAAATCCAAGACTATGGTCCTCAACCGAAAAGAGTGGTTTCTCCAAGTCTGGAATGAGGTTCTGACCCAAGTGGAGGAGTTCAAATATCTCGAGGTCTTGTTCATGAGTGAGTGAAAGATGAAACAAGAGATCGACAGGTGGATTGGTGTGTCTGCAGTGATGCAGACTCTGCATCGGTCTGTCATGATAAAGAAGGAGATGAGCCAGAAGGCAAAGCTCTCGATTTACCGGTCGATCGACGATCCTACCCTCACCTATGGTCACAATCTGTGATCTGTAGTGACCGAATGAACAAGACAACAATACAACCAGCCGAAATGAGTTTTCTCCCCAGGGTGGCCGGGCTCTCCCTTAGGGATAAGGTGAGAAGCTCCGTGATCCAGGAGGGGCTCAGAGTAGAGTCACTGCTCCTCCGCATCGAGAGGAGCCAGATGAGGTGGCTTAGGCATCTGGTCAGGACGCCTCCTCAATGCCTCTCTGGTGAGGTATTATGGGTACGTCCAACTGGGAGAAGGCCCCGTGGAAGACCCAGGATATGCTGGAGGGACTACATCTCTCGGCTGGCCTGAGAATGCCTCGGGATCCTTCAAGACGAGCCGGCAAATGTGGCTTGGGATAGAGAAGTCTGGGCTTCCCTGCTTAGGCAGCCCGACCCTGGATAAGCGCGTAAAAAAAAAGGATGGATGGATTATTTTTTTATTTAATATAAATACTATTTATTTATTTATTTATCTATCAACACTATTTCATAATGGTATTTTAATTAAGTGAAACCTTTATTTTGTAGTACCAAATATGTCATTAAACTTCAACTTTTAAAAAAATGTTAATAAATTTATATAGAAAATATATTAAATAAATCGAATAAATTAAAATGTAATAAAAAAAAAAGTTAAACACTGAAAAATGTATATTTCATTTATTTATTTTGTATTAATCTTTTTGGCATATTTAATAATATATTTATTAATTTCAGTATTAATTTAATTATGAATAAAACATTTCTCTACAGTGAATCTGCCTTAAAAACCCGAACTATATGATCTCTGTATGTGATGGCATACAAGCTAAGGGTGTAACAGCACATGGATCTACATAGATCTAAATCCATACATTGATTCAAAACTCAGCAAACCCGATGACTCAGTGACAATAACTTCTTATTTAATCAAACATGTTAATAAAATAATTAGACAATGGCTTTTCACCAAAGATTTCAAAGACTTTGTTACTTCAAATCTTACCAAAAAGATTTCCTTTACTTATCAGATATTGACATAAATTACCTCAAGCTGTCCCTGGGAGGTTTTTTGTATGATGGTTTGCATCGTCTTGGGGGAGGCTTCCGCAGTCATCTGGAGTGACACTGCCATGAATGCCATGGTGCCAAAACCCAAGATTTCCAAGTAAATCATTACATTGTGACCAGATCAATGCTGCTTGAGTTTCAGCAGCCTGTAGGTTCTCTCTGCTGTAAAAGCCTTTATAACCAACATGTAGCTGATGTTGGTGATTCATGGATGGTTGACTGCCAAGTACATTCCTCTCACTCCCATCGTATTAGGTCTGTAGCACACAGATGGAGTTAGAAAATGTGTCCTGGTGTTTTACTCAACACATTTCTTGGCACATCATCAGACATACTGCTATTGACATTGAGATAAAATATCTACATATCTACATTCAGAGTCAACCTTTCTCTTTTTGGAAACATTTTTCTGAACTCTGGTTCTGCCATCACAAACTTGAAGCTTATTTTAAACTTTATTGTATCAGTAGATGTATAAAACAGGCTGTTGTCACTTTAATCAAGAGTCAGAGGCATTTGACTCTTTAAAGGCTATTTTTTTTATCTGATAATTATAAAGGTGTGACATGGTGCAATGGCAGGATGTGGACTCATAATATGTACAATGTAGGATGTTCACTCACAGGCCTCCTAATCAGCTCCACGTGTTTACTTACTTGTTAACACAAATCTCTAATCAGCAATCACATCACAGCAACTCAACACATGTAGTCATGTAGACATGGTCACAACAACTTGCTGAAGTTCAAACTGAGCATCAGAAGGAGGAAGAAAGGGGATTAAGTGACTGAACATGGCATGGTTGTTGCTCTGAGTATTTCAGAATGCTGATTTTCACACACATCGGCTATTAGTCCTTTTCAAAATGGCCAATATCAGGCGTTGTTTTGCCGATTATACGCTGATTTAGTCTTACTTTCTCATAAAACAGTAAATGCTGTTAAGTGTCGGAGTCGTGCAGAATGATGTCCTTGCGGTGTTTGTCCACTAGATAGAGCTCTGACTCCATTCAATCCCCCCTGTTTTCAACAGGGTTAGCTAGTAGCTAGCCAGGTTCACCGAGGTCGGTGGTCCCACCATGGTTTCTTCCGAATAGTATGGTGGACCTAACCTTACTGGAAAGGAGGAAGGAGGGTAGGGGTAGGACGGGTGATTCGGGTTTGGTTCAGGTGTATATTGACAGCTATTATGGTTACTTGCAGATATGTACAGATGTAGCCAAGAATCAATCAGGAGGGGTAGGGGCTTCAGTCGTTTTGCCTGAGTTCAAGTTGGTCAGAGGTTGATGAAGGTGTACATGGCAGAGTTGTTGGCATTGTTGTCAGCAGCCCAGTGGGTTGAGGATGTACGGCCACTCAGATCGCTTATCTGTTTGGACTCCAGCTCGTCCTTGGCCAGTACACAGACTAGCTATTCAGACAGCAGACCTGATATCATGGTTGAATTCCAGCAGACTCTGTACAGGATCCAGATGATGGGCTTATTGGTGGTATTTCTTTGGGTGCCAGCTCATATTGGAGTGAGAGGGAATGATGGGCTGATAGGGGGCTAAGGGGTGGGTAAAGAAACAAAATGTTAGTCTGGCAGTCACTTATGGTAAAATGGAAGCAAAAAGTATCATTAAACACGCAATGAAGACAAGATGTCAGAAACGGTGGGAGGAAGGTAGAAAAGGGAGATGGTTTTACAGAATACAAAGGACTGTGGGAGAGGGGAGGAGGTTTGTAGGACGTAGGGCGTACGATAGAGTTCTGTCGAGACTGAGATTAGGACATGATACTTTGTATTTGATGGGTTAGCATAATAAAGGTCGGTGTGCATACTGCAACCAAAGTGAAACATTAACACATGTGTTGGTTCATTGTGGCAAATATGAAACAGAAAGGACAAAAATGATAGGTAATCTCAGGAAGTTTGGGGTATGGTTTGGTTTGCCTGGGATTTTGAAGGGTGGCTTGGAAGATGGTGCTTGCTTCTTGGATTTCTATCTGCAACTGGGTTGATCAAGAGACTATAGGGGCAAGTATTTTATTTTTTTGTCTGTCCTGTCCCACACTCTTTACCAGTTGGTGGCGGTAATGCACACCTATTCGTTGTGTGCCAACTGCCAATAAAAGCGTAAGAAGAAGAAGCTAGCCAGGTTACGTTAGGCAGTGGACAGAGTTAAAACACTGGGTTTAGTGAGGAATGCCGACAGGTTAGTTTATAATAATGTTGTGAAATTAATGACTCCGCATGTCTCCAGTTTCAGTTTAACTCTGTTTGCCAAGTGTAATGACGAGTGATGCGTGCTTCGTTGTGTCGGTCAGCTTTTTATTTACGCTGCATTGCTAAAGTTGTGCTAAATTAGCCTTAGGCGCTCCCCGTTGTAATGTTTTGGCTAACTGCTGTAAGCGGAACTCTTATTTTGAAGTGTGAAGCACCGAAACAGGATGTGCATGTAAAATGTTGGAGCATTGAAACGTTGGCTGTGTAAAAAACGGTCAGTCATAACCCCAGCTATGTTAGCAATAACATTGCTGTTTTTATCCCGACCTAGCATAGCATTAGCTAAGTAGCCAGTAACTGCAGAAATAACGTAAGTGTATAAAATATCAGAGTAAAGAACGAGCGTTCATCACTACGTCAGCTGTAGGTTGACATCAAACGTATTTTAGGAGAGATGTGAATGCAGAGGGGAGGAGGTTTATTCACTGCAGCACCTAAAACTTATTAATATTCCAGTCAATCTTCAGCCACCTTCGTAGTGTCTGCCTTAGTTTTGTCAAAATACTAACATGACAGGGTGTAACAGCAACTCACTATGTGTTACAATTAGTGCCGGACCATTTGTGACCTTTATTTATAAAATACAACTCAATCAAAGATGACATCTTTTTGACATTTGAGAAAAGCATATCTGGTTTTTATTTTGGTTCATATTTGATATATGCCATGATATATTTCATGACAATGAAAATATTAGAGTAAAGAAAATGTAATTTAACATTAAATGGCATCAGAAGGCTGCATAAATATTTTGCTAACTTTACACGTTATATAAGGCATATATATATATATATATATATATTCTACCTGTATTTTAACCTACTTCTAATTTGCATCAGCAATAAGTACAAAACAAGATTTATTTAATTAATTCATCATTCATTTATACAATTAATTTATAGATTGACTTTTTTTTTGTTATATATTTTAATTTCCCAGTTATTTAATGCTGTGTTGCATGTTTTTGGAGATTCTTCTGTTTTAAAATGGTGGTGTAAGCGTAAATTTATTCATTATATTATTTTATTTAAAAATTGTCTGATTATTTGGTATTCAGAAAATTCTTTCTGCCAAATATCGGTCGGGCCATAATTCATACCCTAATAGACACATCTGGAGGCAATGTAGAGTTTAGTGTCGTGCCCAAGGACACTTTGGCATAATTTCAGGTGGAATAGATCCATCAACTTCCTGGCTGGTAGATGACCACTCTTCTTCTTCAGCTACAGCCACCCATGGTGTGGGGGAATTTCAGATCATTTCCAAATGCTTTTTAGAACATGACAATGAGTTCACTGTACTCTAAAGGCCTCCACAGTGACCAGATCTCAATCCAATAGAGCAGCTATGGGATGTGGTGGAACGGGAGATCTCATCATGGATGCAGCCGACAAATCTGCAGCAACTGTGTGATGCTGTCATGTTAATATGCAGCAAAATTTCTAAGGAATGTACATCCTGTCTACTTTTTTATTTAAGAGAAACATAGATGGAATATTGTCAGCATTAGAAAACAAATTTCATTCAAAGTTAAACCAATCTGTGTATCTACATTTACTATAAGGGAGAGAATACCCTCCTTTTGACTACAATCTTCTTAAGCTATCTTGATGTTTTCCCACAGAATATAGACCAATGAAAGATTTTGTGCTGGTGAAGCTTCACAAGAAGATTTTTAGATCCTAGATTAGTTAAATATCGATGTAAAGAGCAAGACAACTAGTTGCAGCGTCCCTTACAACAGCATCATGAATGTGTGAAAATCCTTTGAAGCCACTTTTAAACACAGTGTTTTGTGACAGATTTCCAACAACCAATACGGAGGCAAAGCAGGCACGAAGAGGGCTCCCTAGGCTTTTTAGAAGACGTCCTATTCATTGCGAGACTAAACACTTGGCACTAACCTTCCAATCAAAGGGCGCCACACACACACACGCACACAAACTTAAGCTTCGGGCTCCCTTCTGAGGTCATTTAATTAGCGAACAAAAGCGTGAATTGCTATGGCCGCACAGCGGGGGGCTCCTTTTATTCCACATTTCCTTCAGTTTCCTTCCCTCAACCCGTCTTTGTGCATTAAAAGCTAATTATGAACCGTGAAGCCAACATGGGTCTTAAAAACTGTGACAACTACAAGCCTATTACTCCTGGCTCCATTCAAAGCGAGAGGCAGGAGGAAGACAGAGTGCTGGTAGTTGAACATATTTACTGAAGCTATTTCACGCCGATTAGACACAAGCATTTTTGTCATATTCGCAGCTCAAGCTCCAAAATGTGACAGCCTGTCATGTATTACCGTGATCATGTCAGCTCTGAAAGGATCATAAAAGTGGGGGGAGAGAGGATGATCTTATTTTCAAGCATCTCATGAATCTATCATTGCTCTGATCTGCAAGTAGGAGCTTTCTGCATATTTCGGCTTCCTACCTCCAGAGAGAGTGAGCTAAATGAACTGAGGCCTTGAGCTAGCTGGGTAATAGAGATTGGCTATCAGCAGCACACTGAGGTGTATGGCTTGTATGGTTCTGCTTGGACGCCGTCGGATTGCAAAATCAATGAATGATGACAGGAAGGAAATCTAGCTCGCTGCTGCTACTGGTTTCCCCCTTAAAACACTCTTAGATGCATGCTGCTGTTTTGCAGAGCCAGGTTTCCAGGGGGACAGTTATGTCATCATTGCCGCATTCATGCACATTTGGATAATTTGTACTCCAAAGAAAAAATTCAAATTATTTTAATGGCTGCATCAATCAGAAAGCGGTTCAGCGGAAGAAGAAAGTCAGGCTGACATGGATATTCAGGTCAGAAATAGAGCAGAGCTTGTTATTTAAAAGATTAATGCTAACATGCTAACATACTGTTTGCATAATGTGTACTGCAGCTATTTGATATTGCTGATCACTGAAATTTGAGACCAACATTGTAGGAGATCTTACTAAGTGACTGTGAGGGAGTCTACACTCATAAACACACTCCCATAAACTTTAAAAAGTATGCACATGTTTTAGTGAAGCCTACGACAACTCATAACAAAGTGCTAAGGTAGGCTTCTGGAAATCAGGATAATTGCCAAAGCTGAGGCACTTTTTCCTCCAAGCTTTGACACACAAGTGCGACATTGATGCACAAAGAAAGATCTCATTCACGGCTACCTCCACAGCACAGCTGGGGGAGACGGGAGTGAGAGTGGAAAAGAGGGAGACAAGGAATAACCAGGTTGGGTTTGGGGACGAACCAAAAGAGTAAAAGTAAAACTGAGCTAAAAGAGGAGTAATAATGAGTTTTTATAAATTCCCCGATGACCATGTACATTACCAAAAAGAGTGCTAATGTTGACCCTAAAAGCAACATTTATCACCATTTTTAATAAAAATTTTAATTGTAATTGGGGTTTCTATGATGTCATACTGCATCAGGCAGTTTTTTACTGTGTTTTCTCAACCCCAGAGCATCTGTGTAGCAACATCTGTGTAGCAACCTACCATGGCCCATGGTAGGCTGCAGTATGCAGTACAGGCTGCATCATGGACAACATTACATGGACCCAGTACTAATGCTAAACTGATGCAAAAATCCACAGTACAGCATGTGCTTGAACTTTAATTAAATTTTGGAGATTTATCTGGTAAAAACTTTTAATGCTATCAAGCCATCCTTTTAAGGAGCAGTTAGCTTAATTCCATAAATCTTAGGTTTTATGGCAGGTTAATTCCTTTGTTTCTTTTTAGCGGCTAACAGTTAGAAGCTGCTGCTTATGTGGAGAAACATTCACTAATGTCTGCAAGCTTATTCAGTAATAGCAGGTTGTGTATCAATGCTGCATTCAACAAATTGGAAATCGGAATTTCCTACATATGACAATGAAACAAATACATAATAGCAATCGGTAGACACATTTTCCAGTCAGGACACATAACATTCGACTAGGTTTTGGTTAAGCATTTTTATAAGGTGGCGGCGTAGCTCGGCAAGGTAGAGCGGTCGTCTTGTAACCTAAGGGTTGCCGGTTCGATCCTCAGCCAAGTCGAGTTCATGTCGAGGTGTCCTTGGGCAAGACACCGAACCCCAAATTGCTCCTGATGGGTCGTGGTGAGCGCCTTGCATGGTAGCTTCCGCCATCAGTGCGTGAGTGTATGTGTAAATGGGTGAATGTGATGTATATTGTAAAGCGCTTTGGATAAAAGCGCTATATAAATATGGACCATAATCACATGTTTTTCTTAAATTAACTTTGAAACTTTAGATTAGCAGCAAAGTTAAAAACAAGCGTCCTATTTCCATGGTACAATTACTTAGCAACAAATGAACAATGAGCCTAAGTTGATGTTTACATTTAGTGGTGATATTACTGACTAACAGTGAAATGCACAGAAACATAAACCATTTACTGGAGGATGTTAAGATTTTCTCTTTGTTCTGCCCTCTAGACTGATTATAAAAGAACTTAACTCATATTTCAGTAAAAGTCACAATGAAAGATCCACAATTATTCAACGTCACCTAGAGAGGTGATATGGTGAAAATAAGATGTCTGGCTACATTTTAGATCCTAATAAAAAAAGTACTGCAGTGACGGGATATTTCCTGAGTGAGAATTATTATTTTGTGAGGCACCATTAACGACCAGACTTTTTCATTGGTATGACTTTCACGGTAGTTCTGCTTTTACAAGAAGGTGAGGAGAGAATAGAAAGAAAGTTGAGGCCAACGTAGATATGGGGGGGTGCAGACTCCAGAAATATACTACTGCTGGGTCTGGGACTTTAATCCAGCACAAACAATTAACATAAAGGCCATGTACCCTGTAAAAGCCTGCAAATGTCATTTTGGATCCCTGACAACAGTAGCACTCTGAAAACAGGCGATCCTCTGTCACAGAACACAGAAAAAGCACTCCTCAGATATGGAGACCGCACAAAATGCACCCTTGTCAGAGCCAACAGACAACACAGAGCAGGCGGCTTTAAATGGCAAAGTGCTTTGTGGGTCTTCAGACCACAATTACACTACTAGATGTCACTGATGGCTGAGATACTGAGGTTGGAAATGTCAGGGTGTAATTTTGGAAACAACTCTGATGTATGTATCAATCAGATAATGGTGGTTTGTTTATAACTCCAAACCTACAAGTATGCTAATGTCTACACCAACGATAACTAGGGCTGCACAATATGTCGAAAATTTACTTTCATCGCAATACTAGCCTTTGCAACATATATATCGCAACAACTGTCTAAACTGCAATAAGTCGTAGTACCTATTTGCATATTTTAAGGAAGTATTGTGATGCTGTT
>JBAMHW010000008.1:3784758-3823182 GCA_037177495.1 Rhadinocentrus ornatus | reverse complement strand
TCACATTGCACCCGACCCCTATGGCCCCTCCTGCAGGTGGTGAGCCCACGGGAGGGGAGGCCCATGTTATCCTTTCAATTGGTATGATTAGAAGGGGAAAATGACCTTCCAAACACAAATGTCATTGGGGTTTTTTTAGCATTGATGCTTACAGTCCATTGCTAGTGTTTTTAGCTTTTTGATAAAAGCAACAGAAAACAGTGTTATTTGGAAATTGGCTGCATTAGTAAACATTTAATATGGAATTTACAGCTTTATTATTAAGAAAGGGAGCACCTATGTTCATTTGAAGTTAGATGAGTGTATATGTGTGAGATATTAAACCTCTAAACCTCACTAGGTGTGTTTCCATGACCCCTAGAATTGCCCAAAAACTAAATATGGCAATAACCTGCCAGTAATGGAAACACCTTTCATTTTTTTAAAAACTCATGAGGTGTCACAAGGTGGTTTTTTCAGATGTGTCGATATAAAAGTATATTGCAAAAGTGTAATGGAAATACTTTTTTCGCATTTACACATCCCCAGACTTAAGGGGGTCACGTGACCAGTTCATGTCAAGTAAACATGGCGCGTTATGAGTAGACGCAGGAGGAGACAGAAATCTTTTTACAAATAATTAAAGAAAAAATACAAATATTATCCTTTAAGGCAAGCAACAGCGAAATGCAAGAGTTTTATAAAGAATTAGAAATCTCCTTCCTCCTCAAAGTGAGTCTCGCTGGACGAGATTTTATGAGACTAACTGCTAATGCGCTAAGCACTGTTCAATGGAAACACCTGCTAATCGCAGTTGCACTTTGTCAAATTTTTCGAAGTATCGTTTTTATTTTGTGAACAACTGTAATGGAAACACAGATACTGTCCAGGTGTATTTGGCTTGTTTTTAGAGCTACAATTACATGATTTGGGTCAGAATAACACAAAACGCATTCTTTGAATATTATGTAAATATGCTGAATGTTTTCAGTCAAAAGTTCCAAGTCAAGAGCATATGAACATTAATCCGAGAGATTGTTTGACTCTTTTTTACAATTGCATAATATATTTACTATAGTGAAAATGGTCTGGCCTTTTTTTAAAATGTAACCCTGTACATTAGATATCTGTAGAATTTAAAGGTCTGGGACATATGAACCACGATCGGGCATTATGGAACGTCTGCACAAAATTTTACCATTTGCTGTTCAGATGTATTCATCTGGACCAATATGGTTGACTACCTGAAGAAGTAATATTCAAATACAAAACTAGAGCTCCAAGGTCATAAATAAAGGATAAGAAAACATAAATTGACATTTAAAAAGCACCAATCAACTGCTTGTACCTTTTCAACCTCCCTCTCTGTTGCTTCTCTGAGCACTAAGTACCTTGACGTAGGTTCAGCAATGGTGCATAAACATAAATCAGCATGGAGGCAAAAGAAGAATTTTAGGAATGGTAACAGCTACATGTAGGTAACCATAACTTTAAATGTTGTTTCCACTAGAAGATCAAGGGTTCGACTATAGTGACACATTGATCAATATTGAAACTATGTGCAGTGATTCCAGACGGTTTTGAGTCTCTCTTAAAACATCTGAAAAAAAATGTATTCCCATGTTTCCATTTTCCTCAAAATTCCTCAAGATTATCTGCAAGTTGTCATGAATGTTTAGTTTAACATTGAGTAGAAGTTTGAATTCAACCATTTATTCAAGTTAAAATCACTTTTTGAAAGCTAACAACCCATTTTTCACCCTTTTACAGTAAATATCATTGCCTTCTTTCATTAGATTAAACACTATTCCACTCTTGCACAGGATGCCAACAGCTCAGTTAACATTTTTAAGTGGCTGTAAAAGTATGCACACACCAGGAAGCATTGACCCAAAAAGTCCCAAATCGTTGAATTTATTTCAAAACTCTGTTATCAATCCTTCCGTAGCTGTTTTCCGAATAGGTGAGATCTCTTTTTGGAATGATTTTCATTGCTTATTCTCTCCACTAAAACATTAGGGTAAGTGGATCTATATATAGGAGTATAATGTCAACATTGTGGCAGTCCATAAACAACCAGGGTTAAATTAGGTGACAAATGTTTCCTTGCTGAGCCTGCATGTGCGTATCTTAGCAAAGTATTGTTAAGAAGTCAGAAGCACTTTACAAGTTCAGTTTATCCTTCACAGACTTAAGTTATAAATTCCTTCATGTCAAAGTCCTTGTAAAAAAAATCTATTTCGCAAGAGTAAGCGTTGATACGATGTCCAGATTTAGAGCCAATCCCTTCATAAAAGCCAAATCCAGTGCCTGACTCATCTACTGTATAACACAAGAGGTCCTTTTCTGATGATTTCCCAAATCGCTGGTCTCTCAACAAAAAAACAGAGAAGACGTTAAGCAATCATAGCCAGTAAAACTGTCAGACATTGCTTTTTGTATAAACCACATGTCTTTGTTTCTGCTTTCTATTATCTGTCTCTACCTCTCTATCCACATTTCCATCCTAAAAAAGGCACAACAAGGTATCAATTTAAGCGGGTTGCACCACACACACGTGTATAAACACTCAGTGGTATACATGCAAACGATTTACAATGGTATTTCAATCGCATAAATATTTGGATAATTAAGCAATCACTTGCACTTATATTTAACGCCTATCTATGCTAGCTACGACTATACTACACAACCCTACGACTGTGGTTGTAGTACCTTATAGTAGCTATTTGCCTTGTTTAATTAGTAAACTCTTGATCAAAAAACTGTTTCAAAAGCTTCCTTATAAAATGTGTTCATCACAAATATAAATTTTGAAATTTTTTATGAATCATGCACAATAAAGTATAGTTTGTTGGATTTTAAGCTTTTGCCAGTAATATGACAAATTTAATGTTAGTAATAAACAAAAAAATTCTTTTAAAAAAGTAACTGCATGAGCAAGTAACAATCTCAAGGCATTTTGTGCAACTGTCATAAAAGAGCTTCCTACCTGGTAAGTTTGAAACCTAGCTTCTTTGCTTTTCCAAGGTTTACCTCAGTTTTTAATTGTTGTTGGGTTAGGTTGGGAAAGTTGGGAGAATGGCTAGCCTTCAATGTTTAATGTACAAACGTAGAAAACCACTGGGTGTACAGTAGTTGACTAACTCAAAACAAATAAACAAATACATAAATAAGGACTGCCACCACCGGCTATTGCGCTACCTCTATTTACGTCTTTCTGAGAATGTACAACATCATCATCTCCTCTGCTGTCATCATGTTTGCTGTTGTCTGAAACTGACGTCAGACTTAGAGGTGAATTTTGAACTCTGCACTGCCCTCTAGTGGATGCGGTGCATAACAACCATGCCAATGCGAAGGACGCATGGGAGTATGTGGGCAGCGACATTTGAAATAAATGTATGCATATGCATATACAGCAAAAATTAGCCTTAATTTGTAAAGTGTAAACAAAACAATAAAAACAAACAAACATGGCAACAATAGAGAAGTATTTGATTACTTTTTAGATAGCAAGTGAAAAACAGTAGCATCATGTCTTGCCTTTGTAGCTTTCTTTCTATTTTACTGCTGTTGATCCTCAGATCTTACATTCAGTTAAATTGGTCTCTGCTTCTAGCAGTTACTTGCATATCTACACAACACTTGAAACACATGCAACATATGTGATGCAACCATTACAAATGTTCATCCATGTAATTATTACATTACTATCATTTAGCTGACGCTTTTATCCAAAGCAACTTACAATGGTTAGGCAGTAGCGATAACGGTCTTGCCAAAGGACCCAACTGGAAGGTGTTAATGTCCGTCCCCTGGGGGATTTAAACCCTGGTCACCCACATGGGAGACTGATGCTCTACCAATTGAGCTAACCAGCCGCTATAATTATAAACAAGCACATTTAATTCAACATCAAGCCAACAGCTGGTTGTCAGGAGCATCAGAAACATCAGCGAATGCCTGTTTTTAGTCTTTAAAAGTTCTTTTGGAGTCATTTTGTATTTTGTTTTGTTTTTTCCCCCTTTTTCATCCAATCTAACTTACCGAATCTAATTTAGCATGTTTTAATGGTTTCAACACCCTGTGAGCCCACTTAATGTTGTGAATAAAATCAATACATTAAAGTGGCATTTGATAAATGTATGAAACAATTCATGTCTTAGTTTGACTCCCAGCTAGACCACACTGTACATCCTAGGTTGTATGCTCTTTGCAGTGTGTTCAAGTGTTTTTTCCCCCAGATGCCAACAACTTTGGGGGTTGTTTGTCATTAGTGGTTCTTGAAATCAGTTTGGTGTATAAGAGTTTTAACTAAATGAATCTCCATCAAGATAAAAAAAAAAAAAACCTGAGTACTGATTACAGCTCCTGTTACAGCTGAATGAGAGGATGTTATTTTTCTGACAGAAAATGAGCAAAAAAGAGAAAAAAAAATGCTGTATGTAGAAATATGTCAAGACAGCTTCAACATTTCCTCCATTTCCTAATTCCCTGTCCGATAAAGTCTTTATTTATTCTTAATTTCTGGGTTTTACTTCACACCTAGCTGTGGGAGACATGTCCCAGCACTCCAACAACACATTTTGGCTCCGTCTTTTTACAAACACTCTAAGGTGTAATAACTTCACGGTCCAGATTGTGCTAATGACTCCAGACTGATGGCCTCATGCTAGACTCAGCGGGCCTTATCAGGGGGGAAAAAACTGCATGGAAACTAAAGTTAAAGCTGTGGGAAACTCTGCTTAAAGAGAGCTTGTAGAGATCTTAGAGTGGAAGAACAAAAAATGTGGTTGTGTTCCTCTGTGCATGTAAGAAGGAAAATGAGGCACACTGCAAGAAAAGTGAAACAGTGAATGAAGCTGAAGCTGTTCCTTCTAATAGGAAATGATGGGAGAGCTGTTCGGGGGCCATGTGGTTTTGACCCTGTGACCGCTCCCAGTCGTGAGAACTGACTCCACAGCGATGTGTCCTTAAGACCCTTGCATCTGCACACATATGGGCTGCTGCATGTATACCCACGCACCCTCACACTCAGCACAAGAATAATAAAAACATAAGCAGAGAAAGAGACTAATTCCTCAAAAGAAGCTGGAAAATTATCATACCTTTCCACCAGTGCATGTGGACTCATGCCAAGTATGCAGCCCTCTCTTCCTCCACTTAAAATAAGTCTCCCAAGTATGTTTTGTTTGGGATTTCATACTTGCCTGCTCCTAGTTCACACTTGGATTGAAGTTTATATGAAGGCAAAAGTCCAATCAAGCTAGTGATGGCAGCACAGGGGGAGAATCTGCACTTCATTGCACCTTTTGTTGGTAATATTTAATCCTTAAAAGCTCTAAGATTTTTCTTTGTTTCCCACAATTTAGGGGTGAACCAAACAGAAATAAAATCCCAGATGGAAGAAGTTAACAAAAGCTGCTTCCTGTCCCACTTAATTAAACGTGCTCTTGGGCCAGAAAGTTAATTAGTTAAGATTTTTTCAAGGAAAATAATCATGACTTTGGGCATCTGGACTTCTTTTTTAAAGCAAAAAGGTGACACTGTTTCAGATAATGTGACTGAATTACAATCAGAATTTACCTCTGATTTCCAAACAACGTAAGCGTGACGGCAGGTTGGTTGCACTTTCCTCTGGAGCCACCTCCGTGGAGAAAAGAGCGTGCCGGTGCTTCCCGACGCTGCTCCCCTCACCATAAACGGTAAATCCCCGGTGGTATTCCTTTTAGCATGTTTCACTATATCATAGTCAAAGTGGAAGTTGGAGGATGGAGAGACGTCCAATGGTATGGAAGGAGTGGAGATTGAAGGCGTAATGGGTTCCTTAAGCGTCGGGATCTTGGTGCGTAAAGCCGGTTTTACAGCTAAGCGCTCCGCAGACGCACCTGTGTCCCCCGCTGCAGCTGCTGTCGCTAAAAACGGTGCGCCGCTCACGCCTTCGGTAGCGGTGCCGCAGTGTCTGATGATAGCAGGGTCCAAACTGCGGGTTTGACGCAGCCGCCGCTTGGCTATGGCTTTGGAGGCAGGAGATGAGCAGGAGAACACGCTGTTGAGAAGTCCTTGTGCGGCTGACATTTCTCTGTATTTTTGGATCTCACATCAGCTCCGCTCAAAACTTCTGTCTAAATCTCCTCCAAACGAATACTTGACTTTAAGGGTGCCCCATTAAAAAGGGAACGAATTCTCTAAATATAAGCTGGTGAAAATCTGGAGACGTTGCGTAAAGTTGGGACGGCTCAAATCCTCCTAGTCTTCTCTCTCTGCTTCTGCATGTTGATCAATCCCATACTAGTGTGTAGCAAGGAGAGGTGTGAGGGAGTGAGCGCGTTCGTGTGCGCGTACTTGGGATTTAAAGCGGTGGGGGTTCAGAAAAGTAATTTTTTAAATTAATTAATTTATTTTTAATAATAACCAATTTAGCGGGATGCATAATTTATTTAATCTCAGTTTTTCCAAGAATACACTTGCATTAAATGTCCCTGACTTTGTTACATGAAGATTATCATGAGTGGGTCCCACCAGTGGCGGAGCTAGATTTTTGAACATGGTGGGGACAGTGGGGCCAAATACAAAAAAGGAAATTATTGTGTTACTCTCTAAAAAAAAAAACATTCACAAAGACTGCTGTGATAACGGTGGTCACATTAAAGAGATGGGCACAGTATGTGGTACTTGACGTTGTATAAATGGGATCAATGGCTTCCCCTCTGGTGGTGGTGACTGGATCCCTGTGTCTAACCACAATGATGACTTGTGTGGCTAGCTCCAAGTTTGAAGCTGTCAGGCTGCTAGCGTTGGGGCTGGGATCTGTCTCGGTTGGATTTGTGTTCTTCCTCTTTACAAAATGACATGAAGTGCCGCAGACCACGTGACTACCAGCCATCACCACGGCAACCACAATGTGTCATGATGTCGTTCCAAATCCGATGCAAAGTTGTGTGTGAATATTATTTTTATTCCTTTTGTTGTATTTTATTCTTTCATGCATATCTTTTAAATAAAAAATTTTTTTTGCCTCCATGCTGCATGTTAAGCTTCTACCCACAATGCATTGTGGTCTATATTGACCTGTCTAGTGACCATCGATGCTCTCTACTTTTCAAGATGCATTGTGGGTAATTTTGAGTTTACTATTTTTATCTCTTTGGACATGCGGACACTCCTACAAAATGGCGTGACCCCTATATAGGGCACTATGTAGGGAGTAGGGTATTCGGACACAGCCAAAATCTACCCAATGGGGAATCCTTGAATCCTTTTTGTTGTTTTTTTCTTGGAATACAGAGCTCTTGAGACCAGACCTAGATAATATGAAAAACTACAAAATTTGGCTGGTCAAATCTGGACTTTTTTTCTTTTTCTTTTTTTTTTTTACTTTTCAGGATAAAAGTTTTGCAAAATTACAAACTTTGTTGTGCAGATTTAATCACTCTTAAGTTGTATGGTTTTTACTTAAGGTGGTTTATACCAAAACAAAAACTTGTTTAGCTACATTTTTTCCATAGAAATGTTATTGTATTTTGTGTATGTGTCTTTTTTTTATGTTTTCTATGTTGTGGCTTTAACTTCAAGGTCACCATATTAAATAGTTTAACTGCTCAAAATACTTTGGATTTCTGCAGCTAATAACATTTTTATAGGACTTATTAGCCAAGGACAGATATAATAATCAGACCAGCAGTAGGCCATGCACAGAGACAGGCATGAGTTAGCTATGGATGAAAAGAGTCATATTAATCCTCCTCTCTCATTAATCCACCTGTCTGCCTGGGATCGGCCTATCGGTGCTTCCCGCTGCGCTCTATTATTAGCCAAACAATAAGTGAGCCATAGGATTAATAGCTCTGACTTTTCTTTATACACCTGTCTGCAAGGCTGTGTGCCAAACATTAGTTTACACAGATGCTCTTGCAGTTGAGGAGTCCAGCACTATGAATTTGTTGGAAAGAGCATATGTGAGCGAGACAGACACTGAGACAGAAGACAAAACAGAAGCACATGTGATCCCGTGTGCAAAAGTATGGTAAAAATGAAAAGAAACAGCAGGAGCCTGAAGAGGAGGGCTGATAAAGGAATTCATGAAGCTGCACTGACACACTCTCACACAAACAACACAGCATGACATGACACTGATAACAGCTGAGATAGATTTGACCCTTCTAAAAACAGTCTGAGGGGGGAGCAAATGAGAGGAGGAAGGTGGAATAGAGAAGCCACAACATAAGTAAACATTTTACTTTGCACTTGAGGAATTATTGCCCTTAGCTATGCCCATGCTTCTTTGTAATCTATGGAATTAGCCAATTCTTCATTGAAGATATAATACCTAAACAGTCCCGTTTGAAAAGAATGATTAGGAAAATGTTTAATGCAAAAGCCATTTGATATGACTGTCACAGCATAAAAGATCCATTCAGGGTCAAATGGAATGAGAGTAAATCAGCAGAGCTACTCTTTAACCAGTCATATCCAGGGTTATATACACACTGTCCATATTTGGTAAACAATAGTAAAGCAGTGGTGCCTTAAACCATTTTAAGCAAAATGAGTCTATAGTCAACTTCATTTGCAAATATGTGGTTTCCTGCTGGGGTGGATTTCATTGTTCAAGCCTGTCAGACAGATACAGGACTAAATAAAAAGGTTGCAAGGCCAAGAACAAAAGAAATTAAATCACTCGAAAGCCCACACCTGGACTCGTAAATAGCCCACAATTGACGACCTATTTTTATCTGTGAAGAACAATCAACCTTTTTACATTGAAAACAATATATATGTCCACCTTTCTTACTCCTGCAAACAAATCTGGAGATTATAGGAATATGTCTACAAATGCATGCAATGCTTTACATCTATTTGAAGTTATTTATTTTATTTTATTTTTTTTCACCCTTCAGCAATGTTTCTGTCTGACTGCATGCCCATGTTCCAATAGAGGAAGATTAGATAGATGAGATATGGTGAATTTTTTTTCCCACTATACTTTGCCTTAAGGAAAAGGGACTTTCCCATAGTTGTGAATACCAACAGAGCATGTTTGAGCCTCTGCGCTACAGGATGCATAATGCCCAGGTTATTTAATGCGCAGCTATAGGGTAAAAAGGGCTAACAGTTATAGTTGAAGCTGTTTGCACTTATTTGTCTTTTTGTATATTAGATCCAGAGATAAGTACAGGTAGCTTTGGCCTTTAAAGGGAAGACGGTAAAATGTATTACTAAAATCAGTTAACCAAAGCAAAAATGTATATAAATAGTCTGCGGTCCATACAGGCATACTGTGCCATTAATGTCAAGTCATGTAGGTATTGTTTTACTGTGGGACAGTACTATAACATGATATTCAACTTTTTTAGGTTGAATGAAAACGAATTAAACAAAATGAGCCAAATCAGAGGTCCCCAACCCTGGTCCTCAAGACCCACTATCCTGCAGGTCTTAGATGTCTCCCTGCTGCAACACACCTGACTCAAAAATGGCTCATTAGCAGACTTGTGCAGAGCTAGTCAGAAATCTATTTAATTTGAATCAGGTGTGTTGCAGCAGGGAGACATGAGTTAGAAAGGTTGGTCAAGCTCTTTTACTCAACTCAGTACTGAAAATGCTGCATGCACTTATGCCCAAGATGATATTGTGTGATGAAATCACAATCTTGTATTTATAAAAAACAAAACAAACAAAAAAACAACAACCTGCGTCTAGCACTACATGACAGCACCTGGGTCCAACTGGACTCACAGCAATCTGACTACTACTTAATTATTATGTTTCAATTCTTGCTTGTGTTGTTCTTATTCTCAGATGTAAGTCGCTTTGGATAAAAGCGTCTGCCAAATGACTAGAATAGAAAGAATAGAATAGACATCTGAGACCTGCAGGATAGTGGGCCTTGAGGACCAGGGTTGGGGACCTCTGAGATTAGTGATTCAGCATTAACTAGGGTTTTATGTCGTCTCCATGTCATTATCCTGACATCTATTGGCTTGTGTTTAATATTGCACTATTACGGTATCCGTGAAAGGCCATTTCTATTTATCTATAATTGTGCTTTTCATGGTGCTTTCAGGTTTGTGATGTGTGTGGATAATTTAAGAAACTTGGTGTTTCATAAAGTCACATTTTTTGTGGTATTTTTTTTATTTACGGATTTGGTTTTGTCACCAACAGGTTTAATTTTTTCAACGTTTTCACCTAACCCACCGTGTCCCACCATTGTGCATCTCTTGCACATTCTACAAGAGGAAGGTGATCACGACAATCTCCACTTACTTAAAAAGCAGAAATTTCGAGCAGTCCTTGAAAGCACCATTATAATCTGTTTGCCGAACAGCGCCATCTTCCCATAGCATGTTTTGGTAGTAGGCCCCCTCGCGGGAAAGGAAAGGGTTAAGGAGTTTTAAGGTTTAGATCGATGTTTCCTCTCTCACGGGTCGTCATGAACAAATGAATTCGCGGGGAATAAAATATCAGTTTCACAAAGGAGAACGAGTCCTGTGCTTTGAACCCGATCCTACAAAGGCTAAAGTCTTGTATGACGCTAAGGTAACGAACTGAGCAAGCATATATGACTCTTCAGTGTTTATACTTTTTAAGGAGTAATTTATAATGGAAAAATTGGTTGTTTCCATAAGATATGGTAGGCCATTTTGGCCACAGAAAAACAGTTTGCTATAAACATGATGCTGATTATCAGGATTGGTACATTGTTTTCCGGGTGCGTTTGATTACCTGTTTGTGTCTGAAGGACGTAATTTTAAAAAGTTAACACAGCGCCAAAATTTTAAGAATAATAGCTCGTCTATTTCTCAAGAAAGCTTTTGGTGCGGATTTAAAGACAAATGTTGATAAATGCATTCAATTATACTGTCTGGAAAAAAAGACAGATAGGTCTTTGAAGCAGTAACACAATTCAGAGGTGGTTAAATTTAATGTCATCACCAATCCTGCTGAGCTAAACAAACCAACCCGAACATTATCCCTGTCAAAGTGAACAGCGTTATCTGTTATCCTCATCTGCTAATTCACAGCCGTTGTTTGCTAGTTTTAATTTTCTAGAACTAAACGAATTTCGAAATTTAGTAGTTTTATAACACACAGTTTCTACGAGTGTGTCCAGGGGAACCATAAGGTGTATCTAAGAGCTTCGAGGCGGCTAGCAAGCTAACGCTAAAGAGAGCTGGTGAGAGGAAAGGAACCTAATAAAGCTTGGTTTTAGCTAAGCTGGATTAGCTAACTGTCCGAAAAAATCACGTTTTGCGAGATGCAACACCTTGGAGCTGATGTGCAAAGGGTTTTTACTTTGTGTGTGTCAATAAAAACCATAATCTATATAGCTGTTTTCCCCCTTTGCATGCATAGCAGTTGGCTACATAGCAGCATTTCGGACTGTTTTAACTAATCACCTATTAGCTTTCATTAAATTGACAGTCTTTGGTAATTGTCAGTGTAATATCCTTTATAAAAGACTTTAAAATGTACCTTTCCCCCCAGATTAATATATCCCTGTTGTGTTTACATTGCAGGTCCTTGATGTCTTGATAGGTACAGATGAACAGGGAAGACGAATCCCGAAGTACCTGATTCACTTCAATGGTTGGAGCAGAAGGTGAACATAATTTTGGATGATTTATTGTTAATTGAAACAAAATACTGACTTTACGGTTTCAACTTGTGTGTTTATAGTGCTAAAGAGCAAAATCCATGCCGAAACCGATGCAGAATACACCCATTAATGTTATTCTACAGTGGTCCTGACATCTTGTAGATAAAAAAAAAACAAAAAACATTATTGAAGGTGTTTATTCCATCACATGCCAGCAAAAACATTGCACTTGCACAGACTATGAATGGCTTCTTTACCCAAAAATGTGATGTTTTTTTTGTGTTTTAAGCACCAGTCTTTGCAGTCTGTGGGCATCCTGTGCATGCTTTGAGTGTCTTTTTTATTTATTTTTTTGTACAGCTGGGATCGCTGGGCTGCTGAGGATCATGTCCTAAGGGACACTGAAGAAAACCGTAAACTGCAACGTAAACTGGCTCGCAAAGCTCTAGGGCGCATGTAAGTTTGCAATCCAGTTGTTAATAAAAAAAAGAGACATCCTCTAACAAGTTAACAGTTTGTTCTTTTTCTTTTCTTTTCTTTTTTTAAAGAAAAATCATGAACATTCATGAAACCATCATTTAAACTGCTACTATGTGCGCCAGACCTGGTTTTATCTATAGACACAACACAGATGGTGCTTTGTGTTTCTTTTCCTGACGACAGGAAGAGAAAGGGATGGACGAAGAGGCGACGCCGTCACTCTGGTACTAAGTCCTCTCTGAAGACTCTCCCTAAGGAGGACGACAGCGATGACGCGTGTGAGACATCTTTAGCATCTTCTCTTCACCTCTGCCCCATCCCGCTGTCAAACTGAGCCTTCATGTTCTCTTTCTTTAGGCTTGATTTCCACTTCAGAGAGCAGTGAAGGGGACAACTCTGACCCTGAATCTTCAAATAGTGGGGACAGCACCTTCTCTGAGGATATCAACAAGATGGTGAAATAGACCTCCACTTTATTAACATTTTAGCCTCCTAGTTGATGCCACTTCTAAGTTAAAGCCTTCATCCTTTTACTTTTCCATTCCTTTTCTTGTGTTTCAGAGGGTTGAGCCAGATATAAATGTGAAGAGGGAGTGTGAGGAGAAGGTTGTTCACGTGGACATCAACATCCCCGATGTTCTGAAGAAGAAACTTGAAGATGACTGCTTCTACATCAACAAAAGGAAAAAGGTAAAATCTGACAGTTTGATTAATGTTTTTTTTTTTTTTTTTAAAGTCGGATCAAACAGAACTGGCTTCAGCATTTTTGTTCTTCTTTTCCTTTCTGTCTTCCTTTCCTAGCTTGTCATGGTTCCCTGTCAGACAAACGTGGTGCACATCCTGGAGTCATATGTCAAACACTTTGCTATCAACAAAGCTTTCATGGCCAATGAGAGGTACAGGCGTCAGCAGAGCACCACGCAGAACAGCAGTCCACAGCCAGTCCCTCCAGAGAAAAGGTTAGGCTTCTTACTGAGGATGCACAGCAAATTTGAGTAGTTTTTTTTCTCATTCTGGGAAATTGTTACCAAAAATCACATCCAACATTAATTGAGAGCTCTTGTAAAACTATACGATAAAAATGAGAGACATGAAAATCAGTCAGTGTCTCTGGGACTAAGTAGCAGATGTAAGGGCTGGGATATACTTGATGTAAACGTCAACGCTCGGCTACGTTTGTGTATATCTTTGCTGCAAACAATGAAAGCATCCACAGGGGTGTGAGGGTGTTTCTCTCTAATCAAGAGCATAATTGTTTGATTTGAGAGCAGAATTTCTTGTTTTTACGCTCAGATATCATATAGCTCTCTCTCAAAACTCTGCTCTCACACACAAAAAGTCCCTCCTTGCTCTGAACTAGATCATTCATCCTTTTAAAGCCGTCTTCTTACTTTGTTTACTAATTTGTGTTATGCTTTGGTTGTGTTTTTTTGTTTTTAGTGAGGAGCTCTGTAAAGAAATGGTAGATGGCCTGAGGATCACTTTCGACTTCACCTTACCCATGATCCTCCTCTACCCCTGTGAGCAAGCTCAGTTCAAAAAGGTCAGCTCCGCCAGGCTTTTCCTCGGCATGAATGAAGGCTCGCCGTGCTCCAGCAAGTATGTGCGTTCTGATAGCAGTCATGTGATAAACTGCTTTCGGCTGTTCTGACCTTCCAGTAAACTTGTCTACTCCCTCCCTTTTTAAAAAAAATCTCTTTAAGTGCTCAACGAGAGCGCAGCCCGAGCCCACCGGGACACAATCCCCCTACTCCTCAGTCCACAGACAGCCAGCCAGCACTGAGCGACACATCTGCCACCACGCCCACCGCTGCAGCTCCAACTCCAAAGCGCCGGCGCCACCCAGATATGGATTGTATCTCATACCAGTCCCAGTCACTCAGACGCTCCACCAGGAACACATCAGGTGGGGACCGTCCTGCTGAAGGAAGCAGCGGAGGTAATCAGGTTTTCATGGGTTTGAAACCACTTTAAAAACTGTATAGAAAAACATTTAAAATAGTTTTGGATTGCCAATATTTCCTTAAATTCCTCAAGTTTTAATCTCGATTTGTTTGTATTTGTCTGTTAGATAAAGTTTACTTCATTGTATTTGTAAAGTTTAAAGAGATAAAAACAGAAATATATGTTTTGGGAATAGACAACACAATTCTGGAAGATTATGCAATCAGGACATAAATTGATGAGTGTGGGTGCCAGGATTGGGTGTTCAAAAAAAAAAAAAAAAGCATCCACCAAATGTTTTGCGTTTGGTTATTGTTTACTACAATATAGCAATTTTAGTCAAAGAATCATCAATAATTTCCCTAATAATGTTTCCGCATGTAATATAGTAGAGAAAGTTGATGATTTTAAACATTTACAGAGCACAATGTTTTAAGAAGGTTCAGATAATTTTGGTGCATGACGGCAAAAATTAGTTTAAACTTGAAATTTTATTACTTAAGAAAAGAGTTGTGTACTAGTTCTGTGCAGAAAGACTGAACTTGACTCAGATAGTGATTCAAGTCTACATTTCAGCTGCTTTTCAGGAAAGTGAACATTTGGTTTTAGATGCCAAATATGAAAAAAACATAAGCTGCAAAAGCAACCATCTGGATGTTTGGAAGATTATCTTTGATGCAGAGGTGTTTATTGGAGCTTTTGATAGACTTTTCCCAGGAGCCAGCTAGTTCTTCCTGCTTGATTCTGGCTTTTGTTTTTTCATAGGCACAGCAGGTGTCTGGCCTGTATGAATTCCAGGTTTATGTACGAAGCTTAATAAAGAGGAGAATCAGACAACCACTGACTGTTGAGCAGCTGAAATCTTTTATTCACAAATTTATATGTAGAATTCCACCAGTTACTATAAATGATTTAAAAGTACAAAACAAAGTTATGTAAATGAAGCTAAATAAAACTGAAACTGCACTTATTGTTATAAGGATAGCTCATTATATAGAACAACTTAATTGTGTACTTGTACTTCTTTGGACTAAAAAACTGGAGATGTGTGGTTTTCATTATTTATAGTTTTTTTTTATTTTTGTTTGTTTTTTTGTTTGTTTTTACTGGTCTAGCCCACAGGAAATCATATTGTGCTGCATGTGGCCCCTGAACTAAAATGTAAATTGACACCCCTGGCTTAGGGGGTACTGGGCAAATTTTTTGTACAGGGTAACAAAAAACACTGTTCTAGAGTTCCAGTTTTCATATTGCTGTAAGGAGATAAAACAAACAAACAATGTACTTTATTGTGACTCCATACAGATACATTAGAAATGGTACACACTGTGTTGTGGACTTTGCAGAGAAACAACTCTGGAAGTGTTAGTTTGATGCTTACCAGATAAGATAAGGAAACGGGCTGTGATGAGTCTGAATATAACTGGATGATTTGGTTAAACTACATGGTAGTAGATTGGATTGGTTAAAAGTTGTATATAAGACTTTGCAACTTTTCTAGAAATATATTCATGATCTGTTTACTTTTTCTCTTTATATTAAAAATATGTCTCTTAACAGGAGGAGGGAGCGCTACAGCGTCCCCGCAGCTCAAACGACGACCTCTGGACACCTCGTCGCAACCCAAGTTCTTTCTCAACCTCGACCGAAGTAAGCCCACACTGTTTATACAACAATCCTCCAGCCACAGCTGTGATTCTTAAGAAATATCCACCTTTTTAAAAGTTGATGCAGAATGGAGACAAGCTGTTGGTGCATGTAGTAGCCACTTACGCACAGTAGATGGTGCTGTCATCCCTCTTTGCTCCTTCAATGTTCTCTAAAGTGCTTAATAATAATAAGTCAACAACAGCAGTTTATTTATTAGGATCCCTATTAGCTTCCCCAAATTGGTCGCTAGTAATGCAGCAACAATTAAAAATAAAAGATCAATATTACACTATATAATAAAACAGAAAACACAACAGCCACTATATACAGATATGTAAAGTCACACTGCAAATAAAACAATAACCAAATTTGTTGCAAAACAAAAAAAAATTCATTGTCTGCTAATTTATATAGGACTCATTAATTTGTGTTTAAGTAGCTTTTTAAAAGATAATTTGTTACTTGTGTTTCTAACGTTAAATGGGAGTTTAGTACAGTCATCATAACATCTCTTTGTGGTTTTGGGATCACCAAAAAGCCTGTACTCGCATGTAGAGCTTTATGTCCTTGGCAAAACCCTAAAAATTTTAATCTGTTCATGAAAAAAATTTGGTGTACTCTTTCATATTGCATTATGCATAAGACAGTATTTTCATTTATTCTCTACAGTTAACCATGATGATTGTTTATGCATCTACATTAGCCAGGAAAGAACAATGACGAACTAATCAGGCTGCTCTTTTCTGTGCACACATGTATGCACACACATTGAGCATATCTCCCCCCACCCCATTCTGTACAAACATGACTCTAAAAACTGAATGTAGTTTTTAAAATACTAACCGTGATAAAAATCTGTCTTAATGCTGCTTTACTCTCTGCCCATAGATGCTCAAATGAATGGAGCTTGTTGGACATCAGACTTCTATGATGTCCCAAATGGGATGAAGGCAGTGTGGAAAATTTGTATATAAAAGGAATGGCTCACAGCTGTGACTCGGTTACCATCATTCATTTAAAAGAGCCGTTCAAAAGAATCGATTCGTTCATGAACGTCACATCTCAAGAAGATGGAACATAGGCAGAGCATTTCCTTGAAATAGCAATGCCTTTTCCCATCTTCGAAACAATACAATCAATCTGGTCAGACCAGAACCATAGATAATCTAATTTAAGACCAATAATTTGGTCTTAGTCACCTGCTGGACTGTTACTCAATCTACAAACACGAAATGCAGTGGCATTAGCAAGAGCGTACCCTGACCAAACACAATGGATTTTGTTTTGGCAGCGTTTAATACCAGCTGGATCATTCTGACCTGTTTGGTTATGTTCAACTCAACCTGAAGTTTCTCCCTTAACATAACTGATGGTGATGTAGAGAACAAAGTAGTCATCTGCATACATAGATTAGCATTTTTAACAGCACAAGGTAGATCATTTATGAAAATAAGAGGTCCTAAACAGCTGTGCAGATGCAATGTAAATATGAATATCATCCTTTCTTTTTTCTTTTGTTCCCTCCTTACCTAGAAACTCCAGTCCACAGCGGCTCATCTTCCCCGCAGCCCTTGACTCCAAGCAAAGAGCGAAGTGGGCCTTTTTATGGCCTGGAGAGCCGTAGGAACAATGAGCTGAATGAGGTGGTGATCATGCTGCTGCTTGGGATGTTGCAGTGACTTACTGAAGGACAGTAGCATGGTTAAGATAAATGGCCTCCTTTGTTGTAACTGGATGTCCCTGTCTTGTGTTAACCAGGTTCTGAGTTGGAAGCTGACTCCTGACAACTACCCTCTGAACGACCAGCCTCCTCCACCCTCCTACCTGTACGGATCACAGCACCTCCTGCGGCTTTTTGGTCGGTTTATCATTCCAGTCTCGCCTCTTGTCAGCAATCTCGCCATCCGCTGTCTCACCTTCTCTGTCTCACTCACTTTCTTTTCCAGTGAAGCTTCCGGAGATCCTGGGAAAAATGCAAATCCCGGAGAGAAATCTTCGAGCTCTGATCAAACACCTGGAACTCTTTCTGAGGTAGTTTTTGCATTATTGTTTTGTGTCAGGTTGACAGGACAATAAATATGAGCGGCTCAAATCAGCATGGTTTAACTCTTAAAAACTCGCCGGTGCCACCGAGAGTTATTGCTTATCAACGATTTCTCAGGAGTGGTGAGGTGCGTAACTCAATGGACTAATTGTGACCAAAATATTAAGGTGGTCTACAGAATTTTTTCAGGCCTTTTATATCCCATCTAGGAGGTTTACAGTCCAGCTGCAAAATGTAGCGTTTATTCTAAGATTCTATGTCCATATTAACACCACTTTTTCATTACTATTTATCATATTTTCTTAAAAAAAAAAAAAAAAAAAAGATTGCTATTACTACTATGTTGCTAAGAGACCTCTATTTTGATGTGGAAATGATGATGAAGCCACTTCCTGTCAAGCTTTTCACCATTCAGATAGCTTGAATTGAAAGTAATGTCTAATCAAGAGACATTACATGCTGAAAAGGACAAAAATAACCGTTCTCTATAACTTGAATCTAGCCAAGATGTTTTTTAAATTAGTGGTACCACGAAAGGGGTGAAGTTGGTTTTGTGAGGATAGTTTGTAAATTAGTAGGATAAACAGATGTTAATTGTAATTGATATTTTATGATAATGGGCACCTCGAAGGGGAATATCCTGCTTATACCATGGTCACTTAAAAAAGAAATATTAAATATATTATTAATACGTTAATGTTTTTGGTTTTTTTAACCGTTAAAATGTATGTTTTTTACAAGAAGCGGCTTAGTGGACTATTTAATATCTTGTGACACAGAACCTGCAGCTTGGTCGGCTGCAGCTGTTTTATTAGACCAGTTGTTTTAGATCAGTAGAGGGAAGTGAGATGATTGCATAAAGTTATACATGACAAGTATCATTTCAGGGGGTAGGTGCAGCGCTTACAGCTTGTGTGTCCAGAGGATGATGGGAAATTTTTGTTTCAAACAGTCAAAGTCCACAGATGGTTTCCTAAATCGTTCTTATTTCAAGAAATATTATCCACCATTCACTCTGATTTATTAAATGTTTATCAAACAAGTAAGTCTATCCTAAATCGTTTTTATGCTGTCCATCATTCACTCTGTATGTCCTGAGTTTCTGTTGCCACGGTCACCAACTAGCGTTTAGCCAGCGCAATAATTTACAACAATATGGCTATTTGACCGGAGCTTTTTTTTTGTAGGTGTCCTGTTATACTTAACAGACACCCTACAGCCAATCAGAATTGAGTATTCACCCAGACCATGGTATAAATAATAATGTGTTGCCTGGCTTTTTATTTAAAGTAACCTAAATCTTGTGGAATTGTAAGAGACAGGAAAATAGATGAACAGAGTGGTGTGTTATACAAATGTGGTGGGGACATATAAGTTTATACTTGCCTAAAGGAATTGTAAAGGTGTGGATTTATCTAAAGATCTAAATAACCTGAAAGCACCAAAAAAAAAAAAAGCTTAAATACATGCAGATATGGAGGAGAGCCATAGATGGGGCAAGTGTTGGAGGGAGGGAGATGAGTGGGCGTTACACAAGCGTGGGAGTCTAATCTTTAAATCCTCCCTAGTGATCTTCAGCCGGTCCCAAACCTGGGGGATTTAGGTTCTTTTCATTCTTTAATCAAACACCAGCAGTACCGCCTCCTGCCAGCAGGCGGCACTGCAAAGCAGCATTGATTCTGCTCCATTATCAAGGAGAAAAAATGTTTGTTAATACATAAACCTGGGGCTCAGAACTTGCATGAAAATGGTTACAGCTCATATTTATGTGGGATTGGAAAGGGATTACAGCCTCCAACTGAATATATGATGCATCATCTGTATTGGATATATTTTGGAAGCATCCTGGTGACTATAGCACTCTGTAAATTACATACCAAAACTACAAGCATCAGCAGTTTCCCTCAGAAAAGCATCTCAGTGGAAGGGTCAAAGGGTAGGAGGTCTTTTAATTCACTTCAGTTTCTCCAGGCTGCAAGTGGCTACTGCATCTCTTTTCACAGAATATTACTCACCACAAGTTGCTTGCAATGAGGGAAGTACTTTAAAAAAAAATACAGATTAATTTTACAGTTGCAATTTCTTTTGCAGCGAACCATAAATTCATGCAGGATTGATTGTTTTCAGGACAGAAAGCGGTGGCATGTTTTCTGAGGATTTAATTAATACGTCGACGGCATCAGAGCCTCAGCAGGACGGTGTCCGCAAAGAAGCCGAGCCATTTGGGAGAGACTTGGCATTTTTTTTCTCTGTAATCAGCCTCGTGGCAGATTGTGGCGAGCGGGCAAAAACTGATTGATGTTGCAGAAGACTTGATGTGCGTTGCATTCTGGGATTTGGCCACAGCTGATCTCTCGCTCCCTCTTTCTCTCTGCAAGAATGATTTTGATTAAGCGCGAGTGCACATGTGTTGTGCTTTGTTATTACTCGTCTAGCAGCGGCTGAGATTAGCACACTCGTGTTTTTTTACACCAAAATATTTGTGATGGCGGAGAAAAAAAAATTCAATTGGGAGGCGTTTTATTGCTTCTATTGGATTTCTGGGAAGCGGTTGTTTGCATTTATGCAAACGTAATGACTCACTTTAAAGACACGAGAGCCAACTCTTGATTGTTATTCATTGTCAAAATGTTATGTTCTCCTCGGAGGATAATTTGTTTGCATTGAGATTAGGAAGGCCGGTGGAGCTAAGATGAGATGGCAAGATTTAGAGGATTTGGCCGAGTAGCGGATACTAAGAAGATTCCAGATTAGTTTTCCCCGCTACGGATTAGATGGGAGGAAGGGAGGGGGATTTTTCACTTTTTATTTATTTATAATTTTTCCCCTGCCTGACTGTTGCTCGGTCATTCTTATGTCCTGTCTGCGACAGCGATTGGTTTTCTGCTAGTGGGACAGGGATGGATGAAGGGGGCTTTGTCTCTGAAATATATACAAAAGCTGAGGGCAGCGTGTCTTGGATTTTCTAGGAATGAGGCAGGGATATCTAGGAAAACCAGAAGATAATGTGAGATGCTTCTCTGTCCCGTGAACGGCTCACAAACGTTTGCTGAATATTTCTCTTTTCTTTTACTTCCTTTCCCCCCAACCTCTCTTTTTAGGTTTCTGGCCGAGTTCCATGAAGATTTTTTCCCCGAGTCAGCGTACGTGTCTGCATCAGAGGCCCACTACAGCATGAAACAGCCGAGACCGGTTTATTAAAGAAGACGTGGGCCTCTCCTTCGCTTTTCTCATCTCTTCCTTAACCCAACAAACCCCCCCAGCCCGCCCCCTGCCCCGCAGCTTGTCTGGGCCTGCGTTCAGAGGAATAAATGGCAGCTTTATTCCAAGTTCGGCCATCCTCTGCTACATTTTCTCGCTCTTGCTTTGCGGAAGCAGAGTCTTGCATCATTCCCCTAACCCATCCTGCATGTGAGGCCCACGCTGTGCCGCTTTACTTCAACGCATGCCCTCTGCTGCGTGTTGGCTGCCCCCCCTTTTTTTTTTAAGGCCATTTAAAGTGTGAAAGCTTCAGGGACAGGCGCTACTAACCCTCATTGTTGCTTCTTTCTTACTTACCAAGACTTTTAACACCGACTTTGTTGGATGATCTGTTCATTGAAGGGAGAAGAGAGGCAGATTAAAAGAAACTATTCTTCTTTTTCCTTCCCAATAAACTCATTTTGGATACTCTGGAGGGGGATTGTGCATCTTTTTGGAAGCTAAACCCTCTCTGACGAGTGACTTCCTGAACTTTCCATGCAGCCGTTCGGACCACCGATTGCTGAACAATTCTGGTTTACTGACTGTTTAAGAAACTTTTTTCTTCCCTAATTACAAACCTTTTGAAAAGAATCTTTATTTTTCTTGCTTTGTCTTGCTTTTATCTCTTAACAAATTGTTATTTTTCTATTCATCTCACCAAAGCCACCTTCAGACACAAGGATTGAGCTTCAGTGCAGCATTTCTCAGCTCATTCATTTTAAGTTTTATGTTCTTTATTTGTTTCAGATCAGTTAAAAGGCAAAAAATCTATTTAGTTTGTGTGATTTTCACAATAAATGATAAATGCTGGGAATTATATGTACATAGGGGTCAGCTTTAGAGGTAATATCAATGCTTACCTAAAAGAATTAACCTGTAAAAATGTAAATAAATGCAACACGTCAATCAGTAATTTTTTTTCATGGCATGTCAGTGGTTTTCTGTTTCCATTTTATAGCTAAATAAAGGGTTTTCTCAACTTTTATCAGCTCATTTGTATATTTAAAGCTAACCAGTTTTGTCCAAGCCATTCTTTAAATGTTCATTCTTTCCCTGTATCTTTCCTGTTCACTGTAAGATCAGCTGACTGGGAGCGTGCAGTTGGATTTACAAATACAAGAGAATTTCATCAGCGGCTTCACCTTTCATGCCACCAAACTACAGCCGATTAAAACATTGGTCCTTTTCCCTTTGGCAGGTTGAATATGCTGACATAGTACTTATGTTTTTACTTTTTTTTTAGCTGCTTGCAACAACCTTAATTACATTAACTGGCACCATTTAATCAAGGTGAAGTAAGTCTGAGTAGTTAACGCGTTAACTCGTGATCTCTATAGAAGATTCTTAAAGGACTTTTCTAAGAAGCGGCTTGATAGATTGCGTCAGATGGGGTACTTTAGGGACTTGTTTTTAACACATTCAGAGAAATCGCACATCTTTCTCCCCATGATTAGACACATTCATATTTGAATGACTCACAAGAGCCATATCCATATTTTCATCTCCAGTGGATTTAATGTATTTAACCCTTTGAGTCCTGTGCCTTTTTTTTTGTTGTTTTTTTTAGGGCTCTGCTTGAAAATTGCATACCCATATTGAAAGGACTAAATCTCTACAAGCACAAGGTCTATTCAAATACTGTTGAATAAATCATAAAGGGGAGAACGATGAGATTTAAGAAGTGCTGTATATGTGTTACTGGTGAATGCATGAAAATGGCACATAGCATAAATTAAAAAGTTTCAGGCTTGCCTAAAAGAATAAACTTCCAGGAATAAAATAAATATCTGTTCTCAGAGTCCTCCAACTGGGGGATCTTAGGTCTTAAAGGTGAAACTGGTGGTATTGGATAATTTAGGACTGTACTTGGTGGCATTGAACTGGGCATATATAATAGACAAAGTAATGTTTTGACAACTCGGGCTCCTGGAAACATTCTGGTCTGTAGACCACTTGGTGGCTGCAATACACAAATTTGTTTTTTCCAACTGCCAAAAACTATGAAGAAAAAGAAGAACTGCAGAACAGAGATCAGGGTTTACTGAACACATCAAAGGGAGAAAAGAGAGAGAGATGGAGAAACAGGTAATTGGGATGAAAGGGCAGATATCTTGCTCGTGGTTTAACAGTAAGTGTGTTTCTTATTACATCTCCCTTACGTCTGTGATTATGAGTAAAGTTATGTATGTGTGTGTGTGGGGGGGGGGGGGGGGTGTTGGTTCAAACCCCTCTCCCCTTTGTACCTCTTGGCAATGACTGAGCAGTGAGAATTGGACACATTTTCAGTGGCAGGTGTGCCTAAAAAGAATGAAAATATCAGGGAGTCTTCTTGAGTGCATCTGTAGAGGAGCATCTGTCACAGCTTAATGCCTCAGATACGTCCCCTCAAAGGCGAATGAAGATGAAGAACGCTTTGCACTAAAAGAAATCATTTTGCATGTTGCTCGTGGTGCTTATATCCTAATGTGACAGCAAACATTTGTACAACTGTGCAGATCTGATTATTAGCTACAACCAAGTTATCCAGCCCTGCAACAGATAATTAATAATGCATGTATGGGAGTCCGGGGAAGCTCCCCTCGCTGTTAGACTGTGCAGACGACAGCTATTCATAGGTTTAATGTTGAGTGGGTGGGACTACAGAGAACCTGTCCCACACAGTGTTGAGGGTTTTGTACCGAACGTTTCTGATACCAGATGAGCTCTGAGTTATCACTTCATCTCTGCAGGTTTATCTAGCTGCATCTCCCTTCTTCCATCTCATTATATTTAGCTTATGCAATGTGGGTGCTGCACTGTGTTCACCATCAGGAAATCGCTGAGATTAAACTGTAATAATAAAATGTTTAAATGTTTAAATTAGTATTGATGTTATATATATAAAATATCATTTACTATTTTATTATATATATTTAAATTTTTTACTTATATGTATACAAGTAGAAAATCAAAGCAAAGCAAAGCATTAGACTGATCAAGTGTCAGTCAGAGGGGAAAAAACAAGTCACTACACAAAGATACTGCCTGGTTAATCAATCTGCTGGTAGCTTTACGGACTGAGTGCAATGTCGACACAGATCTACTGATCCTTGCTCAGCAGGAGACAGTTTGAGAGTAGAAGCTGAATATGCAACAACCCAGGAATGTCATTAAAAGGTGCAGCACACACAAACACACAAGCAAACCCATTTGTACCCTGTAAATAAAGTTGAAACTGAGGAGAGTACAGACGTACAAAGGGACGGAAACCAAAGAAAAGATCACACAGAAAAGAAAAAGTCTGACAAGAATAAGAACGGAAAAAGTGTAACTGCAACAAATTAGCAGCTCATCCCGGAGGCATTTAGCCTTGGACACGTAATAGGTAAACAAGATAAGGGCTGCATAAAGGCAGCTCTGTACTATCAGGATCAACTAGGATCAAACCAGGGGCAAAGGAAGATGAGAGCATCTTTCTCATTCATCCTTCCTCCTTCTTTTCTCTGATGAAACTGCTTGTAAAAATACTGCAGGCTTTGTCTTCTCACCCCTCTGTAGAGACTTATGATCTTCACCAGCAAATGCTTTAAATATATCTGTGTGACAACGAAAATTAAATCATCTTATTCATCCCCTCCCTTACACTTCCCCTTTGATAGCACCTAGCTTCCGAAGCCAGCAGAAGATATTTTCCTCTCAGGCGAGTGTCCAATGAGGACAGTAAAAGAAGAGAGGTTTGAATATCACACAAGAGACGCAAGCAAATAAAGATGTTGTTTACAGCAATTGATCCAGAAGGAGCCAGAGGAGAGGGAATTGTCCTTATAAGTTATCGTCATGCAAGAAGTTTATTAGCCACTTGCTGTTTGTGCTGTCAGAGGGGGAGTTGAGGGGGTGTTGGAGAGAGAAAGCAGACCGAGATAACTGCAGGGATGACGGAGGAGATGAAAAACTGCTGCCATGTGTTTGCAACCACAGGCAACAAAATCTGTCAAAAACTGTCAGGCTTTAACTCAGCGTGAGAACCAGAAGATCTCAATTTAATCTAGAAAAAGATTGTGAACAATAAAAACAAATCCTGTTCTTTCTTAAGTCCTAACTACACACTTTTTATGAAAATTGTAGCATTCACAAATGTTTCCTTATTCAGAAAAACACTTAGGTTAATTGAAGACCACACCAAGAGCTAGTGGTTTCCTCCTTTTTTAGGTTATGCCCTGGCCCCCTGTATAAAGCAGGCTACAGCAGGTGGCAATGTGCTCTACATATCCCTCTGGTGCAGGCCTCCAGAGTTGCACAAGGTACCAAAGATTTCTCAGGTCTAGATGTTGGACTTTTATCCACCAATTGTCTGTCTGCGTATTCTGTGTTCTTTTGCTCCTCACTCGAGCTCAGCGAAGAACGACACCAGGCGGATCTTCTCCTCTTATTGGCTGGTATGAAACTGCGACTGCACAGGACATGCATGCTTTATGCATCCAGTACCGTGAGAAACAACACAGATGAGTCAGACATCATTCCAAGATGTTTTTTTAAGACAAATAAAAGTTCTGTTGATACAAATTGAAGTGATCACCACACTCACATGAGCTGCTTCTATCCGATTCATTTGCAATATTTCTACCAAATAACAATCAGACCTTTGACTAGACAAATATAAATAGTCATTGTTAAACTTTATCCATTTATTAAACCACTCTTTGGTAGAACTACTTGACTTTGGGTTGTTTTTGTTCTGCTTGACCCACTTTCTTTTGAGAGTCAGATCAGTGGGAGATGTCCGGGTATTTTTCTTTAGAATGCTGGTATAACACAGATGCAAGTCAAGCTGGAACAGAATGTGCAAAACAAGCCCAAACTATGATGCCATCACCACTGTGTTGTTTTCATGTTTATTTCTGTATTTATTCAACCCGAGCTTTGGAGATTAAAAATAATGAGTGTTCTGGCCAAGACAGGCAGCAGCTCAAACAGCTCTTATTACACAACAATAAACAAATAATTTACGTACATTATAAGTACACAATGTGATCATACCGAATGGTTAAACTACAGATAACAGCAATAAGAATATAAGGCTAATTATAGTCAGTCTAGTGGTCTTGCTTTCAAATTAATAAAAACCTATTGGGATTTATTTAATGGAACCAGTTGCCTCAAATTCAGCTGATTCCAAGCAGAGGGAGCATGGAGGAAGCGAAGACATTAACTTCAGGCACATTTTCAGGTCATGCAGGTCAGAATATGAGTGGAAGCGGACCAAGAATGGCATTACAAATAAACCACTGTGTGATTCTACAGGAAAACATGTCAGATCATTCAGTCTCAGTATACCAGGGTTTTAATGTTCATGCTTGTAAGCTTTGGAAAGATGTAAGCATGTAAATTATATCTCCAGAATCCACAAAAATCAGTATTGCATATGAGATTTCTGCATGTTCTTTGGTAAAATAATGCTGAAAAAACACTAATGGAAGAACTTAAAAAAATACTAATGCATAAAAAAAAACCACACACAATAAAAACAACATCTGAAATTAAATAATAGCAAATAAAATTAAAACAAAACAGAATAATAAAAAATAAAACAAAGTAAATTGCACATTTCCAACTGAGGAAGGATGAAAAGCACTTGGTTGTATCTGCTGCCAATCAACAGTGTTTTGGAGCAGTGATACAACATCCCATTTCTGAGATATTTTATTGACACAGTGATCCTGAAGATCTAAAAGGAGACCAAAACTAAAGTCATGAAGTCATTTTAGGAAGCTGGTAGGACAGTTCTGACATGATGTACACGTTTATCAAAGACAGCACCAATGAGTGAATAATTATATTGCTGGCTGTAGTAACAGCAGGACGTTGGTTTGAATTCTCTTGACGACTGTAGTAGTTTACTACAGGCCCGCTGCTGTATGCACAGCTTTCTTTTTCTTAGCCAGAATTTTGTTGGCAGAGCTGTGTTTGTCAAAATACCCATATACCCAAGATAACAGCGCCATCTTTGTGGGTTTAAAAACTGGCTAACAGAGCTTGCTAACGCATTTAGCAAGTTGGCTTTATGATACAGTTAAGTGTTTAACTGTTTGACTGATGTCCTGTTTGACTTTTAGCTAGTGTAAAGTATGATGTCATCTTTGGTCACGTTTATCCTTGGCGCATCCCTCCAGCATGTCCTACACAGTTTTAAGAGATATAAAGACAGAGGGGAGACCTGAGGGGGTAAAAAAAGAGTTTGCCTCTGTGGGGAGGGAGGTATCTGAGAGGGGCTAGCTGAGAGATGATGAGCACTATTGGAGCTGCTTGCTCTTGTGGAAAATTCTCCAAATACACCCAGGGTGTAAAACTGTCCATAACAGCATGATTAGCCTGGCTGTCATCCTGCTCCAGTAGCCGCTGTGCACGCCACCACTTCGCAGGTCTCTAGACAAAGTGCACGTTGGAGGTCATATATCGCCAGTCGCAATCAAAGCCTGGTTTTAACATTATAGAAAATAACAGCAAGACCATTAGCACTGAGCTCCCTAGCCTCCCCAAATAAATCCATCCCTCGACACCTACGCCCACCTCCTCAGTGAGCTCTCCTCCATTAGCTGCTCAAATGGCATGCTTCAGAGAGTGACTGAGCAGGCAGGTCCAGGTGATAGACGGTACCAGCTGCTTATGGCAGAAGATGCTGGGATGCAGAGTAAAAGCAAATGACTCGTACATCCTTTATTCCCTTTAGGGAAGCTACAACTGGACATGTGGCGTTTCAGGGCAAGTTCAAAGGAAACTGTCAAAGAGAAAAGACAAGATGAATGAGGAGCTAATATAGGTTTGCTCTTGGATTTGTGGACAGAAATGGGACATGGTCCAGTTGAGTGCGTTCCAATTAGCTTAAAAAAAAAGTAAGCTGCTGTTTGGCACTGACACAAGCCTCACAAATGTGTGGATGAAAAAGAAACTGTGTTTGACGCTTTCAAATGCAGTTTCAATAATGTGCAGCAGGGATCTGGGCAGCAGCAACAAGCTCAAAGGTAAACGGCGGCCCAATCAGCGCGCCTGCAGTGTGCGACACCTGACCGATGCCCTTTCAAGAGCAAATTCCTGACCAGCTTTCCAGGTCCCCAAAGGCACATGTGGGTGGGCTGCGAGTGCCTAGCATGACAAAGTGAAATTCAGGCCTGACAGCGATAGAGCTGCAGCAACAAATGAATGCCTAAAAGTCTTGCATCAGCTCTGCCAACATTTCCACAATGAGTGCATGCATCCTCCTCCCTCTGCAATCAACAGCATCTCCCTTCTATCTCTCAGAGCTCATCACAGAGACACTTGTGTCTGGAAGCAAATATCACCACGCAACAGACGGAAATTGAATTCCTTTAATCAGGCTGAATAACTGCTGAGAGGGGAGAAAAAAAAAGAAAGTCAGTGAATCTGTCCTGCTGGGAGACACGCACAACTCACATGGCCTGCAGGGCGCTGAGTTGAAGAGGTCTTTTATCTGTTTACAACTCCTCTCTACAATCCTCCTGTCACCTAAAGCCATATGTTTAGAGGGCTGACTGATCTTTAAGTATAAAGAAGAGCATTAACCCTTCAAACTCCACTAGATCATCGGCACCCCGGAATGCTATCGCTTGTTCTGTAAACAGTTTCTCAGGAACGGTAGCGTGTAACTCTGTGGGTAAATTGTGATGGATAGCCCCGGACGCTTCTTGGCCAAATCTTGGGATGACAATTAGCTCAGAAGAAAACTGCAGCTTGTCCGCCCTGCAGGAGGTGTCTAATGGGGGAAATGAGTCAACCTGCCAGTTGGACATCAGGGTCCCATGAGGGGCAGATGTCGGTCATTTCAAGCCACAAAAAAAAAAAAAAAAAAGAAAAAGAAAAAAAGAACTAGAAATGTATAAAGACACGATGCAGGATGAGGACATGTAGATCTTATTCAGCTGAACGATTCCCTCTAATTACCACAGAGGAGTTATTTTGGTATCTTCATCTGGGTTTGGACACTGCCTGTCCTTGTTACAGTCTGTGCGCTGCGCTTCACTGTTGCACAGATGGATCTCCAGCAGGCGCACCTGAAAATGTGACTGGCTATCTGTCAGCATCGTGACTGCTAGGGCCCCAGTCACAACTATTTGGCAATGCAGCACATAATTCACAGCTCTGGTATACAGACGTCTGCTCGCTCCAGCCATCCACCAGGCAGCGTTTTGCCATGTCAACAGATTCTTGTGGTGATGGGCAGTCAGGGAGCAGTCCTCCCAGGTTCTGTTTCACTCCGGCATCATTTAGTTTTTCATTTGGATCTTTATACCAGAGGAAAGGTTGGTTCAGTTAGTTTTTCGGCTGTTAACTGATTAATTTGTGTATTATATGGCGAAAACTGGCTTTCAGAGTTTCCATAATTATGATCTAATTCTGCTAACAAGACAACAAAAACAGCTAAAATGAAACAGAAAACAGCTACAATGTCTCTGAAAACACAATTAAACAGAAAAATAAGATTTTTCTTTGTTTTTAAATCAACTTATTTTTGTTTACATTGTTTTCTGCATTATTGTCACGCTGTTGTCAGCTTTAGCATAATTTCCTTAAATTATATATATATATATATATATATATATATATATATATATATATAGTAAATATTAATGTAATTTATTCCAGTTACATTTACCTTTACTTTGTTGTAAAATCTGGAGGTTATCCTGCAGGAGATTAAACATAACTGTGGAGTTTAATAACGCCATTAATTGTATAATCAACTAATTGTGACAAACTTAATTTTGGCTACTCTTATTGTTATCATTGGATTTTTATCATAAAGTGATGCAAACGGTCTCAGAAACATATGTGTATCAATTATAATACATTAAAGGATTAAACACTGCATCATATTAACATATAAAAGACCTTTTTCACACCTTCACGTGTCTTCATCAGCCCTGTAAGAGAGCCAACGCGCGCGACTTCAGGACTCCAACACTCTCAGCAAAAAGAAATCCACTCCTGCCGTCATTAATCACACCTGTGTTCTTCCTGCTGGAACAAGTCAAAATGTCCGGCTTTCTTCCCTTTAGACAGACTCCTTTTCTCATCAAAAGATATGAGATGAGGAATGAAATCCCTGAGGTACACTGGCTGCACCCCGCTCTGCTGCTAAATAAAAAAGAAAATCACCATAGTAGAGGCACAAGAGAGATAATCCTGCAGTGTCCCAGATATGTACTGGGAATAAGACCCTGGTGGGAGCGAGCAATGAGATTTTAGAAGGCAGCGCAGGCCATGTTTTAGTTGAAAGGGAGTTTGTTAAATTGTTAAAGGGGGGGTCGCATTAATACAGCTTTCTGCGGTGAACTGGTCCACTGAAATGTCCTTTTTAGGCTCGGTCTCCAAATTCTACCTTTAAAGTCTTTCAGCTGATTAAAACCCTGCAGCCAGAGAGCTGATGAGTTACTGCCAGAAGAGTGTCAGCATTTCTACACCGGCTTCCTGGAAAGTCCAACATCTGTACCCACTTTTTTCCATGTAGTGTCACTGGGGGAGCCTATCCCGGCTGCTATTAGACGAGATGCAGGGTACACACTGAACTGATCTCCAGTCCATCACAGGGCCAACAACCAATCACACTCACTCCTGGGGAGAATTCAGAAACTCTGTGTTTTCAGACTGTAGAAGGAAGTCAGAGTATCAGAGAGAAGGGATGTTACAACAAAGATCCCTCAATTTCATCACTTTTCAGAAAAGATTTTTACCAAAGAGGCAGATCAACACAACTCGTGAACCAAACGAAAACAAAGTGACCAAAACATGTGTGTTTCCGCTTGTGTTGTTTTCAGTCTGAGTTGTGGAAATGTTTCTTAACAATGACACAATAAGAAGTGGAGGAACGTCTTTAATTCTGATCCGAATGGCAACAATCTGTAGAAGGCATAGCAGCGGTGCTCATCTTTATTTACACAACACTGTCAATACAACAGCAATCAGGAGTCTGGATGTCGATCTAGACTTTATCTGGCCTCTGCACCTGGATAGCCAAAACACACCGCACACAAGCCAGGGTCCCACAGCACCCAAGGAAAGAGCAAGACTCTGAAGAGCCATCATAGAAAACATCACATTCTTACCCAGGTGTAAGTCGAGCAGATGGTAAATGGAAAATAACAAATTGCAAAAATCTAAACTTCATTACACCGTGTGAGTAGAAAAAGAGGCGTGTTGGAGTGGGAGAGTAGGGCAGAGGAAGAGTTATTCCCTCCAAACAAACAGATTAAGCTACTTTTTTTTTTGGATTTCTTTGATTAAAAAAAAAAAAAAAAAAAAAAAAGAAGACGAAAAGACGATTGGAAAAATGGCTCACCAGTAGGGATGTCATGATAACAGATTTTCTTGGTATGATTTTTGTCAAATAAAAAAGCACAGTTTTACGATCACGATTATTGTGAATTAATTTCCCACAACTATAAATGTAGAAAATCACATGAACCCTCCTTTTAGGTCTTTAAGTTTTAATTAGGGCTGTCAACATAAATGCATAGGTTTATACATAGATTAATTAGTGGAATTAACACACTCATTTATTTATTTTCGACCGATTAATGCATGAACAGCAAAGTTTACCCATGCCATATTACAAATGTGAATTAGGCATTAACTCGGTGAGAGAAGCTGATTTTGGGCATGTAGATGCTTTGATACATCTACAAACCGAATCCACCAAAAATCCACCACTTAATCCTTTTATTTATGAAGTTTCTGATCGTTTTCCAGTCTTACATAGAGGATGGCTGCAGGATGAGCTGTGTTTTCGTTCTGTGCGTAAGTTGCTCTGATCTGCTTTGTTATGGTTCAGACAGGTTCTTTTATAGAGAAATCTTTATGATTAATTAAAAAATAGACTGAACAATGTGATTCAGTCTATTTTTGTTAATAAAAAAGATTGTTTATAATTTAAATGTCTGATTAAACTCAGGAAGTAAATTAAATCTCAATATTTTAGTTGTTTTTTTCTTTTTCACATTAATAGAAGTGATTGTGTTAAATCAAGATGTGATATAGTCTCATATCACTTGAAATCATAACGTATTTGTGATATGAACCAAGTTTATTTTTATTTTTACCTTTACTCATCATATAAACTGTCCATATCAGGTCTCTTGACAATATTGGTTTTAAATTATACTGTTTTTAAATAGTTAAACAGATCGGCACCAATTCATTTATCATACCTTTTAGAACTGTACACTCCATCAAGGACACTAAGGTCTTCAGAACAGCTTCTTGTGGTTCCAAGATCCAGACACAAAACCAGAGGAGCTTTTTCAGTGCTTGTGCCCAGAATGTGGACTGAGCCCCGCACCCAGATCAAACTGGCCCCCACTCTGGAAACTTTCAAATCACAGCTTAAACCCATTTCTCCTTATGAGCTTCCAGTGCAGTGGTCTCCGTTTGTCCTTTAAAGTATTTTAGCCTTCTAATGCTTTTAGTGTATTTTAGTCTTTCCTTTAACTGTAATTTAGTATTTTACTTTTTAGTATAATTTTGTTTTACATGTTTTAATGTCTTTTGATGTTCAGAATCTCTGTCTGTGGAATGTCCTTGTGTTTCTTTATGTACATCATTTATGTATCTATATGTACAGCACATTGGCCACCACGTTTCTTCCTTTTAATTCCTTCATTACTAAATGCAGAAGGAGATACATGCAATACAGATGCACACACCAGAAAGCAAAATGTAGAACAATAACAAGGAGAAACTCAGCTAAAAGACTCTACCAAGCATCAGCATCCATACCAAATACAGTTCAAACCCCAAGCTATTACTGGGAATGTAACAAAATCATGAGAACAGCTCTGTCCACTTTAGAGCTTCTACTAATTTCTCCACACAAACAAGGTTTCATATGAAAGCAGAGACTCTGCTGGTTACAGACATGACATGTGTCATCACGGTGGAACAGAAGCTCTGGAAGCTAGAAGCCAGAATCAGATATCATGTCTAACTTTTGCTGTTTTGTGGTTTTTTTCCAGCTCTAAACTATGACTCTGCTTTGTTTGAGATGAACCATGAAGGTCCTGCTAGTTTCCATGGAGATGAAGGAGGTTTTATAGTGAAGGATTAATTCTTCCTATCATAGACTATCTTGGGCTTCACGTCTTTCTGGACCCTCATGGTGTTTCTAAGGTGAATGTGGGGGCTATCCCTGGATTCTCCTGATTGACCATTGATAGAGGTGCCCATCATCATCATCGGCTGATGGCTTCCTGAGATATTTACCTGCGTAACACCTCTATTAAAACAACTGGAAAACTACACAGGTTTACATTTTTATCTTCTACTTTAACAAAGTTCCTCATCAGACATTACTTGAACTCATTCCTAGATTAACTGGGCTGCATTCCTCTGGTTTTTCAGTGTCAAGTGGTTTTCTTTAAGGAGGAGATAATATTTCCATTTTCTAATGTGTTCCAGGAGAATTTACTCTGAAATATTAACACATATCTTGATTCTGACACTTTAGTCACACGTCTCTGCTTTCTCTAGTGAAGATGTTAATGTGTTATATAAACAAAGTTGATTGGGTTTTTCAGTCAAATAATGTTCAGACTTGTGCCTTGATAAAACTAAATACAAACATTTTAAGCCCTCTGATCCACTTTCTTTTGCAGAATTTGTGATATTGGAAAATGAATGGTTATCTACTAAACTGATGATTAAACTTTAAACCACCGCCTGTAGTCTTATGGCTGTATATGTATTTGTATTTGCCTTTTTGTGTTGCTATTTTACTGCTGTTTGCAAATAGCTTTCACCTCGTTTCAATTTTAGTTCTGCAACCAACTTCAAGTTGCACATCTAGACAAAAGAAGTGTTTTATAAATAAAGTACTTGTTAAAATCAGAATAAAGAACAACCATCTGGATCCCAGATAGTTAATCTCAGCCATTTCTAGCCTTCTTATTCATGCATCTGATTAGCTGTTTGGTTCACCACAGGATATCTAAACCAACATGTCAACCATACTGAGCATCGTTCATCATTGTCTAACGCAGTGTCACAGATCAGTTTACCTCTGAGCGGCAAGGTTTTAAGCTCTGAGATTGTCACCCGGGATGTCTGATACTATCTGACAGGAAAACAACTTTGATCACTTCATTATAACAAATAACTGTGAGATGCAGCATGATGTAAACAAGCAAACCATTCCCCTCTGTCACAAACTGAGGACAAAAGCCTCTCTTCAGAGGACGACGTTGACTTGTAGTCACTATTCAACCACAAATTTCTGGAATCGTTAAGCATTCTTGTCTCACGGTCATGCAAAGTTCAGGAGCTTCCAGATCCCTAAATATTTAGTGCGCAGTCATTGTCTAAACCACACGATGAAGTAATGCATGTGTCTGATTGACCTATATGCACAACAACCACGGGGAACCATGGGGAGGTCTCCACTGACAGTAGAGCTGCGTTGGGATGGGGGGTCAGGGCTGCAGACCCTCTTTCCACTTACCGAGCTTTCCCCGGGACTCTTCCAGCTTCTGGATCTGGTTCTCCAGGAAGAACATGGCCACTGCGAACGCCAGCAGCGCCAGAAGCTGCAACTTGGGCGGCATCATGACTCGGAGCAGCCCCATCAAATCATCCAGAGAGGGATTTGGTCAGTCCATGCTCGGAAGAGGAGCTACTGGAACACACACACACACACAGACAAACGGCGACGATGGTGGTTACAAAGCGGATGAGTGTGTGTGCATGGCCCTCTCTCTGCCTCCCCTATGAGAGTCTGGATGTCTGCCACTGTTTAAATCCTTTTGTTACCGCGATGTGTTCATACTCGGTATGGTTGTTTGTTCCAGGTAGTAATAACCCCTAAATGGTTTTGTCCATTCGGATTGTGGAAGTATTGGCAACAGCTGCTGTCGCCAGAGTCTCCCCCCTCAGTACCGCTGTCCCGTCCCATCCAGTGTGTTCACTGCGGACAGACTACCAGTACCACTCACCCATTGGATGTATCATCAGTCCACCACACGGCAGCGGCTTTCTATTCGTCCACTATCACTGTCTATCCAATCCGGATTGGATCGTTTTCACGAGCTGTCTTGAACCGGCCAGCAGGTGTCGCATTGATTTTTTCAATGTACTACGTAACAATACAGAAGAAGAAGAATATGTTAGGTGGCCTGTGTTTATGCCGATATGCAAGAAACAGCTAAATTGAATTGAATTTAATAAGTCCTTCTCCAATAACAAATTTCTCATTAATATATATATATATATCAGTTATATTTTACATAATTAATATTCTATGATTAAATAAATAAGTTTTCATACTAATTAAGACTCTGGCAAAAACAAGGCTTTACCTCCCTAAGCTACAAAGACCATTGTACTTGTAGTAGTTTTGCTAGAAAAGCAGGCAGCAAAATGTCGGGAGAGGTGTATCTCCTCTGGCTTTTCTCGCTACTGCAGACGGTGAGTTTATAAAGCTAAAAATGTTTAAATTATCCGTTGTTAGGGGTGTTATAATAAACACGGAGGGTTGGCGGATGTGTCAGTTGTCGCGGAGGTTGTGTTTAGCTTTGTAAGCCGCAGCCTGTTCCAGGATCTTCAAAATGACGTGGCTTAACTGTAAACTACAACGAGCCGTGAAGAAAATTAAACTTCTTAGCTTTTGTTTCTTAGCTGGATAATTTTGTAAACTGTTAACGACCTAAATGTCTAGTGTTGTTTTGACATGAAAAGATATATATGACTTCCGGTTTTCGAAATTAATATAATCGGTAAATATATATGTCCGACCGCTTCATTTCCAGGTTAGACCGCTGTAAAGAGGTTCAAAGAGAACATTTACTGCAAAGCGATATTTACAGAAATTTGTATAATGGTACAAGATTCTCTTCCAGAAGTGGGAGATTTTATGGGTTAATGAAAAGAATCCAGAAAGTGGAAGCGGGTCATAAATCTCTACGGCCTCCTCAGTAACTGTAAACAGTAAAAAACCGACCAAAGTAACAAAATATACAGCAGGATAGTTCCCTGTTAATGTATTAATTTTTTCAAAAAACGTAAAAATAGCTGAGACGATTAACATGTCAGCTTACATCATGCTTCATGGTCAGTCAGTCACTTACCCATAATTTTAAAGTTAGGTACAATGGGGTTACCATTATTGGTTGATTAAAATCATATCCGTACATTTAGGAAAAACTGAGGAAAAGTGCAGCTTGGTTGGATGGGTTGCAGGAGAAGAAAAAGTGAAATCATGACATCATGGATTATATTAACAAGGTCACATCTAAGTGAGCCACAAGACTTGTAGAACAGATTAGACCAGGTGTGTTAAACTCGTTTTAGTTCAGGGGCCACGCAGCACAATTTGATATCAAGTGGGCCAGATCAGTTGAACTAAAAATAATTATACAAAAATAATATTTTTAAAAATTTTAAACCTATGAAAAAAAATAATTTTATATTAAACATTTTTTATTCACTGGCATATTTTGCTTTACATATTTATACATTTGCATATTTACACACTTACTTGTGTGTTACAACTTCTGAATAAGCAATGATCTACAAAATCACCAAATATTTAATCACAGGTACATGGAACTGAAAAGTACAGCATTTCACATTATGATCGGAGTATCTTGAATCCTGAATAGAAGAGTGGCAAAAATCCCTACACACTTGATAATGTCATACTTCAACTTATTGCTATAAAAAAGGTTTGATCATCAAAGCTACCAAATCATGTAGTGGCTTAGATTTTCACCTTTTTTTTTTTTGTTTGTTTGTTTAATAATGTTAGTGTGTCATACTTTATATAATGAACTATGTTCAAAAGGAGACAAACGATGCATGCTAATGTCATATTACCAACTTCTACTAAAATGTAAATCATACATCTGTCTTATACATAGTGTTTAATGAAAGCCTTATCTGCTTCCTCTGCCTCTCTCCAGCTGTCGGCGTATGGGGCCGAGGTGTCATCTGAGGCCTGCAGGGAGTTGGGCTTCTCCAGCAACCTTCTCTGCAGCTCCTGTGACCTGCTTGGGGAGTTTAGCCTGTTGAAGCTGCAGCCGAGCTGCCGGCAGTGCTGCCAGCAGGAGGCCCAGCTGGAGGCCCGCAAGGTAAGGAGGAAAAACAAAACAAAATGGGAACGAGCAAATGGAAGTTAACTGCTTGTTTAGATCAAAAGAGACAGAAAATGAAATTGTGGCCAGGTTATTGAAAGTGCATGCTGTAAAATTCTAATTTAGTTTATGCTGTAATGCACAATATTTGCAATCATGAGGTCCCCAATTGAGTTGCATGTTGTATTTTGTCCTTTAAAGCGGGCAGGGCCCCTCTGCAGCTAGTCTTAGCACTTGGAGGTCCTCTCTGTCAGAGTTTGTCATATTTATTGACAGGGTCACATACCGCAGCATTTGCGCTGCTACTAAAAACAGCTTGGTCTCAGCCCTCCTGTCACTTGGTTTGTTGACACTGTTTGCAGCTGACCATCCGATCTGTGCTCTCCTTGTCGCTAGTCTTTCTGTCACTCGAAGCCGAGTTTCACTAACCAAAGCTTATCGTTCCCAAACGGGGATGGAAGTGTAGGGTTTTTCAATATCAGCCTCATTTTTGCAGCGATTACAGCTCAATTGAAATCATCTCCTGCAAGGTTCTGACAGACAAGCTCTGGGTTAAGTGACGGCAGAAAAACAAAGGCATTTTTTCTTAAAGTAAATCCCCTCGAGCGTGTGTGTGGTATCTTAGCAACAGCACCTTTTTTTTAGAAGTGGTGCACACCTCATTACACCTCCTTGATGATATTTCTATCTTAGACAGACACTTACAGCCAACCTCTCTTCCCTCCTCACAGTTTAACTAAAATGTCATTTAGTTCAACAATTGCCTGCCGGCAGCTGCACTCCGAGGCTACCAGCAGAAGCACAATTTCTTCTCAGCCACAATTATCTCCCTTAAGAATTCCTTTCAGTCTCCCCATTGACATAAGTGCTGCATCATTAAACCCTCTGAGAAATTGTTTATTGCACTGCCTCGTTGATTAGGAAGATTCAGTGAGCATGTAAGGTGTTTGCGTTGCTCGTTTTTAGAGGTACTCTTTTCTGCAGAGCACCTGCACATTGCTGCGTAGCTCCCCTGAGTCTGATAATGCATTATGTCTGTGTAGAGTGGTTGAACCCTTCTGAGTCTCAGGCCTGTTTGGTATGCAATTAATGATGATGGGCAGTGGAAGCTGTATTTCAAGACTAAAAAGAATTTGTTAATGGTCCTTTATTTTGACATAAAAATGTTCACCGAATCATTATAATTTCACATAATCCAGATTTAATAAAAGAAATTAATAAATCTGTAAGAATTTATTGTGTTAAATTCTGAATTATATCTTATTACACTCACCGACTTTATCGGGTCCACCTTGCTAGAACCGGGTTGAACCCCTTTTTCTATCTTGGTGTCATAGATTAAACAAGAAGTTCAAATCAAATCAAATCAA
>JBAMHW010000008.1:3740576-3758785 GCA_037177495.1 Rhadinocentrus ornatus | reverse complement strand
GTTGGGTCCTTAGGCAAGACCCTTAATGCTACTGCCTAACCATTGTAAGTCGCTTTGGATAAAAGCGTCAGCTAAATAACTGTAATGTAATGTTATCTTTTACTGATATCGTGCAGCCCTAGTCCTTATCCTAGTGCCATAGATTTCCAGCAGTGTTGTGTTTAAATCGATATGTCTCTCCATATAATCCATATATAAAATATGTCTATATATGTTAAATCTAAATGCAGTGTACTTTGCATTACAGATTGATCAAGGAGAAAAAATGTCTCAGGCTGACAAAATGAAGGTAAGACTAAGAAAAATAAACCTCAATGCCAGATGATTAACACCAATGCTTCCATGGCTGTCGGTTGTTGAGCTTATCGGTCATGATCTTTCCTGAAAACATGGATAATTTGTCCTTAGAGGACTGAAAAGGAAATTTAAACAATATGTCTGTCTTGTTTATTTTTCTACAGTATGGTCAGTGGGGTTATTAACCTCTTCTTCACAAGGCCTAGTTTCTCTGCCTTCTGTTTAAAACAACATATCTAAAACAAATGGCATATTTTTTCACAACTACAAGGGCTGTATGTATCAGAATCATTTTAAAATGAACGTGTTACTGTATCAGAGTAAATTGACCTGCAATATAGCATAAAATGTAAATGGTTATCTGTTAAAAGAAAACCACACTACTTTCAGTGAAAACTAGAGGATAGCAGCCCAATTCATCTAGGATTAGTAAAGTAGTGTCTGATGAGGAACTGGGGAAAAGTAGAATCTGAAAAAATGAACCTGAGCAGTTTTCCAGATGTTATGAAGAGGTTAAACTAATCACTGACTGGATGAGAAGTTCCAGTTGCATTCCCACAACACCTTGACTGTCCATAAGCAGAAGTGCCTTTAGTATTTTCACTTCTAGATCCTCTAATTGGTTATTACGTCATGTAAACAGCTGCTGGTTTGGATTTGACTTGCAACAAAAACATGACCTAAATGTAGATTATGATTTTTTTTTAAAACCACTGATCTTAATGTTGTTCTTTGTCTTCTTCTTTTTCTACAGCAGGGACAGTTCACCAACCCTGAGACCCCAGGGTATGTTGGATTCGCCAACCTTCCAAATCAGGTTCACCGCAAGTCAGTGAAAAAAGGTTTTGAGTTCACACTTATGGTTGTAGGTAAGTTTTTTTTCATCCTCCCTTTTCAGGCCATGTTGTATTTTCTTCTTCTCCTCTTGCTGTTGGAAGTGATAGTTTATCTCAGTGATAGCAAGGTTCAAGCTGGATGGCCAGAGTAAACGCAGACTTTTAAAGAATGCATATGATTCTTTTATATTATTTGCATGAATTTTTAGAGGGCTCTTGGTCTTTTTTGTAAGACCAAGATCAACTGCACACAAGTGTAGTTGCTCAGCTGGTGCAAGCAGCAGTATAAACTCCCAGTCTGTGACATTTGTGCATCTCAGTGCTTGTTGGTAAAGAGGGGGAGGGTAGGAGCTACCCTGAACGCTGCTCATCCTTCTGCTTTAAAATAAACGAGAGAGGAATGTAGCCTGTGTGCCTCCAGGGACTGATTCACAGTAAGGTCGCCTGGTTTTCCTACAGCAGGAACACTCACCGAGTGCTTATTTAGCCTCTTAGCCCTGCTCATAAATAAATCAATGATTTTTTTTATGATACTTTATGATTAGTTTGCTGATTGTCTGCTTCACTTATAGAAGAAATGAGGCCAAATGAAAACTATTAGTCACCTCATGATGAATCAGGCAGATTTTCCCCTAATTTTTTCTTTTCCTGCATACATCTAGTTTACAGTTTGTATGTTATTTATGTGTCAGTTTTGCCTTTGTTCTGCAAGATATTTTGGGAAATTGTGAGTAAAGAAATCTTCTTCCAATGCCCCTAGTGGGAACCACTGCACAGTAGACCTGTGTTAAGCACAAAAATTTAAACTTTCACTACTCTGTTTGTAGGGTATGGAGGTGAATTGGGGTGCAAAGTTGATGCATGTCTGCATGGCAGCAGGAGTAGCTAAATCAAAGAAGGACAGTCAATCAATTAATCAACAGAATTTATTTATATAGTGCTTTTTATACAACATCTTAGCTCAAAGTGCTTTATAGAAATAACAGAAAAAGGAAAAGTGTCTCGTTTTATCACACAGAGAAATCATCTGGTTTAGCCCAGCAGAACCAAGGAAGTGAAGAAAAGCTAAAGATGAGTTTAATAAAATGAAAAATAAATACATGAAAACTTAAAAATAGGCTCACATGAATAAAAAATTAAATACAGCAGATAAAATGTAACAGCATAAAATAAAACTTGAAATACATTAAAAAGCCACGTTAGATTGAAATGAATAGCAATTAAAAAAATGTGTTTTGTTTTTTTTTAAGTTTGTTTTTAAAGGTACAGTGTGTAGTTTTTTTGGTATTTTGTTAGCAAAAATCAAGAATTGCTTTCATAAATATGTATTTTACTCAAAAATATCTCTCCGATAATAATTATTTTCTATCAATACATCGCCCACCTCCCTGAATAAATGAGCTGAAATACATGTTATTAAACACAGAGTAATGTTACAGCAGCGCCAACAGTCCACTGCCCCTGCTTTTTCTTCCTCTTTCTCTCCCTTCATCAGATGATCTCTGAGTTTGCAAGTCACAAAAACCGATTTCATACGATAACATTAGCTATTGGCAGTAGCTTGGTACTAAATACATGGACGGCACGCTTGTAACTTATTGGCATAAAAAAATAATAATTATGTATCATTCTGTTCCTAATCACCTGACGGGACACTGGAACTTCACAATTCTGAATCTCTGCGGCTTCCGTAGTCATAATAACGTTCTTAAACGGTGAGGCTTCAGTAGAGCACTACTCGGTTGCTTGTAATATATTAGCGTACCACTAGATGGGAGTAATTCTTACACACTGCGGCTTTAACAACATTTAAACTTCCTGCTGTCCTCAGGTTCAGCAGAACACGTCACTCTCAGCACTGAAACTGTTATTGTCCTCTAATTCAGCTATTCTAACTGAATTTAGTCACATTTGTGGTTTTATGGCCTTAGATCCAAGAGAGATAATAGGCTCAGTCCTGGACTTCAAAAATACCCTTTAGGACTTGAAAAATGTGATATGTTCAGGTGTTTTGTGGCTGGATTATTAGATCGTTGTAAAACTTGGTTTCATACATGCCAAGTATCTAATGGTTGATGTTAAATGTCGTCTTATGACTTGTATTTATTGCAGCTTAACAAGTGCAGAAAGCCACACAGAGACATTCTTTAAATTTTGGGGCGTTTGTAGATAAGGAAACTTTTTCTACTTTGTGAGTTTTGAAGTTTCTACTGTTTTTTGTAAGCTATTTAAATATTGGGAGACACTGGTGTTAACATTAAAAACAGTTTGTCCTCAAATGCAAATGCAACACATAACTCTTAATAATTATTCCCTCTGAGGGCACAAACTAAAGCTAGTGGAGAATAACTGGTTTCTTTGGGTTGTGTTTTTCATTTTTAAGTTTTTAAACATTTGCATAGCTTCACCATGTTGTAGGAACGTTTCATCAGGCACCTAATAGTTTAACTCTTAAAACTCTGCTAAATCACTGGTGCCCTGAGCGATTGTAATTATATTATCAACAGTTTCTGAGGAACAGTAGTGTGTAACTCTGTGAGGTAAATTTGATGGATTGAACTAAGGACATCATGTGAAAGAATGTACATCTCCGTTCAGTTCTTATTATTATGATGGATAACTTCAACTTTAGGTGATCTATAGAAGTTTAGCAGTCACAAATGTAGTGTTTATTCAGACTGTATGGTAAGTCCACAATGAGTGATCCATGATAACACCATTATTTATCACATTTTCATCATTAAAAAACATAGATCACTATCACTTTTACGTTGCTAACAGACCTCTATTTTGACCTGGACATGATGATGAAGCCACTTCCTGTCAAACTTTACACTATTCATAGAGCTTAAATTGATAATGTCCAATCAGGAGCAGCCAAATATAAACAAGTGGGCAGAAAGTTCAAAGTGTGTCTGAAAAGAAGTAAAATAATGGTCGTCTATGGCTGGAATAAAGCCATGAAGACGTTTTTGATGCTAAAGCTAGCTGAGTTGGTTTTGTGAGGATAGAAGGTAAACGGTAGCATAAATAACTTTAAATAGCTAAAAACAGCTGGAGGAAAAAGCAAAGCCTTGAGAGAATGATGTGAGATGAGAAAAGGCTTGGTCACTGTTGATCTGTGGGTTATTTCTACAAAATATTGTTAGCTCTATATCTATTGACAAATTAATTTACATAATTTTTGCCTCACAATCTGACAACTGAGGCTGTCCTGGAAAAAATGTCTGGATGTTGACTGGGATTAAAAAACTGGTGGGACAAAATGTTTATGAAAAGTTACATTTTAGCGGATCTATTATCATGCTTATTTCCCTCTGGTGTGCATGAAAAGCAGATTAACCCAATCATATTTTTAGCTACAGATTTTCAGTAGCATGGATTCAATCCATTTATTTTTTTCACTGTTCAAAGGTGAATCTGGACTTGGAAAGTCCACCTTGATTAACAGCCTTTTCCTGACTGACCTTTACCCTGAGAGAGTCATACCCGGAGCAGCAGGTAAAACATTCTCCCACAATTTATTGTCCAAAAATTTGACCTTGTCTGAGCCAGCTGGTGAAAGCGAAGGACTGACTGGTTCTTTTCTCTTGTTATTGATAGAAAAGATAGAAAGGACGGTTCAGATCGAGGCATCAACAGTGGAAATTGAGGAGAGGGGGGTGAAGCTTCGCCTCACAGTGGTGGACACACCAGGATATGGAGATGCCATCAACAGCCAAGACTGGTAGGGAATCATTTTAAGTTTTTTCTTTCCTCATCCTGGGTTCCATTTTGATATTTAGTGGCTTTTTGTTAGCATGGAAAGATTTTGTGCAGTTTTTAACAAAAATTTTTTTAAAAGAATATTTATTTCAATCCAGTTTCAGCACCATTATCAGTTACATTGATGACCAGTTTGAGCGCTACCTCCACGATGAAAGCGGGCTAAATCGCAGGCACATTGTTGACAACAGAGTTCACTGCTGCTTTTACTTCATCTCCCCTCTCGGCCACGGGTGCGTCCTGCTCTACATATGTACATTTCACAAAGCATTTTGTCCCTCTTTGACTATTTGTTCATTTCCTTTTCCCAACCAGCCTGAAACCTCTCGACGTCCAGTTCATGAAGGCCATTCACAACAAGGTCAATGTGGTTCCTGTCATCGCCAAGGCCGACACACTTACCCTCAGAGAGAGGGAGAGGCTCAAGCGAAGGGTGAGGACAGCAGTCTCCATTATTCAGGAAGCTTTCCAGTTCCTGACTGTACCTGCAGTCAAAGCATATCATCATTGCTCCACGTCAAGTAAACGTGTGAAACAACAATTTTTCAGAAGATAACAGGTTGTTCTAACTGTTGTTTTGCTTCTTTTATATCTGTAAGATTCTCGATGAGATTGATGAGCATGGCATCAAGATCTACCACCTTCCTGATGCTGAGTCGGATGAAGATGAAGACTTCAAAGAGCAGACCAGGATTCTCAAGGTAGCCTCTGTCCATTCTTCATTTCATTTATTACCTGCCACTTTTTAGGGGTTTGTTTTTAGTTTGATCATGATGTATTTTGGGTGGATGAACTTTTATTGTCCAGGCTAGCATCCCATTTGCAGTGGTAGGATCCAACCAGCAGATTGAAGCAAAAGGAAAGAAGGTCAGGGGCCGCCTGTACCCGTGGGGAGTGGTGGAAGTGGAGAACCCAGAACACAACGACTTCCTCAAGCTGCGTACCATGCTGATGTAAGAGAAGCTAACATTGCTAAAATCAGCTATGTTAATTTGAGAGGGGACGGGGGCACTCGACTTGAGAAATTTAATAATCTGCCTGTCCAGTAAGATACTTGTATAAGAAAAAAGAATTAGGAGCTAGAACATGAGAAGTATTTTAAAACAAGTAGTGAAAACTCATTCCAAATATTTAATTAAGTAACAAAAAAAACTCTAAACAAGCCTGTCAATGTTTGTCAGTTTCTTTCTCACTTTGAGAGTAAACATCTTAAAACAAGAGAAAGCATTTACACTAAATGAAATCAATAATATTTATACAGAACTATTTTCAAGGCACATTGAATCCATCATTCTTTCACTCCACATTCACACTGGTGTGTAAATCCAATCCTTGCCTGCAGCGTCCATGACAAAACTCTCATTTGCATTCATACACTAGCAATGGCAACAAGGTGGGGGTGAAGCATTGCACATGGATGTGCAAAAATAAACAAAGCATTATTGCATTATTTATTCCAATAAAAACCTAATTATTTTCAACATTATAAACAGAAGTGGGATGGGTCTTTGGTGGTGATTCGAGTCTTGGGTATGTCAAAGATTAGCAATAAATTGATTTGATTGCATTTGTGGGATTTTTTTATGTAGTGTTAGATACTCTCAACTAGATTTTTAAAAATCTAACAGGCATTACAGTTATAAACTATTAATTGTTTAATGTCAGCATCTCATTTGGATTAAACGTAGTAATATTTGACAATTTTTTGGATTCCCATTGCAGGGAGGTAAAGGAAATTCTTCTATTTTGACCACATAATAATATAACTGGAAAAAATGCATAAGTGGCCTGTATCTCCCTAGAATGGGAAAACTGTTGAATCTGGTGGAATCCAGTGAGATTCAACGGTTTTAAACTGTAATGACTGAGATTAAAAAAAAATTAGTTATAATGGAAGTCAATGGAACATTTTTGTACATGAAGGAGTCCAGAGGGAGTGTGACACTACAAATATTAAAACTATTAATTTATTATATGGCAAAAAAAAAAAAAGTGTTTTTAAGGAATAATTAATAATTCAAATAATTAAACTTCTGGGTTAAAAGGGTTAAAATCATAATAATGGTTGAATGTTGGGTAGTTTTCAGCAGGTCTAAAGTTGTTTAAGTCATTAATAAAAATATATAAATGATTGATGTTAGACTTTATAGCAGTTTTTTGAGCGTGGACATTTTTGTACACAAAAGTCACCTGAAAGTATTAAATTTGAGGAGGGCACAAGGGTTAATAATCATTGACATCCTGTTGTCTAGTATATCACTCTCAAAACAAGATCAAAAAAGCTTTTTTGATGAATTCATCCATATAAGATGAGACGGCTTCTGCTCCTGGTTTAGAGTGAAAACACAACATCCTGAAATTGTCAAAATATTCTTAAAAGTATTAACTTTTTCTTACCTCCACAGAACCCACATGCAGGATCTACAGGAAGTAACTCAGGACCTGCACTACGAGAACTTCCGCTCAGACCGCCTTAAACGGGGTGGCAGGTTGTCCTCCCATGGTTACATTCTGCCTCTGTCTCCTGTGTACGTACTTGTCTGTCAGCTTGCTTCTCAGCACCTCCCCCCACCTCAAACAGAAAACATCTGATGAGGTCACACTGATGTAGGAAATTACTGTCGGGCTCATACACACATCACAGACATTGTAACATAACGAGCTAAAACCAGAACTGTTGTCTGTTAACGTTTTGTGTTGATTCGTATGATGTCAGGTTTGTTAGCTCTACATCATCATTCTGCATGTTAACTACATGAGTTCTCTGATAGTGGTAGATGGAGCTAAACTTAATACTGGGAGACTAGTGGGTTGTTTTACAAGATAAAGTGTTTGTAGATTGTGTGTGTAGTTGTACAGGATGGAAACAGGATTACTGTATGTCATGTAACATAGTGTTGCTATATCATCAGTTAACTCCTAATGTAGAGCCAAATGATTGTTTTAGTCTTTGTTCTAAAGCCAACCCAGGATAAGGGAGTGGTTTTACTGTTACCCCATTGCCTCACCATCTGTCCAACGATGGCTGCTCTCAGTCTGTCCAGTCTTATGGACTGTTGGAGGTACTGTTTTATGTTTTGTTAGTTGGGGGAGGCAAGCTGTTCCCCTGACTTTTTGCACTCGCAACTTCCTCTCTTGAATCTTCCTGCTTTCATCTCTTTGTTGTGATTTGTCATAGACACCCACTTTTTCCCATCATGAGCTATCTTTCTGCAGTGAAAAACTAACCCACTAGCCCCTTTTTCCACTTTCTCAATGTTGCTTTTTGTCACATTTGCCTAATGCTGCACAAATGTCTGATCTGATATGTTAGAAATTATCACACAAAAGCATTCTACAATGTTAACTGTGCTTTTACCTAAATGATCATATATTGTTTGGCTCATGTCAAGGAGAAATATTCAAGGTTGGTACTGAAGCATTCATTCAGCATAAGTAACTAGAGTTGTGTCACTGGTGCAGGAAGGCCCCGGAACCGGAGGAAATGGACAAGGATATGATCCTGCAGGAGAAGGAGGCTGAGGTGAGAGAAGTTTCTTTATTCCAGCCTCCTGAGGCTGTGTTCAAACCTTTTCTGAAAACACTCTTAACTTTTGATCCAGCTGTCATTATAGGAGATTTCTGAGACATAAGTTTTGTAACTTTGCAGGTTTTCAACTTGTGTTTCTATATATGAAACTGTAGGTACAAATAAAATCTACAAGTTTAGATTAATTCTGCAATTCTGAAAATACAAGTTTAATTTTACCAGTACAAAACATTTTTCCCACATATTGTAAAACTGACATGTATTTTCAGATATGTATAATTATTCCATTTTTTATTGTTACCTTAGCTTGTTACAATTACAATTAGGGGGGTACAAGTTAGATTCGTAGGTCGCTATCCTCCCTCCGTACACTTGAGAATCACAGCCATGAAATTGTCTGCTTTTTTCTTTGTCAAACAGCTAAGACGAATGCAAGAGATGATTGCCAAGATGCAGGCTCAGATGCAGAAGTGAGGGGAAGGAGAGGGTAAGGCTCCACATGTTTGAAAAAGTTGTGTGATCTTGTGTGACACCAGGTTCAGCGTGTGACGTGTTTTTGTGTTGTTTTTCTCTGTAGGTGTTTGAGCCTCTCATAGTTTGACCAGAGACCGCAGGGGTGTAAAAGCCGTCTGGTTGCCACTATTTTTTATTTCAGCTTCATGTGGAATCTGAATTCATGTTTTTTGTTTTTTACATCCACTTAAATAAATATTTACAGTGTTTATATTATTACATATAACGGTTCTTTTTTTTCTTTTTTTTTTCAAGAAAAAGCTAACCATTGCCACTTAATAAATGACATCATGTGACCCATCTTTAATTGGAATAATCTGTTACTAGTTGATTTCCTTTTTTCTCTGTTCAGAAAACCAAAGTTTTGCTGCTTATATTAATTTTTTTATATATATATTCTGTGAAAAAACTTCCATTGGGAGAACCAACTCTGGAATTGGCCATTCCAGCTTACCGTTACATAAGGATTATCTTGCGATATTTTAATGTTACCCAGCTCATATACATGAACCTTTATAGTTTAAGGTAAACAAATTTGCGTCTCATTCTCATCAGTGTTGCTGTGTAAAAATGCCTTTCAGTGTAGTTCTCTTTCAGTGTAGCTCTGAATTTAAACTGTGACCCTTAACCTCTTACAGTCTTCCTATACGCCTGATAAACGAAGGACAAGTGAGGCGTGTTTGGTGCTTTCAGTTAACCAGGTGCATTTATTCCACCTATCCTCTCTGCTGTAAAGTGAAGTTATGTGATAGGAGCAGTGATAAAGTTTTATTTTGGTTCATGTAGTGAGATTTAATGGGAGTAAACTGTTATATGTACCAATGCTTGAGTTCTTTGTGGTGTCAGCGGCCACACTGGATAACCTAATGAGGTCAGTGTAGCCTAAGTTCCCCTCACCAGCCAAGATTTGAGTTCTTGACATTCCTCTCTGCTGTTTTTACCCAAAATTGAAGTACCAAATATTGTTTTTAATGCATTTATTGTAATAAAAAGGTTTTTATTAAACTAGCAATGTCATCTGTGAGTTGAGCGTCTTTTTTCCACTTTGTTTTATATCAGACAAGAATTATGAATGAATTAAAATTAATTGTAAATATTTGTAGAATCTCTTGTTCCACCACATCCCAAAGCTGCTTTATTGAGTGGTTCCCAACCTGGGGTCTCAAGGAAACTCAGGCCATGTCTACATGGAGACAAGTTGAGGTGTGTCTACTTGAGGTTTTTTAATAATTTTGTTCACGTTATTGGACTTTTAGAAGTCTAAAAAGACCAACTTTGGAAAACAAGACGATATACAATACTTTAAAATATACATTCTTAGTCAAATATCAGAAAAACTACTTAGTAGGCCACACCTTGAGGATCCCATCAGTGTTCATTCATGTACTGTGGTTTAGTGAGGTCAGTGAGCTGGTGGAGGTACAGTAGTGGACCAGTTCATGCCTATCCTGGTAATCTAGACTTTTCCTGTTTCATTAATGAAACGTGTCTGAGAAACACCATAAGTGCAGTTGATTTGTCCCTTTTAAGGCTATATGTTGATAGTTGCTTGAACTTTGTTTTTATTAAAGGAGAGGACTCGGCCAGAATGCATGATTTGAAATGACAAGCAAGCTAATGACAAAGCCAAGCATGGCTTCAGCACTGAGCAGGTAGGGCTCCATGGCTTTTTGGTGGTTGAATGAAGAGGGTCTTTAAAGACCATAGGTTGGGAACAACTGTTCTATTGGATTGAGATGACTATGGAGGCCACTGGAGTACAGTGAGCTCATTGTCATGTTTTAGAAAGCGGGTGGAGATGATCTGAGCTTTGTGACGTGGTGCGTTATCCTGCTGGAAGTAGCCATCAGAAGATGCTACACTGTGGTCAAAAAGGAATGTAAAAGTGGCTGAAAGTGTACACCACCCGCAAAAAGTTCAAGATATTTAACTTTTGGATGAAACTTATAGAAAATGTAAAAGTTGATGCTACACTGATATGTCCTGAAGTTAAGACATTTAAGTAGAATCATGTAATTGTAATTTCTTATTTATCTCAAACACTATATTGAAACAAAATCAGAACTCGTATTAGGTGTTGTCTTGGTCAGGTGATGTCTAAATGAGAACAGTATGATGAAAAGGACTATTTAAATACAAGCTGCCACTCAACCAGAAGATTTCGTTCTCCATTCATGGTTCACACTTTTTGTGGTTAATCATCTTGTTAGATATCATCATGCTGTGTAGGTACTGAAACACTGAACAGCTGTACATGAGCATTCACAAGTTTTGAGAAAGTTAAATTCAGTTCACCTGTAAAGGTTGTAGCAGAAAGTTCATTCTGAGATGAATATTTTGATGAGATAAGTCTTTTAATGGATCATCTTTAAAGATAAACAACTAAATCTGCTCGGACGGAGCATCTATAATTAAGTATTACTGAGTTAAATGTCTTTTGATATGAAGGCAAAAAGGAAAACCACCTTTGGGGAGTGTTAAAAGCACATTTAAGATCTTCTGTAAATGCATGGCAAAGCTGGGTGTGATATGTAGGTGGGTCAGGCAAAGAATACAGAAACCTGATGAAACAATTAAATAAAATACACATAAGATGATGGAGCATTTTTCATAGACTTTATTATAGCTGTACTTTTCCCACTGACAGTTATACACAATGCTCTAAACTTTTTTGTCTTAAATACTCTCCGCTCTTAAAGAAAAACTGTAAAAATATTTAATCAGAACTAATTTAAAGATCTCTTAGTGAACAGGATGGGGAAAGGCAGCAGAGGCTGAAAGGGGTGGGTGGGGTTGATGGTCCTTATCTGGAGAGTTGGGTGGGTCTGGGAGGCAGGAAAAAAAAAAAGAGGGCTGGGTCATGTTACATCCAGTTGGAGTTTCACCGCGAAGACAGGGTGGTGTTACCATTTAACGAAAACCTGAAAAAGCAACAGGAAGTAGAAGCAGATTAGAGTAAAATTAAAGTGTGTTTAGTGTTGTGTGTCAGCTGATCAGGGCGGTGGATCACCTGCACACTCTCTCCATCATATGTGTGACGAGACGGTCAGAGATGCCCGGACAGGACTCCTCTGCCAGGTTGAAGGCATTCTCCAGTTCCTCGATGGCTCCTACTCCCCCCCCACTGGCCCGCCGCTTATCCTTTAACTGGTGGTGGAAAAAAGTCAAATTAAAAAGTGTTCTGCTATCAAATTGCCACAGATTCAGGTAGCTTGAATTTTTAAGACACTAAGTTGACTTATTTCCATAAACTGAAGAAAGATTAAAGTTAATCTGAACTAATGTAATAAATGTAATTCATGTTTTTAATTTTACAAAATAAACCTTAAGTGAACACTAACACAGTTACAAAAAAGGATAACTTATTGAGTAAAAAGAAAAAGATAGTTAACCTTAAGTAGAAGAAACTAAAGTAATAGAATTGGCATTTAAGTAGATTAAAGATTTAAGCTTGGGTGGCTAGCAGTGCATATTTAATCCCAAGCTTCACTGTGAACCAGGCAGCTTTCACGTGTCTAAAATTAAATTTACACCAGCCTCTGCAAATTAATTTGGTACTGGCCCATTATGTTGATGAATTCCAGGTAGAATAAAAAGGGAACGAGGTGGCCTACCTCTCTGAAGATGGGTGTTACCAGAGCTGATAAGCATTGTGACTTGGGTTGCCTTTTCATAGAATCTCCTGACTGCAAAGATAAAAGAGGATAAAAGAACAAAGACACCAAAGAGGAAATACACACTCAAAGGCCACTTTATTAGGTCTACCTTGCTAGAATCAGGTTGGACCTCCTTTTAATATTCAGAATAGGCACAGATTCAACAAGTTGTAAGAAATATTCCTGAGACTTTGCTCACCAAATTCTGAGCCTACAATCTGAATGTGAAGCTGAAATAGAAACTCATCAGATCAGGCAATGTTTTTCCATTTTCTATAGCAGTGGTTCCCAACTTATTGGTCTTGAGGACCCCATTCATGTAACCACCAAAACGCCATGGACCCCCACCTGGCCAGGGCTGAAGCCATGCTTTTATATATTAAAGTGATCTGGGTTGAATGTGAAAAAAATAAAGAAATAAAATCTGACAGACTGTCATAAAAAGATCAGATTTTGGTCACATTGGGGAAATAATAGTCAAATTTTAAACACTTTTGCCTGCATAACATAGCCTTAAATATACTTTCTTCTATTCCGATGCCCATTTTGCCCACAAATTTAAATTGACTGAGTTGCTGCCATGTGATTGGCTGATTAGATGTTTGTGTTAACAACCATCTAATAAAGTGAGCACTGAAAGTTTCTGTGCTGCTGTCTGTAAAGTTGCATCCCTCTTACCTCTGAATCTGTGTTCATGTAGCCCTTTTGTAATTTGTTCATAGTGGTGGGTCTGACAGTGGGTGGGAAGGTCCATATGGGACACTGATCTACATCACCATCAGCATCCCTAAAGAAAGGTCAAAGAGAGGAAGAAGTTTGAAAAAATGAGAGAGATGGAGGTGGGCCATCTTATTTGTAGCTAAAAAATAGGTTCACATCATTTCTTTTAGTCGTTTAACTTATAAAACAGGAAAAAGACATTTCAAGCAAGATGGATTGATATCTGGAAATCCTGGTGAGAAAAACACTGATGGTTTCGGGGGCAGACACTCTCTAGCTTTAAGATCAGTAGCCATCCCTTAGTCATGCTGTCATTGGGTTAGACTGCTGAGGGACGTTCACTGATGCACTGAGCATATCCTGTTCTTTGTTTTCCATGTATAGATTTATTGCATTGGAATAATTAACTTGTATTTCTCTTCTTATCTCTCAGCAGGTCTCTCTGGCCAAAACTTGTGGTGCTAGTTGGTGTCTCTTTTGTGTCCTCCCAACCTCCAACCGGTCAAGGCAGATGGCTGCCCTCCCTGAGCCAGGTTTTGCTGGAGGTTTTTCCTTTCCACAGTTGCCCGATGCAATCTGTTGGTGTCCTTAGCTAGGCTACTATTAATATGACTTGGCTTGTATGAACATTAAAAATTGGACTTGTGTGAATTTTTTTTATTGGATTACAGTGAATTGGCTTGAATTGATTGTAAAGTGTTTAAGATGGCTTTGTTGTGAATTGGAGTTATATAAATAAAGCTGAATTGAATAGAATAAAAGTGATAAGTTAGGACTCACATATCTGAGTCATCTGAGCTAGACTCCTCCCCGTGTCCCTCTGACTTCCAGCGGCGGTAACGGTCTATCAGCTCTGTGAGATAAGCTGTCTTCTTGGTGTAGCGTGTGATGAACTTGTGTTTCAGGAGCTCTTTGGCAGTTGGCCTCTGCAGATCAGGAATCGTTAATGAGCATTTATGGACAACATATTGGAAGTCTTGTGCACTTTACTTTCCTAATTTTCATATTTTACTTAAAATCTATAAACAAAGCTTGGAAAGAATCATGTGATTTGGATCATACTAGAACAATTGACAAAATACAGAACAAACTAATTCCTAATTAAGAAATGGACATGCTAATCCAATCACCAAATATTTGGCCGGATAAAAGGCTCATGTTTTACTTTGTCTTCACTCAGAGCAGCAGATCTTATTTAGCCCAAATGCAAATTCCTCATCCAGTTATGTTTCTGTGACCACTGCCTGCAGATACATGCAGACGTTTAACTCACAAAACGAGGGTCTTTATTTAGACAGGCCTCCACAAACTCTTTGAAGGGTTTGCTGTAAGGACCTTCCAGTGTGGGAGGAGTGTTTTTAGGAATAAGAAACAGGACCCTCATGGGGTGCAGATCAGAGTTGGGGGGCTCTCCTTTGGCCAACTCAATGGCAGTGATTCCCAGGGACCAGATATCAGCCTGAAAGGGAACAAAAAAAGCAGAGACATCCTTAACATTGAATAGAATGAACAAATGGCACCCAGAAGGTGAGCAATGGACCGTGTAAGCAGAACCAAAGACTCATTCATGGACTCTCCTCTCACCTTAAAATCATACGCTGACTGCTTAATGACCTCTGGAGCCATCCAGAAAGGTGTGCCAACAAATGTATTCCTCTTAATTTGGGTATCTGTTAGCTGCCCTGCTACCCCAAAATCTGCAAGCTTCACATCACCCTGCTCCGACAAGAGCACGTTAGCAGCTGAAAAACAGAGTCAAAACCAAGGTGACAATAAGCTAGCTTTACCTCTGGTATCTGTAATAAACATGTAGCCATAACATGGATATGCATATGAACTGGGATCAGATGTCAGAGTCATCTTAGGGATGTGCTTATCGATACTCTGGAGTCGATATCTGCCAGTCAAAATATTGGATTTGATATCATTTTGGATATCAAGATACCACTGTGCTGATACAAAACATGCATATGGTGGTGTGGTGGTTATTTCACGGCCGCACAGAAGGAAGGTGACTGGTTCAAGCCTCGACTGGGGAGGATCTTTGAACAGTATTAATGTGTTTGATAAGCATATCTTTCTAGTATTTATGTTTGAGTTTTATATATATTAAATATTGTTCTTGCAATAAAAATAGTAATTCACACTGTAAAAACGTGTGATTTTTCTTTAACTTAGCACTACAGAACTTTTGAAGATTTTCTTAGTGATGCGGCACCTAACAACGGCTAATCCAGCATATATGTTACATTCTACCTGTACTGTGAGCTCTCTCCAGCCGGTGAAAGACAATCTTATTTCATTTCATGTTCTGTCTCTTTCATTCTTTCTTTTCCTCTCTTCTTCCAATAATGTCTTTTTGTGTTTCTTTGCCGAATCAGCTACGGTTCATAATGGCCGATGTGTTTATATCTTTTTGCTAGTGTGTGAAATGGTGTGTAAGAGGCAAAAAGTATCAGCATTGACGGCATTGAAAAAGTGAACTAATAAACTAATGATATTGCATTGCCTGTCCTTAATCTATTTTTAAGAACAATTGTGTCAAAAGCAGCTTTCGAAATGACAAGATATGAGGTGCTTTTGTAGCAAATTCTTTAAAACGATATGCCCACAAATTACCAAATCTCTAAAATGTTTTTCTTTCTGTCATTATAAAGTGGTGAACCCCTTTGCAAACCCTTACTTTCTTAGAGCAGAAAAGTCTGAGCTTTAAACCTAAGAATATTTCAAATGTGTATCAATATATCTGATGTGAGATGACAAGCTCACAGAGACTGCCGATAAATGCAGGCAGATTGTTGGCAGAGGTTTATTCTTCCCAACATCTGGTTGATTTTCAGTGTGCATGTTGTTACATCAGCTCGCTTGCCGCTACACCTCATTACACTGCAGTGTAAATAGCAAGTGCCAAAACCTTTTCAATCAAGTCCACTGTATATTATTTGTAACAAGACAGTGGAAAATGTTATGAGATGATTTCTGTGAGATGCCTAACCTTTGATATCTCTGTGAATTTTCCTTTCAGAGTGTAGATACTCCAGCCCCTTAAGTATTTCCCTCAGTATAGTAGCGATGTATGTCTCTTCCAAAGGTCCCGGGCGGAGCTAGGACGAAAAGGATTCAACAAATAATGAGTAACGGTTGGGAGAGAGAAGTATGAAAACTGGCACTTTGTAAACTGTGTAAAAACAAAAATTCTCTTACCAGATCCAGAGCAGATCCTCCACCTAAATATTCCATAATAATCCACAGTTTGGTCCCCTAAGGAGAACAAAAACAAATGGTTTTAGGTGAAATATGTATTTAATTTGTAGGTACTGTAAGTTAAAAAAAACACATTATTATCTTACCTTCAGGTATGATCCATAATACTTAGTAACAAAAGGACTGTCACACTGGCTCAATACTGTGATCTCCTGCTGAATGTCTTCAATCTCATCCTCTGCCTCCTCCAGGTCAATGATTTTAATCGCCACTACCTCCTTGGTGCGGTTGTTGATGCCTTTGTAGACCTCTCCGAAAGAACCCTTTCCAATCCGCTCCTGCTTGGTGAAGTACTCCTCGGGGTCCAGCCGGGTATTCTGGTCAATGACAATCGAATCAGCATTTAACCATTGAGTATAACCTCATCATCTTTACTTCGATATTTTAATTTGTGTGCATAACTGGGTGTGTCACTTTCGGAGTACATTAAAAGCACAGAAACTAAAAGGTAATTAACCTTTCTTATCTATGGCAATGCCCATCTATATAGTCATAGATAATATATTCACCTGTACTCATGATTTAACTTTGTGCCAGTCTATAATCACAAAAAATAAAATACATTTTAAAGTTCAGTGTTTATTTCTCTCCGTGTTACATGACAATTTTCAAAATAGTATTGCATACACTGATGAAATTTAGATTTTCAATACATATACCTGTTTGTTGATTGAATACCACCATGTTACCAATGACAACAACATGAAATATAATGAATTTATATTACATACACAATGTTTTATTACTTGGATGGCTTGGACACCCACCCACCCTATTCCTGAAAAACCTGTCAGCTATTGGGGTTCAGCCTGTCTTGAACACGAATAAGGGAGATGACAGGGTTTCTGTACCTGGTTCTGCATGTCTCGAAGGTGCGCCATCCCCTCTGAAGACTGCACAGAGCGGTAGTCACAGCTCTGTCTTTCTAAAGTTATCAAAAGGTCCTTTCAGTTTTTTCCTCCCTTCGCAGCTGTCTTGGAAGCTAGCTTTAACGGGACTGTCACTCCGCGCACTGTTTTCGGCCTTCAAGTCCAAAGGAGGACAGAACAGCCCGGCGAGAAAACGATCTACTGACCGAGACACTCCATGTATGTCGGCGGTGAACAGCGAGAGGGAAAATTTTCTCTCTCCGAGAATTAATATTTAATTCATGTCAAGAAGAGCTTAGCCTGTTGTTCATTTGAAGCTTGGGGAGGACAAAATAATGGCCCAGACCGACAACGCATGCGCATTCTTTAGGAAGCATATGGAATTGTGGGAGTTGTATTTTCAAACTCCTTAACCAATTCTTTTATTTAACCGGGTTTGGCTATTTTATACTTTATGTTTAAATTGGTCACAACTACTTCTGACCAAAATAGCAATAATTTATTTAATTAATATAACTAAATTAAAATAACACATGCATTATATATATATATGCGTTATTTAGTGTTAAATGGTTTTTCACCCATAACATAAGGGTTTATATGTTGTGATATTTTATGGTATGGGCCCTTTAAAAAAACAAAAAAATAATAACAATGATAATAATTTTTTTAATTAAACAACTGACAAATAGATAGATAGATAGATAGATAGATAGATAGATAGATAGATAGATAGATAGATAGATAGATAGATAGATAG
>JBAMHW010000008.1:3720463-3732365 GCA_037177495.1 Rhadinocentrus ornatus | reverse complement strand
ATTTTTTTTTTATCAGGACTACGCACCCCATCTCTCATTTTGTATGTGCCTTTATTCTATTTTATTTTGCTTTATTTCTTATTTTTTAAATTCTATCCTGCACTGTTTTGGTGATGGCTTAATCTCGTTGTATCGGTCTATAATGACAATAAAGGCATTCTATTCTATTCTATTCTAAAATCTAATCCCATTGATACTCATAGGATAGTAGCAGGGCGGCTTTCCATAAAATTCTTCCTGTAAATTCTTCCTGTAAATTCTTCCTGTAAATTTCTTCAGTAATATCTGGACTGGTCACTGCAGGCCGACTCATTAAAGGAAGAAGTCTCTAACGTCTAACGGAGCCTTTTTGTTGCTACAGTGGATATATATTTTTGTTGTGCAAATTTTTGATCAAGCATGCTAGTTTTTTCATGAATCTAAATTAAGATGTATTTATCTCCACAGGACACACCTGGACTTGGCTCTGGATTTAAACCCAGATGAGTCTGGCCTAGTTGATGCTTCATCACTGCGACGTCAGGTAATATGCAACAGGTGTTTCACTGTTACAGGCTTAAAATGCCTTTATACAGCTGTGATGTACAGAAAATGATTATTGTTTACTATTAATTGTTTCAATACAAAGTCATCGGCCACTTTATCAGGTCCACCTTGCTAGTACCAGTTGTTCCCCTTTTTCTATCAGAACTTCTTAATTCTCGGTGTAAAAGATTCAACAAGGCTTTGGAAACATTCCTCAGAGATTTTGCTCTATATTGACATGACAGCATCACACAATTGCTGCAGGTTTGTTGGCTGCATCCATGATGAGAATCTCCCGTTCCCAAAGCTGCTCTACTGGACTGAGATCTGGTGACTGTGGAGGCCATTGGAGTCCAGTGAACTCATTGTCATGTTCAAGAAAGCAGTTGGAGATGATCTGAGCTTTGTGACATGGTGCATTATCCTGCTGGAAGTAGCCATCAGAAGATGCTACACTGTGGTCATAAAGGGATGGACATGGTCAGCAACAATACTCAGGTAGGCTGTGGTGGTTAAACCAGGCCACTGTGGTACTAAGAGGCTTAAAGCGGGCCAAGAAAATATTCGCCACATCATTACACCACCAGCAGCCTTAAGCGTTGATCCAAGGCAGGATGGATCCATGTTTTTATGATGTTTCCACCAGATTTTGAGCCTAGCATCTGAATGTGGAGCTGAAATGGAGACTCATCAGACCAGCAACGTTTCTCCATCTTCCATTGTCCAGTTCTGGTGAGTCTGTGTGAATTGTAGCCTCAGTTTCCTGGACAGGAGGCACCCGGTGTGGTCTTCTGCTGCTGTAGCCCATCTGCCCATTCCTTCTGACATCAACAAGACATTCTGGTCCAGACAACTGCTGCTTACTGGATATTTCTCTTCTTCAGACCATTCTCCGTAAACCTAGAGATAGTTGTGTGTGGAAAATCCTCAGCAGTTTCTGAAATACTCAGACCAACAATCGTGCCACGTTAAAAGTCACATAAATCTCCTTTCTTTCTCGTTCTGATGCTCAATTGGAACTTCATCAAATCGTCTTCACCATGTCTGTATGACTATATGTGTTGAGTTGTTGCTCTGTGATTGGCTGATGAGCTAATAAACCTAATAAAGTGGCCGGTGAGTGTAGTTAAAGTGTATATAATGGGCTGCTTTTTAGGCTGCTGATAGGAGAGAAAAAACACTGAACATTTAGTCATAAATTACATTTTTAGATGTTCTGCTGTAAACAAAACTATTATGGTGTAGAAAAGAAAGAGTTTATACAGCTATTAAGAGTGCAGCAGTTGTTCACCTGTAGCTGGTGTGCTTATGGTAAATAGTGTATAAAATAATTATGTGAATAAGAACCAGTCCTTTGTGTCATTTATTTGGTAGTGTCAAAGCCCAGCAGAAGTATTCATTTTTAGCTTTTATAGTTGGGAACTTAAGCTTTATGTGTCCATCTAGATCGTGAAGCTCAACCGGCGTCTGCAGCTGCTGGAGGAAGAAAACAAAGAACGCTCCAAGCGAGAGGTGATCCTGTACTCTGCCACAGTGGCTTTCTGGCTCATTAACACCTGGATCTGGTTACGTCGTTAAAATGGGAAAGGTAGTCCCCCAAAACACTGGAAACCAAAGCAACTCCTTGTTAAAGGTTTAGTTAGGGAATTACAGCATATCTTTATTTAAAGGTAACAATGTAACATCACAGTTACTCTACACTGTGTCATCACCAGATTTCAAGCTTTGTAAATAGCAAGTTTAGTAAATATTAATGCTAGAAGATTTCTCAGTGGCTTGTTTCCACGACTGCAAGCCGAGCTACACTGTTGTTTTAGTGAGCTGTTACCACAGAAAATAACTTAATAAAACTAAAGTTATAAAACAAAGTCAAAGATTTTTTTTCTGTCTCACTTATAAAAAATCTAAAAAGACTCAGAAAAATACAGAACAGTGCCTCAGCTGTAGCCCTTCACAAAGTACCATCTTGGATTGGATGTGTAAATTCTACTTAATGAAGTTAGAACTCGCTGCAAGAGGAAACAAATATAAACACATTATTATCTCTGAGACAGTGTTAAAGTCCAAGTCAGAAGCTGAATGTGAAACTACCTACAAAGTAGTTGTTTATAATTCTTTTCTTTTTTTTTTTTCCAAAAAATCTGTGTCCTCCATCTTTCGGGCAAAACCACAGAACACCATGAAAATGAATTAGCACAGTGGGCCTTTTTCACCAATATTTTCTTAAAATCTTTCTTAATTCCTTCTTAAGTTGCTTTTTCTCAAGAAAATACTTCGTCAGAAATCATTAGCTTGTTTTTGGACTGTGGAATTGATTAAAGCCAGTCTAGTAAACTGAAGCTGTTCTGTAGGATAAAGGAGTATTGTGCGTATCTTATGGAGCTGGAGACCACATTCAGAGCTGGTTCTGGTGTAATGAAATGAGTTGGACATTTATGGAGTGTTCTAGGTTCCAACTAAGGTATTGCAATAGGCTGCTTTGTTATGAAGGTGCATGCAGACTGCTGCATCAGTGGTGTCAGAGGGCCAACAATAGAATTAACCTCTTCATGAAGAGTGCCCCCTTCGTATAGAAGACCTTTACACACACAAGGAAGCAACAGTCCTAACATGTAGCATACCAAAATCATTGTAAGAAACTCAGATAAAAGACTCTCAAGTATTGGCATCCAAACAGTTCAAACCCAAAGCAATTATATGGGAATGTAAGAAAAACATGAGAACAGCACGGTCCACTTTGGAGCTTCTGCTAATTTCTCCACACAAAATGTCATATGAAAGCAGAGACTCTGCTGATTACAAAGATGTATGTCTCATCACTGTGGGACAAAAACTCATAAATCATTTCTATACTTTTACTGTTTTGTGGTTAAAACCTTTATTCCAGCTCTTAAAAAAAACTCTGGTAATGTGTTCCAAATGATAGCAAAGATCCATGAGAACAGCTTTTGAATTAAATTGAATTAAAAATACTTTCTATATTCCAGAGGGGAATATTGAAAGCAATTTTGGAAGCGTAAACTCCAAATAAGTTCTCATTACTCACTGTGCAGATAAATCTGATTGGTGATGAAGGATTAGTACCCTCTGTAGGTGAACTTAAAGCAACAGTAAATATATTGTTCTGAGAGCAGGACTGGGAGGTAAATTTAAAAAAAGGGTGGAACCACTAAAATTGCATTAAAATGTGTTGATGAATGAAACCCAATAAGTTAATTCAATAGTTTTAGTTTAAAAGGTAGTTTGTAGAATGGGCCGCATCCAGTACCTTTCAGTTATTTAGGTTTCATTGTGCAGTGGACTAATAAAGGCTCTACTGAAGGTTTTATTTTATCTAAAGAGAAATTTCAAGTTTAAACATAGCTTTAAGCTCGCTGAGGTAACCGTGATACTTAATATAATTAGTCTTTTGTTAGTTTGCAAAATGTGTAAAAATAGGTGTTTTAATCATGGAAAAACAAGGATTTACTTCAGTGACAAATGTTTTGGGAACACAGCTTGTAGCTGGGACTACAGTTTGAGGACTAACCTCAGATCTGAACTGGTTTCTTATTTTGTTTATGAACTCTCACTCGTAAAGTGTCAAAATATGAGTAAATCTAGAGATGCTATAACATTTTACCTGAATGTCCTCTGAGCTCTTCATTACTTCAGTACTTTGTTTAAAGTACTGGAATAGTGTATTGGTCTGATGTTACTTAAATGTTATGCCCTCACTTTTATTTTTATACATCTCGTTGGCAATTAAAGGTTTAGAAATTCTCATATTAATTTCATTAATTTTTCCCTCCAGATTTCCTACAAGATTTACTGGTTTTATTGATCACTCTAATTATATAAAACCTGTAGCCAATGTGTGTATAGCGATTGTGTGCAATGCAAATTAATCCTGGTGTTTTTGAAGTAATGAATAAAGTAATTTATTTCCTGAAGGACCTGTAGGTTTTTTTTGTATTATTATTATTTTTTATCAGTGTTGCAGTGATCATCATTCTGCAAAGCACCCCTGCGTGTGTCATTTAAGCAAGAATTTTAAGTTTAAAATTTCTTTTGTAACATATGAGCATATTTGTTGTCTGTACATATTTATTTCTGTAATAAATGATGGATGTTCATTCATTTCTCCAGTTCCATGTTTGTGTCTGCTACTGACCCCTGCTGATGCATTGTTTACAAGACCAGGAAGACATTGGAGTGTTTTAAACTGGACTTCATTGTGGGAAGGAATTATTATATGAAGGCTGTTCTGTGTCTTCAAATCGAAAAGAAAATTTATTAATAAACCATTTCAGAAACCGAAATAACATTGAAACTTATTCGTCTTAAACCGGAAGCATTGATAAACCTGAAAACAGTCATAATGGGGATCACTAAACTGGCTGATTTGATCCGATTAGACGCTCCTGATGCCATTTCTCATAAGGATATCAGCGCCTACACAGGTAACTCACCTGCTCACTTGACATGATCTGGGTTTTAGTTTCATGATTTTTTTTTTATTTATTCATTTTGTCATGGCTAACTGTTGTAGTTGTTAGCCGCTAACGTTAGCATAGAGGCCGCTACATACAAAACTACGAGAAAGCACCTTGGACCTTTATTGTTTACATTTCTCTCCAAGGATGATTATTTAGCAAATATTTCATTTAAGAAAAAACGGCAAAACTTGATTAAAACAGATATAGCTAAAGAAAATAAAAGGGGGTTTACACCTTGAGTAACTTCTAAATTACTGCTTGAGGAATGTAAGTTTGTTTATTAGCTGATCTAAAGCTATTTACTTCTAATAATCTTTAAGTCATAAGTAGCTGAAGTACAGTAACATTATAGAGTCATGGAATACAACCCCAATTTAATAAATAATGGGTCAATGTTTAAAATAATAAAAACAAAATCATCAATTTATTTTTTCTTTCCAAAAGAACATAAAGAACACATCTAATGTTCAAACTGAGACGTTTTACCATCTCATGGAAATATGAGCTGCTTGTGAATCTGAGCAATATGAGTCTGATGCAGGATTCTAGTCCTGGACCTTGGTTGCTGGATTTCTGCTTTCATGATGCTCCAGATGTTGGGTATTGGTGAAAGGTCTGGACTGCAGGCAGGCCAGTTCAGCAGCTGGACTCTTCTCCTGTGAAGCTATGCAGTGAAGCCGTGATGAATGCAGCATGTGGTTCAGTATTGTCTTGCTGAAATCTGCAAGGCCTTCCCTGAAAGAGACGTCTGGATGGGAGCAGATTTTGCTCTAAAACCTCAAAGTAATTTTCAGCATTGATGGAGCTTCACAGATGTGGAGGCTGCCCACACCATAGGCACTAATGCAGCCCCTTACCATCAGAGATGCAGGTTTTCTACTGTCCACTGATAACAAGCTGGATGCTCCCTCTCCACTTTAGTCTGCAGGACACGGTGTCCATGTTTTCCAGAAGAAGTTTGAGATTTTCATCTTTCTGACCACAGAACAGTTTTCCACTTTGCCTCAGATCATTTTAATGAGCTTTGGTCCAGAGAAGACGGCGGTGTTTCTGGATCCTGTTCACATATGGCTTCTTTTTTTTCAAGTGTTCCTTCAGTTTTCAATTTTTGCCACTTACATTTCCAGCCTTTTGTTGCTCCTGTTCCAACATTTTACAGACTTGTTGCTGCCATCAGATTTAAAGTGAGCTCATATTTTCCATGAAATGGTAAAAATGTTTCAGTTTAAACATCAAATATGTTGTTAATGTTCTGTTGGGAATAAAATGTGAGTTGATGAGATTAATCATTGCATTCTGTTATTTATGTTCAACACAGTGGGGTTGTATTGTCATTTGAAACAATAACGTTTGGCTTCTGTTATGTTTGCTGCACTTAAACAGAAGTCAGTCCAGTTAAACTTCTGGGAATCGCTGTGAGTAAAAGGAAAGCCAATGTGTGGTTGCTCATTCATGAATCAGAAACTGTGTTATTCTACAGGAAAAGTTATAGCACTGGATACTTCTGTTGTTGTGAACCAGTTCCGAGCAGCAACACCATCTCTGAGGTAAGAAATTTATATTAGACATACTGACTGACTTTGCAGATTTTTACATATCTTCCCAGTGCAAGTTCCTTACATAAATACTAATACTTGGTGTGTATAAAAAAAAAAGAAAAAAACACATTCACATGTATGATGGAAGTCCAGCTAGGTACTTGTGAGCTGGCTTGATGTTGACTTTCTGAGGCAGCACTTTTCATATGAAAAACATGTTAAAGAATCTGTTAATACATTTGTTCTTTGGTTGCTACATTTGTGAGAAATGTCCATGATTTCCTCTCTGTAGCCCCCTGACTGGTCTCTTCTTCCGCACACTCACCTTCCTGGAACATGACATAAAGCCTGTCTTTGTATTTGACGGAAAGCCCCCTGTGGAAAAGACAGCTGTTGTAAGAAACATTTAACATCTATGAGAGACTATTCTTATTCATTCCCCCTTCTGCTTATAATAGTTCATATTATATTATAGATGTATATAGTACATCTGGTGTAGATGCAGTTGACAGATAAGAGTCTCAACCGGGGGTATATTTGATGGTAGAGTCAGCAGAGTGAGTGTTGATTGAATACAGATGACTCACACTGTTGGTGATGGACACTCTCTTCCTGCAGCTTCAGAAACGAGCTGAAGCAGCCGGCTGGAACTCTCCCAACTATACAGGCATAGGTATCTACACACCAGTTTGATGGTTTGGTTTCAGATTTTAAACACAATATTCCTCAAAGATAGATTAGAAATATTTTAGTCTTCAACTGAATCTTAAGCTTGTTTTGTGTTCACTACAGCATCCTCCCAGACCAAAGATTGTTATGAGCTCCTGAAGCATCTAGGTGTGCCTGTCATCCAGGTAGAGCCTGCTAACTGGATCATTTTATGTCTTTATATTTTCACCCTCAGCTTCTCACTTTTTGCACTTGATTTTTCCCTCTCAGGCTCCAGGGGACGCCGAGGCACATTGTGCCCAGCTGGTGAAAGACGGGACTGTTGACGCCGTGGCATCGGAGGACATGGACACGTTGCCCTTTGGAGCTAATGTTCTCATTCGCCAGCTGAATGCAAAGATGGACAGGTAGGAACTGTGGAAGATGTGCATCACCTTTTTCAAAAACAGTGGGTACGCCATGCAAAATGTAATTGTAACAGAAAATAATAATTGGTTAAGCATGCAAACACCCAATTAAAGATCTTATGAGCAGGAAGGTTGGTGGATCAGACTAATTGCTGGGCTGAAATAGTTCAACAATGTAAAATATTAACCAATGCAGAAATTCTTCTTCTTCTTCTCTGAGCTCCTGCTAATTTAGGAAAAACAAAACTTTACTGCACGTGGTGCCTGTCCACGCCGCTCTCTGGGACAAGATCCGGCTTTCGCTGGCGGATGCCCAGTAATTTTACAGGATAGGTTCAACTAGCCGGGGGTGGCGGGGGACCAGACCTATGGCAGTATCCACTACCAGGGATAGTGGTTATTGCCCTTTGTGAGGTCACAAAGGGAAAGATTTCAAACTCACCCTTTTCAGCACACCTTTGCTTAGAAGTGGAGCAAGCAAATGAGAGAAGTGACAGAATTTTCTGGGCCTCATACACAGGCTATGGGGACACATATGACTGTTAGAAAACCTTTAGAAAATTAATTTGGCAAAATATGGGACCTTTACTATCCTTCTGCATTTCTCAACATTGTGTTATTATTTAACAGTTTTAATATCTATTTTTAACATTTGTAAATCGATTCTGAATCGTCTATGTCATCATCATGAGTCATCTAAAAAAATTATTTATTCTTCCTCACCTCTAATGAGTATGAATATCTTTTTGTAATGAAGCAGCTGTAGCTCTAAACCTCTATCAGATCACAGAACAATATGTGAACATTATCTATGCAAAACTCAACTCTGATGAAGTGAAGCAGGACAAAATTAGAGGTTTTAGGACAGAAGGTTTAGGAGAGATCTCCAAAATGGAAATTTTGGTCAAATTTGACACCATCTGTTCTCAACATCCCACAACTGGGGGATCGCAAGAACACCATGAGCAATGGTGATTGTAGCTGTACTGAAACCAGTTGTGCTGCATCACTTTCGGTAGCAGTTCCACCTCATCAGTCCAACACTAAAGCTTCTCTCAGATGAAAACTTGTATTAGTATTATTTGAAAACTGGCACTGGAAGATTTTCTAAACCTTGTTATGTTCTTCTTTTATTTCTCTACAGTGATGTGGTTGAATATTCCTTATCCAAGCTCTTAGAGAAACTTCAAATTAGTCATGAGGAGGTATGAAATATTATTTCATGTCTTTGACAGCAAACAGGTTCTTCCATCACTTCAGTATAAGTGAATATCACAGATAATGCTCTTTAGAAATAATAATAACTAAATCTTCTCTCTTTTTTCCTCTCAGTTTGTTGACCTCTGTATTTTGCTGGGTTGTGACTACTGTGACAAAATACCTGGTTTGGGTCCTAAGAGAGCTCTGAGGCTGATCCAGACGCATCGAACCATTGAGAAAGTGGTTTTGCACATTAACAGACAGGTATAACATACATACAGCTAATGCCCTCTGTTGTGCTGTCTCTGTTTTGCAAGAAAATACTAAGATGCATAAGTCCAAAATATTTGCTTCAGACCCACCCTGTTCCACATTGTTGGAAGTACAAAGAAGCAAGGAAGATATTCTTGGATGCTCCTCCAATCTGGATTCCTGAACTAGTCTGGGCTGAGCCAGATGAAGAAGCCTTGGTGGGGTTCCTCTGTCACATCAAACGCACAAAGTACGTAGTCATCGCTGTGGTGTTGTGGATCTTTAAATTTTAAATATTTCTAAAACTTCATGCATGATGCTTTATTTTTAGAGAGGAACGGGTCCGCCGTCGAATGGAAAGGTTTCGTGAAAAGCGAGAAAATATCCGGAACGAAAGGGAAAAAGTAAAAGCAGCTGGACCCAACAAGCAGACTCGCATAGAGGACTTCTTCAGAGTTACGAGGAAGAGAGATCATGTGAGCCAAGTGAATCATTATTAACATAAGTTTTACTGTATGCATTAAACTAAATCACACCTGACTTAATCATAAAATTACACTTGTGAAAAGAAAGTACATTTCCTTTCAGTTCGAATGACATCAAAACAAATGACTGGGTCCTTGCCTGTGGGGTAAATTGTGATGGATAACTTACACTTTTAGTGAACTACAGAAGTTTTCCAGACATTTATATCCCAACCAATTACCATCCAGTCATTAATGTAGTGTTTATTTAGAGACTCTATATGGTAAACCCACAATGAATTATCCATGATAACACCATTATTTATTACATATTCATAATTAAAAATATCACTGTCACTAATATGTTGCTAAGAAACCTCTATTTTGACCAGGAAATTACTAATCTTTCCACTAATCAGAAATTATATTGAATGTGATGTCCAATCAGGAGCAGCCAAGGATCAACAAGTGAGCAGAAAGTGTGTCTGAAAAGAGGAAAAATAATAGTTGTCTGAGGCTGAAATAAAGCCAAAAAGATGGAGCAAAAAACCAGCTGAGTTGGAGTTGGTTTTGTGGGAAGAGAAGGTAAATAGTAGCATAAATAACTGGAAATAAGGAAAAACTGTAAATATGTAAATAGTTTCTGTTGCGTGTTTGTTGATTCGGTTTAGTTGTTAAAAGGGATTAAAAAGGTTGGGCTTTTACGTGTAGTTTTACAACAACAAAAAACAAAAGTAAACAAACAAACAAAAAACAATAACCAAAAATAGAAATAAAAATGTTTTGGAGTTTTTTGGGTTAAATGGAGCCATGTTTGTAATGAAAATTAGTTTGTAGGATAAGCAGCAGTTTATTATGTGAGTTGCACCCAAAAAACTTGCTAAACCATTCAAGCTACTGAATCTTCGGGTGTCCTTACTTTTTCTCACACTGCCTCTTCACTTTGACTTAGTTTTTTATTATTATTATTATTATTAAATTGTTGCTCATCTGAGTTTTATTTACCTGATTTTTAGACGTGATCAAGACTAGAAAACATAATATCCAGACACATAAATTCTAAGAAGCCACCATATTTGCTTGTCTTAACATATTTTCCTCTCTTGTCTTACAGCCTGTGGAAGTTACATCTTCAATAAGTGGAAATAAAAAGAGTAAACACTGATATTGACATTCCTGAATATTAGTAGAGAAAAAACAGATTTTTCCAAAATCATTGCTTTGTGTTTTTTTTCTTTTTCATTTTTAGTATTTTTACTAGATTGTATTTTAAGTGTAAACTGTTCCAGGACCAGCTGTTGTGTAGTTTAGTAGTTAGCGTAACCTCAGCTGCAGCTTTTACAAAGACCTCACTTATGACTTAATTTACAAGTAACCAAATCAAGCAACCTTGCAAAACATGGACTTCCACATTTTGTCTCTGTATCAAACCACTTACCTAATGACAATACAATAATCTGCTGTTGTTTGAGGAGCAGAGTTCACAAGGCAGTTCACTAAGCCGCTCCTCAGTGCATCAAGCAGTTTCCTGCAAACCCACCAAGATGAGCAGAGTAGGAGGTGGACAGCTCTGAAAGAAAACAGTGTTATCACTGTTAGGATGACCTCTCCTCAAGCCAAAACTGGAGACAGGCTCTGTGTCTTCCCTGGATATTCAATGAGCACCTGTTGTGTAAAGGGAGCCAACGCAAAGACTAAAGACTTGAATTTTAAAACATAGACTAAAGTGCTCCATTGAAAGTGTGTGGAAAAAAATAATTGTGAATGTCTAAATTAATTTTTTTTACATTTTTGTAATGCATAATCTAATTTTATTTTGTTTTTAATTAAAATCCTTAATGACTATTTTTGGTTTTCTTAAGTTCTTGTGACTAAATTCAAACTGTTAAAACTGTTTTGATACCACCATTATTTTCATTGGCTTTTAGATCCATTTAATTTAAGACAGGTGTATTGGAGCAGGACTACATTAAAAACCTGCAGGACTACATAATTTTAGGCTCTTTTCCATCTGGAAAACTCTAACTTAAATTTTTGATAGTTAAATGCTAATTATTTACTAATTAAAAATGGAAACATGTTAAATGCAACTGTGCCCTGAAACAACATACAGCGAGGAAAGTAAGTATTTGAACACCCTGCTATTTTGCAAGTTCTCCCACTTAGAAACATGGACGGGTCTGAAATTTTCATCGTAGGTGCATGTCCACTGTGAGAGACATAATCTAAAAAATAATAATAATAAGTCCTGAAATCACAATGTATGATTTTTTAATAATTTATTTGTATGATACAACTGCAAATAAGTATTTGAACACCTGAGAAAATCAATGTTAATATTTGGTACAGTAGCCTTTGTTTGCAATTAC
>JBAMHW010000008.1:3705914-3717210 GCA_037177495.1 Rhadinocentrus ornatus | reverse complement strand
AATTGTTAAAAAATCATACATTGTGATTGCAGGATTTTTTTTTTTTTTTTATTTATTTTTTTTTTGATTATGTCTCTCACAGTGGACATGCACCTAGGAATAAAATTTCAGACCCCTCCATGTTTCTAAGTGTGAGAACCTGCAAAATAGCAGGGTGTTCAAATACTTACTTTCCTCACTGTAACTTGATAAATGAGGGACAAGAAGTATCAGGCCTATAAAGAAACAAACAAAAAAAAACTATCTACAGCAGATTAATAGGATCTGAAAATGAATTCCTGGAGAAACAGGGACAAATCCAGCACAGACCTGACAGGACCTGAGAGGTGCATCTGGACCATCAGTTTATCCATCTACTGTTTACAGAAGCCTCATCAGAAATAGTCTCCATGGAGGGGTGGCTTTCAAGAAGCCATTCTCAAGGTAGGGAAACAGGGTGAAAAGGCTGAGTTATCCCACATGACACAAAAACTGGACTGGAAATTAGCGGCAACATGTCTGATAGAGGGATGAGTCCTCTTTAGACCTTAACATTATTAAAAACCATGTGGGGTGATCTGGACCGAAAACAGAACAAAAGGCAGAAAAATCCAGCCTTGGAAAGTCCTTCAAGAAGTCTGGAACCCTGAGAGTAATTGGGCTGTGTTTTTGTGTTCTTTTACAGTCCTGTGAGCACCACTGGCACAAACACAACATTTTATGCGGTATATTTGAAATTATAATTTATCTGTACAATTTAATGTCAGAAAACTCAAAGTGGCTGAGTTTTTTTTTTAACACTTGGATTAAAACACTTCTAGGTCAGAATGTGGCTGATTCAGACATTTGGCTAGAGCGCATACATTACTGTAAGATGAAGTGTCATTACTTATTAATTAGATAGTTTAGGTTTTATATTTGTTTATAGTTATTTAAATGTAGCACTTGCAGAATTGTTCTCATGTTGAGTTTATAGAATTTGTTAAAAAGGCACCAGCAAAAAGTCCACAAGACTCGTGGTTATCTCTATTAAAGGCAATTTCTTGTTGCATTAACAGAGAGAAATGTTTCTAAATGAATGCTGCTTGAATGTAATGTTAGGATTACAATACTTGAGATTTACACCAAAATAGAAGTATTTGTCATTCAGAAAACACTTAGGAAATGCAGTAAATGCTTCAGAAATGTATTTCAGATGTTCATATTGTTATTGACCATGTCCAAAACACATACTCAGGATTGGCTTTCTCTGACAAGAGTGTCTGTGGTTTGGCTTGTTTCTTTTACCAACAGCTTTGAGTTACAGCCTGCTTCGCTTGTTCTTTAGCTAACATTTACCTCCACCCACAGGCGAGGACTGAACCCCCCACACAGAGTGAAGTCCATCTCTATGACCACATTTACACAGCAGGAAATTGAGTTCCTACAGAAACACAGCAATGAGGTATAAATACACACATTCTGATATAGGCTTAACACTGTCGTTCAGATTGTAGTTTTCATGGTCATGGCTTGGTTTTACTGTCTTAGCTTTGCTTCGTCAGCGTTTTGACATTCCTTTCTCCTTACTTTTACCCTCATCCCTTGTTATCCCTTCCCCCCTTTCCACCCTTTACTTTCTCTCACCTCTGTCCCGGCTGTGCTCCTACCCCCACCTCAATCCCCCCCTTATAGGTCTGTAAACACATCTGGTTGGGCCTTTATGACGACAGAACATTAGTTGTTCCAGATTTCCGAGAACCACAGAAAGTAAAAGAGTTCCTTCAGGAAAAATACGAAAAGAAAAGATGGTGAGTTAAACTTGTTTCTTTAGCTTTGTTTTGGTTTAAATCAAATTAGACAGTAAGAGCTGTTTATCCTGTGGATATATGTTGGCATAAATGCTTGATGGGTGAAGTTGTTCCTCATATCATCTGGTAATGTTTTGTATGGAGCTAGGAAACAGACTTAAGTTTGTAACTTGTGTTTCCAGATTTGAAACTAACCAGTGCAGGAACAAATCAAACCTATCACAACGGATTGATTCTGCAAGTCTGAAAATCCAAGTCAGTTTTACCAACCAGAGCCCGATGAGTAGGGTTGGGCATCGAGCATCGATTGGAACCGGGACTTACTTTCCAATTCTCCTAGAACCGTTTAAATTTTTTAAATTTCGATTCCTATTTTCGATCCCTGGTCCGCCGACCGGAAGACAAAGCCGCCGAACACCAACAAAGAAGAATCTGCCAGAAGTGTTTGCCTTACTGTCCAGTGATTGGCTGCACTTGTGATTGACAGCCTTTAATCAGACTTTTTCAGGTCACATGGCTAGTCAAGCAGGGAGCGCTCATTATGTATCTGTGTCCTGGGATGAAAACGCCACATAAAACAGTAGGGACACGTTTCTTTTTTTTTTTTGCCCCGAAAGGTGAGGAAAACAAACGTACCCAACAACACTGGGTTCACAGAAAGATGAAATAGCTGTCGAACCGCAAATTTGATTTTATATGTGAAGGAGTTTGCAGACAGACATTCATAAGGACTATACTGGGAAAATACATAACTTGAAAAACTTTTGTGGCAAACTATTTCTGATATTTTTTAACACTGGACTGTGGAAAAGTCATACAGTTTAGGGCTGTGCGATTAATCAGGATCCCCCTGGATGAGCTGGCCAATGTGGGATTATCTGTCAACAATATAATAACAATATATCTGCTGTGTAACGTAACGTTGTGTAGAGCATCGTGGTTTCTTTCTCTAACGTCACCTTTTCCAAGATGTTAAGCTTTATAATGGAAAGTTCTGTCTGCTTGTTAGTGTGTTAGTTTACATCAGTGCTGACATGCTAACTTTAATGTTAGCAAATAATGCAGAACTATGTTAAGTTGTTTTTTTTAAATGCGGGAGATGTCCAGGTGTTGAACCCTCTCACGAGGAAACATGTGGGTATAAAAAAAACATCATCATCCTCACGGGTGGGGCAATCATCCATTGAGCAATCTTGTTCCATCTTGCCTCTAGACACCTTCATGTCTCACCGACGCTGAGCCCATTTACATGACCATCAAAATGGGATATCTTGGAGTAGTTAGATAATAATAGTAATCTGATCTGATGTGTCTACATGCACTTCTAAAATACGATATTTGAAGATCACATTTGTTGTCTACGTTTACCAGTCCATTATTGGATTTATATTTCGAAATATGTACATGCATGAGGATGTCATTTCCAGTTATTTTCAAAACATTCAGTGTTTGTTGAACATGGCAGAGCTGCTAATGTGAGAGGTAATAAGCTGCTAAATGGTTTAAATCTATAACATTTCTGATAGTTTTCGGAGTTTTAGGATTTTAATCATTGGGTGTCCAGAAAGAAAGTTATTACGAGTGCTATTTTTAGAGGCAACATGGCAACCTTCCAATTGTGTTTATATGCCAAGTTCTCTCCCAGCATCGATAAATAGTGAGAGGCTCACTGTTGGCACAGGAAAAGGAAACGTACAAGACAAACCCATTTTCGAGTTTTATGTATCGATATTGGATTAAATTAATTTGAATCAATTCAAATAAATTAATCAATCTGCTTTTTTTAAAAATCGCCACTGTTTCCGTCTTATCAGATTTTAATTAATCTAATAGCATGTAAAATAAAAAGAAGGAAGGTAAAATTCAAACCAGTGTCTGGTTTAATAAGTGAATGCAAAACCTGCTTTGACGGCTCATCTAACCTGACCGGGTACATTTGGGGCTGGCTTTAACTAACATTTATGTTCATGAAAATGGAGCCCTAAGTCAATCATTTTTGGATGATTGTTTTCCAGTGTGAGATAGTTTAAAAGAGGAAGACTATTTTTGTAGTGAAGCTGATTTAGGGCTGAGGTGCAGATGAAGCTGGACCTGGTTAAAAATTGAGGTCAAGACCAAGGTGACGGGAGGTCACTTTGACTTTAAAAAGGTCAACAAAGTGAGGTTTTGTCTTGTGTCGTCTTTTCCCTTTTATTTTACTCTGAGTACACCATAATGCTTCTTTTACTTGTTAAAAACGCAACAGTTTTCTGAGGGAGAATGCCTCCAAAAAACTTTTAATGGGTTTAGTTCATGACCTTTATCGTACCTTCTGAGTTTGCAGGTTTGAAGTATTATTAGCCTAATTTGAATACCCTGGTAAATAAATTCCAGGTAACAAAAATTTCCAGAAATGTTTTGTACTTCTGATTTGTAGAATTAATGCATGCTTGTAGGTTTGATTTGTGCCTGTACTTTCAAACCTGGAGAAACATGTTACAAAACTTATGTATCCTAGCTCAATAACCTTGTTACTGCCTGCACTGATGCAAAGACCTGGATGGTCCGCAGTGAATGTCAGACCATTCAGGACTGCAGGCTCTCAGTAAATGACCTGCAGAGAGCTGGGACCAAGGTAACAAAGGCTACAATCAGTAACACACTACGCCACCAGGGGCTCTATTCCTGCAGTGCCAGATGTGTCCCCCTGCTTAAGCCAGTACATGTCCAGGCCCATCTGAAGTTTGCTAGAGAGCTGTTGTGTTTGGAGGAGAAAGAATGGTGAGTTGCATCCAAAGAACACCATACCTACCTACTGTGAAGCATGGGGGTGGAAGCATCATGCTTTGGGGCTGTTTTTCTGCAAAGGGACCAGGACGACTGATCAGTGTAAAGGAAAGAATGAATGGGGACATGTATCGTGAGATTTTGAGTGAAAACCACCTTCCATCAGCAAGGGCATTGAAGATGAAACGTGGCTGGGTCTTTCAGCATGACAATGATCCCAAACACCGCCCGGGCAATGAAGAAGTCGCTTCGTAAGAAGCATTTCAAGGTCTTAGAGTGGTCTAGCCAGTCTCCAGATCTCAAAATACCAGCGTAAGTGTGTAAAAACCTTGTGAAGACTTAAAGAAAACATTTTTCCTCTGTTATTGCCAACAAAGGGCATATAACAAAGTATTGAGATGAACTTTTGTTATTGAGCAAATACTCATTTTCCACCATAACATGCAAATAAATTCTTTAAAAATCAGCCAATGAGATTTCCTGGATTTTTTTTTTTCTCGTTTAGTCTTTCATAGTTGAGGTATACCTATGGTAAAAATTACAGGCCTCTCTCATCTTTTTAAGTGGGAGAACCTGCACAATTGGTGGCTGATTACATACTTTTTTGCCCAACTGTATATTTACAACCAAAAGCTGTAACTGGATAAAAAATGCATCTTGATGTTGCTATGTGAATACCCAGGTATGTTCCTCCAGACCAGGCAAGGGCAGTAGCAAGTGTTCAGGCCTCCGTGTCTGGTTCCTCAGCAAGCAGCACCCCCGAAGTCCAGCCCCTCAAAACCCTGCAGCTCAACAAGACACCGCTGCGCCAGGTAGGATTCCACACTCTTCATTCTGGCATGTTTTTGGTTTTCTATTTGAAATCTAATTAAAAAAACGTATTTTTCTTCTTAGTCTCCAGGGCTAGCTCACTCCCAGGCTCACAGCGCTGCTCAGGAGAAAAGATTCGATTTGCTCTCCGACCTGGGAGGAGACATTTTTGCTGCTTCTTCAGTTCAAACTGCCAGCTCTACCAACTTTGCCAATTTTGCACATTTTCCGAGCAAGTCAGGTGAGACAGCTCCTCGAAAATCCAACATTTTACTTAAATATTTACAGGAATGTGCTTTTTGGTTCTTTATTATCCTCACACACATGCCATTATTTCCACATTCTTTTTCTATGTTCTGTTTTCATCCTGTATGGTTGCAGCACCCCAGGTTAATTTAAACACCAACTTTGCCAACTTTGAAGCATTTGGAAACACATCAATTCCATCCCATCTCAGCACGTCACCTCCCTCAAAGTCCTTTTCATCAGGTACCACCCTGCCCACCATAACCTTCCCTCCATTGTGTCCACACATAGTCACCATTACCTCATTGTTTTTATTTATTACATATCAATTGTTGTCATGAAATGAACCCCGTCTGTCTCTAGCCATTTTTTAGAGGACGCTCTGACGACATTTCTCTTTAACTCTTTAAACTGCACTAGCTCGCTGGTGTCTCCGAGTGCTATCGGTTTTATTGTCAGTTTCTCAGGAACAGTAGTGTGTAACTTTGGGGGGTAAATTGTGATGGGTAGTTTACCCTTTAGATAATCTACGCAAGTTTTTCAGACATTCATATCCAATCTAGAAGGTTTACAATCCAGCTGCAAAATATAGTAAATGTATAGTAAATCCAAAATGAGTGATCCATGATAGTGTCATTAAACATAATATATTTGTAATAAAAAAAGATCATTATAACTACTGTGTTGCTCTTTTTTGACCTGGAAATCATGATGAAGCTGCTACCACTCAAACTTTCTGCCAATCAGAAAGCTTATATTAACGGTAAGGTCCAATCAGGAGTTGTCAAAGGTCAACAAGTGAGCAGAACGTTTTATGTGTCTGAAAAGAAGAAAAATATAGCTCCTCTGTGACTGGAATAAACCCAAGAAGATGTTCATGATGCATGGTGGAGCCAAAAATGAGCTGAGTTGTATAGAAGCAATTGTAGCATAAATAAGCGTAAATAGGAAAAAATAAAAATGGAGGAAAAAGCGTAAATATGTAAAGTTTCTGTTGTGTGTTTGTTTCATTGCCAGTATTTATTTTGTCCTGAAGGCATAGAGATGATCTGTGTGTTATTTATACAAACTACTGTTGGTAATAAATTCTGTTTTCTTGTTCTGGTCGGCCATTATGGATCTATATTTATTGATACATTAATTTTACATCGTTTTAGCCTCATTGTCCAACAACTGAGGCTGTCCTGAAAAATTTTTTTTAGACATTTGGATGCTGACTGGGATTAAAAGGGTTGAGCTTCTACATTAATTTTTATGTTTATAAAAATAAAAAATAGCAATGTCTTGGGGTTTTAATTGTTAAGCGATTTTTAATACTTTTCAGAAATTTTTAGCATAGCAAGCACTTAACTGGCTTTTTATTTTGATTTTGTGAATGTCTCACAAGGTCTGAGAAGTTGGAAACAAAGTGAAAAGTTTACCCCAAAATCTTTTAACCTGTTGAAAATGGCCACTCATGCTGATGATTATAGAAGATTTTCTACTTTTGTTTGTTGACAGGGGGAGGAGTGCCAATTCCGTCATTGTCCAGTGCAGTTGCTGCTCAGTCCCAGACGGGAAGCTGCAGAGAGGACCGCTATGCTGCCCTGGCTGAGTTGGACAATGAGCTCAGCTCCTCTGCCTCCACAGGCAGCAATGTGCAAGGGTGAGATACTGACACACACTCAAAGGTCAACCACAACACTTCACAGGGCTCCATTATTTCCCCAGCGTCGCTCTCGGCACCACCTTTTAATACATTTTTAGGATTAGGAACAAGAACTGAGGTCCAGGAAAAGTTTTATCTTTATGTGAAGCACAAATGTTACATAGGGGAAAAAAAAGCATTATTTTTAAAAACAAACTTAAAGTTCTAACTTCACTGAAATGAATGAAACTTTTTTTTCTATTCTTTTTAACAAGAATTATTTACTTGAACTTTGAAATTCATCTCCTTTGTGGCGATATTATATGCCACAGTTATGGCTGTAACCTTTTTTTTGTTTGTTTGTTTGTTTTTTATTTTAAATACACAGCAGTCTCTCCTACAAGCGGTTTCATTGACAACTGGACAGGTTCAGCTCAAACACTCGGGGTAACTCTGATGGAGGCTGCTCTGGTTTTCTCCTCCTCGTTGATCAGCCATTCACAGCCTGTTGCTTCACCAGAAACAGACCCAGCCTTTCTGTCAGCCTCTTAGCTCCTGTTAAAATTCTGGAGGAGACTTAATCTCCATCAGTTCAGGTGACCTCCCACAGATGGGGTGCTGCAGAGGTCAAAGTTCTTTTCTAGTTTTTCCTGTTCATTTGGCTCAGGCAACGTGAAAAACTGTTACCCCTCAGTTCTACTGAAGGCGGAAACATCTGTGCCGGGCTTTCTGCCTGGCACCCTATCCCACTTATACTATAGACCTGAATGGTCCGCAGTGAATGCTGCGTTCATGTGACGTTGGCAAAAAAGAGAAAATCTTTCAGACTGGAAAAATGTAAGAATAACTTTTCATGTTAGAAGACAACTCGTTAAAACTCTTTTTTTAATTTATCTATCAAAAAATTGACTAACTGATCTAAACCGACATCCAGTGTATTTTTTGACATGCTGCAATAGAAGCATGAACTTGAAAAGGCTGAAAGCACGACTACCAAACGTGGGAATGGAGAATTTCCATCACCCCGTGAATGCAGCACCACCAGCATGCAGCACAGCGTGGTCACGTGCTGCATGCACGAATTTTAACAGGAGCTAAAATTTTGGGGGAAGCGGACCACCACAATGCTTCTTGGGTGCTTCAGAAACGCTGCGCGGCAGGCCTGATGGGTACACTCTGCTTTATTAGTTGCCACAAAGCCACGAACAGTCTCTCCGCATCGCTTTCCCAATGTTTCCGCTTTCTGTAAAACCAAGGGGTGAAACTGATGAGGATTACAGATCACACGCACATGTGAGCAAATTACACAGTATTTCATGTTTTCCAAATGATTCCAGTTTCAGTGTCGAATTCTTTTAATTCTGTCTATTTTTCTGCATCATGGAAATCATCGTGTCCAGCGGATGTCTAGAAAGATTTTATTTATTTATTTTTTTATAAAATTGCAACAGTATTTGCAGTGCACTTGTGTAGGTCAAAGTTAGTTGTTACCTACCAACTTGTTTTTTTAATTATCCTGACATCATTCCTCTTTGAGCTCTTGTAAGGAAGGAATGTACACAGAATACAGACAGACATTTGGGAAGATAAAAGTCCAACACCTAGACCTGAGAAATTTTAGGCACACTGGTGGAACCAAGAAAAACAATTCAGTCTTATTTTGGACATTTTAGGCTGCACTCCAAATGCCTGGTTCATTTCTTACACATGGTGCCTCTGCAAAACTACAGAGTAGAAAAATAATCTGTAAGCTTCAAACACACAAAGTGCACTAATTCATAGTTGAGTTTGAGAACACGTTTTTGGGTAAATAAAAACTAGCTAATACTACTACCACCCACTCTAAATAAAACATTTATTTATTTATTTTTTCTTCACAGGAACTTATTTGGACCAGTCCTTGGTTCATCTCCAGCTCAGAATCCACCTGTGTTGCCCAGCATGCAGCCTGGCTATGGAGGTGGCTATAAGGATTACAGAATTAAATTAGATCATGGTACATTTTATTTTTATCCTCATTTTGTGACTCTTCTTACAGTTCCGTCCACAAACCCTTTTGTTGCCGCAGCGATGGCCCCAGACATGGCTACCAACCCTTTCCAGACCAACGGCAGAGGTCCGGCTGCAGGTAAGTATGTTTCATGCTCGGGGTGTTCAGTAATACGTGCTTTTTTTTTCTTTTCTTTTTTTGAGATTTGTGTAACTTTGATGTAACCCAGTTACATTGCCAAGTAGTTTTGTGACAAAGTGTCTAGAATTTACTGTGTGTGGGGATGTGTGCGTTCACTGTGCACACATGCTGCGTGTGTCTTGTAGCCTCATTTGGTACTGGCTCTATGAGCATGCCTGCCGGCTTTGGGAATGCATCTTCGTACTGCCTCCCGACCAGTTTCAGCGGAAACTTCCAGCAGCAATTCCCCGGCCAGACTCCCATCCCTTACTCTCAGCCTGGGGCCTATCATCCTCAGTCCAATGGTTAGTGCCCCTCCCCTACTCCTCCTCCATCCTCTGACCTTGTTACACCTGTGCAGCACCTGCCACTGGTTTAAGACATTTGCTGGTATTTTGTATCTACACAACGGTCCTCTTTGTTGAGAGCTGGGTTGAGAAGTCTCATTGAAGTGTGAGCTGACAGTAGCAGCTACTGCACAGAATAAAAAGGTTGCATTCACGGTACAAAGCTGTAGAGTTCCAGTCCAGAAACCCAACTCTGATATCACTCATAAGGCTTTGTTCACTCCTGAATGCAACCTGACATGCTGGGGTTTGGCTCTTTCTTTGACTTTTCTGTCTTTTCTATATTCCTCATCCCTTTAAAGGTTTGAAATTTTTTGGAACAGTTGGAGAACGCAGCCTGAACCTGTTGTAAATCCCTTTCCCTCCGTCTTCTTTAGGTCCAGCATTCCCAGTCTATGGGCCAAACAAGCCCTCCATTACGCCTTTTGGGCAACCCATGGCCGTCCCTGGCATGTCCAATAACCCATTCATGGTGAGCATGCATTGCTTTCTGTTTTCCCAACTTTTTTATGACTGTTAAACAGTGTCAGAAAAAATATTTTACTGAAAACAAGCCAGTTACCCTTTTCAAAGCCACAGTTCTCTAAAACTTGGTTTTCTTCAATACCTTAAACCATCCACTCAGTTTTTTTTTGTCTAAAGTAAGTAAAAAAACATAAAATATAAATAATTTTAGACCTAAAACCGACATTTTTCTATTTTAAATTATTCAATTTGCTTTCATGTCTATCAGTATTTGTTATAATTGCATTTTTACAATTATATGCATGTTATGCGCCTTGTTGATGTTAAATCTGCTTTGAAAGCTAAAAGCCCACAAGTTGCATCACAGCTGAATGGGTTTTACCCTGAAAACTAAATCTCTGGCACCCCCAAGTGCTCTGTGGGGTAAATTATGTAGGATAGCTTACCCTTTGAGTGATCAATGGAATTTTTCAGACATTTATATCTCGTGTAGGAGGTATACAATCCAGTAACAAAATATAGTGTTTATGGTAAATCCACAATGAGTTATCCATGATAACACAATTATTTATCAAATTTTTATAATAAAAAAAAGATCACTATCACCAACCAGCCACTTCCTGTCAAACTTTCCAAAAGTTAGATAGCTTAAATTCATTTTAATGTCCAATCAGGAGCAGCCAAAGATTAATAACTGTAAATGGAAAAAGAACAGCTGGAGGAATAGTGTAAAAATGTAAAAAGTTTATATTCTGTTTATTTCAATGCCAATATTTTATCTCCTGAAAGCCAAGACTTGAGAGAATGATGTGCAGATGAGAAAAGGCTTTGTCACTGTTGATGTGTTATTTCTACAAAATACTGTAAGTGCTGTTAGTACTGTTTAGGTTGGCCTTTATGGTTTAGCCTCATAATCTGACAACTGAGGCTGTCCTGGAAAAATAATGTCTGGATGATGACTGGTATTAAAAGTGTTGAAGCTCTACATGTGTTTTTAGACAAATATACACTGCTCAAAGAAATAAAGGGAGCACTTAAACAACACAATGTAACTCCAAGTCAATCACACTTCTGTGAAATCAAACTGTCCACTTAG
>JBAMHW010000008.1:3666984-3679378 GCA_037177495.1 Rhadinocentrus ornatus | reverse complement strand
TGACAGATTTGGGGCAGAGTTGAGTTTTTACATGCGATAATATATATGTATGTATATATATATATATATATGAAGAGAATAGTACATCAAATGTACATCAGGATTTTCCTTGAATCTTGAATCATTTGAATGAATTAAAATATGTCTTTTAAACTCGCTGTTTGTTCTTTATTGCGTGTTTGTGATTTGTTGTCATCTCCAGGTGTCCAGAAAGTCCTTTTACCGGAGGACTTAGGCAGAGAATGCCATTAATGTAGCATGTTACGTATGTTCTCTGGGTTATATATAGCAGCAGAGCCTCTGGAGTAAAACCTAAGAATATCAGTTGCATTAATCCCATCCCTGGATGCTGACTACTGCCAGGCCACGACAAATTGGCAAGTTCAACTCTTAGCTGATAAGGTGATAATCAGCATTAGCCTTTTGGAATCTTTTTTGGTTAAATCACCTCCCGAGCATTTCATTCCTACTGTCAAGTGCAGGAAGCTACATTTTAATATATTTTTCATGAATGGATAAAAGAGCAGTTCAATTAAAAGAAACCTATAAAAGAAAAATATGCTCAGAATGCTGGTGATATTTCTAAAAGAATGAAAGGCTTCGCCTTTTCTTTCCATAAATCTGCAGAACTTATTACCCGTATGCATTGCTTCACCTGTTTACTGCAGTCTATTCCCAAGGACGGTAAAAACTTAGAAGACATTAAGGTGGATTCTTGCTCCAGCTTAACCCAAGGAGATTATTTCACATTTAGCAAGCCTTGCCATTGACAGTGAAGGGCAGAGCTGCTGCTGCCTCAGGGCTGCAGAGGAACTGCCCAGATGGAAGAATTACAGCAGACGGGTGTGATAAGACTTTACTTACTATTTTTCAGCTTCTGTGGCCACATCCGTCCCCATGGGTTCATTTACAACCATTCACAAAATTATGACTTTGTATTAGGATTTTTTCATTCATGCACCTCGTATGACAGAGCTTCTAGTCTTTCTTTTCTTTGGTGCATTGCAGCATGAACATTGTTCAGTGGGATACAAGTCAGCCTTCCCTTACTGACGGAAAAAGAAAAATCCCAGCATGTGCAGCACATACCATGTTTAAGCTGTGCTTTCACCAACACTATCCAGTTTTATGGTTCCCTCATGTGGCCACAGATTATTGCTACAGTCCACACTAGAAATAAAGAACTATAGGATATAATTTCATTAAAGCTTCAGCAAATAATCTTTTTTTGCTTCGTTTTCTATTTTTTAAAAACAACAACTCTAATTTCCCCTCCAAAACAGATCTGAGAATCATGGATAAACATGCTAAAAAAAGGGGTAATAAAACATAAATAACTTGTGTTTGGGATGTTGACAAGAGATGGTACCAAAATGTCCCTTTTGGAGACATGTCCTGAAGTCTCTTTACTAAAACCTCTTTAATATTGTACCTTTTTACTTTATCAGAGTTTACAGAGGTAATGTTGACACATTCTGATAAATGTTGAGAGCTACACCAGCATCATTCCAAAGGAATATTCATATTCATCTTAAAAGTATTTTTTTTAAGGCAAGCCTGATTTTTTTTCATCTGTGCTAAATGCCATCTTCTTTTGTTCTTCACCAGTAACACATATACTGATAATTACATGCAATTTTCAAGCAGTGGTCTAAAAAATAGGCCTCAAATGTTTGAGGTGATTAAATATTAAGTTTGTCGGCCAGTTGTGACTTCATGAACAGGAATCGGGATTAAACGCTGTCGCAGGATGAACTGACAAAGGATTTTTTACCTTTAATTATAACAACCAAAATCAAGAAGAAGAAAATCGCTTTAATTTTTCTAAATCACTTTTATTCCACAATTTATTTCATCAGGTCTTAAGGCACCCTGAAGAGATGTCACGTGTTCTTTCAGATGTGGGTTCCTTCAAAGACTGTGTAAACATAGCTTTGAATAGGATCATTTCTTGTAAATCTTTGCTTAAATTATTATTTCTTTACAGTGCACAGACATTTTGTTTTTGTGACAAAAAATACAGTGTGAATTAAGTAAATATGGTAGATAGTGTATATATATATATATATATATGTATATATACATTAAAGAGTAATAGATTGGCAGACAATCAGATAAACAGGCTGAAGAAGAGAGTAAACTAACAGACAATCTTTGAGACCCGGATAGATATACAGATTACGTAATACATAGTTACAGTGGCCATTTTTTTTTACATTTTATTTAAATTTTTTTTTTTAGATTTTTTTAAAGTTTTTGTAATGCTTCCCCAGCACCACTCTGCCTTAAAATCTCAATTTTTTACATGGTACCTTGCTTTACTGTGTGTGTGTGTGTCACCACGGTCACCATTAAAAAGCATTAAAACGCCCCCGCCTCCCACCTGAGAGGTGCAGCGTGGCGAGACAACTCATCGCCTCCTGACGGGCTCACCCACTTGTTGACTATTGCAGCGGAAAGGTGAGAAAACAGGAAGACGGGCGGACAGACAGACAAACAGACATGCAGATAGACAGACGGCACAAGACTGGGTCGTGGCCCTGCAGACCACAACACATACATCTATCTATAATTTCCCTAATATATGGTAAGAATCACAATGTATTAATAGTTGAAAGGGACTTTGTAATCGGCATTTCATACACAGGGATACAGTTGCTATACTCGATTATCAGGGTACGATCCTACGAAGTCTTTGTGATGTGCGATGAGAAACGTGAATACTCTACTTTCTCAGCTCTACTATACAGCAAGATACAAATCCTGCAGCACCAGTAATAATACTGTCCCTCATTTAAAAGATGAAAACAACACGCTCATTCTAACAGCAGGAAGATTATAAACCAAAAAAACAAAACAAAACAAGAATCAGCTATTACATAACAGCTCCGAACAGCTTGGTCGCAATGGCTATAAGTTATCACATCAATACTTAACAAACAACCAGAAAGTATACTGAGTAAAGAATTAACAGTGCAACAGGTGAATGTAAAGGATGAATGGGGGTGGGACCAGAACCCGAGTTTTGTCTGGGGATCTTTTAGGAGGTCGGCGAGAATCATGATGAAAGAAGGGTCGGAAATGTCATCAAAGCCACACATCAGACGCCCAACTTTTCTGTATCCTAAAAACATGCCTTCTTTGTGACGTATTTGATACCTCCTTCCTTTTTAAAAGAAGAAATCACAAACATACAGTAAATCCTTAACAAATGTGGTCAGCCTTATCTGGTTTTCCTGTTACAGGCCTTTTTTTTTTTTACTCCGTAACTTTGATCCTGAAGGTGACGCGACCCAGGAACTTGTCCCTCTCATCATTGTTGCGGAGGTTGGAGCCCTCTATACGGCACTCCACGGTCAGCTCCTTGTTGTAGTCCTCCTTGGTGAGTAGCAGCTTCACCGCCACCAGAGGTTGCACATAATTCTCCTGCAATCAGGGCATCAATCAGCCTCCTGTCACAGACATATAGATGTTAGTGCTATTGTGACTGAAGACAAATACTTACATGGGCTTTCCTGCCATAGTAGGGGAAATACATCTTATCAATGCGACCCTCACTGGGGAAATAGTGCATTTGGACTGGACTGTCTTTCTGCAAAGGAGAATATAAAAAATTTATATTATTTAACAGCAACTGAAATATGGAGGTAGGACATGGACATGAGTTCTGTAACATCAGATCAGAAACAAGTCAAATCTACAAATACGGAATAATAGTTTTACAAGTATATGGGGACAATGATCCTTATACAACTGACTTGTATCATATATATATGGATCATATGTATATTTATTTTCTGACTTGAAAAATGTACTTGTATCTTCTAACTTGCAGAATGAATCCATACTTGGAGATTTGACTTTGTTTCTGTACTTGTTAAGACTTAAAAATAAGGAGAAGCTACAAGTTACAAAAACCACATCCCTATCCTAGCTCCATACTGAAATAACTTAATATCTTATTAACAGCTAAAGGGACATATTTCAAAGAGAACATTTCACAGGATGTGGAGAAAAAAAGAAAACAAATGACCCTCTGGAGTTACAGTGAGGAGATTAAAATGAAATGTGAAGCAATATGCGTTCAGGGAAATCTAAAAATGTGACATTTCCTGCAAAAATGTGACACCAGTTCGACTAAAAATAAACTTTAAAATGTCACTGGCATGAGGTTTTAGAGATGCCTGCATGATGATTTGTTACGTAACAGAAATGTGTTAACACTCCTCGTGGTCTTATCCTTATAATTTACATATTCCTCTTACCCTAAAGACGTCAGTGACAGCATGCAGAAAGATACAAGACAGAAAACAAAAAAGAAGGAAATAAAATGGAAAGATCAACAGAAAAGAAATATTAAAGCCATTATGGTCATCTGTGGTTTTATGAAAGAAATTAAAAGACAAAAAATACACACAAGAAAGAGAGACATATGTAATGTGGGATTTGTTTGTTAATATTACTTTTACTGTGCAGTTGATATAGGGCTCTCCATGCGGCTTTAGCCCAATGATCTGTGAAGGAAACAGGTAAGATCAGGATCTTTTTAGCTTAAAAGCAAAAGTTCTGCTTGAATCTGTCAGGGGAAAGGTGGGCGGTTACCCTATTCATTTTCAGAAGAATGCAGGGTTTTCCTTCATGGTATCCAAAGTTGGGATCAGAGAGGCCAGAGCAGAGGCTCAGGGATGCCCTCTTGAAGCGACAAGCTTTCTTGTTCATGTCCTCGCTATTGTCCTGCAAGTGATACTCTCCTGGAACGCACTCCTCGTTCATCTCCTGCTGCGAATCATTATACCCTGACAGGCGGATGGATATGGGTAAAGATATATTTAGATTTTGCCATCACTATGTGTAAAAAAGGAAAGAACTAGGCATTAGGAGTGAAGTGTGTTTACTTCGGAGGAAGGACTCCAGGTTCCGGACATACTGTTCGTACTTCTGAGGTTCAGATTTGTTGAATAAGATGTCCAGTGAGTTGGGGCGAATCACCAATCCTGCAATAAAAACAACAAGCATAATAAACAAAAAGAGTAAAAACATCCCAGCTATAGAAACTAACGCACGGGTATTGGAGTTTGTCTTAAACTACGGCCTGAAAGCACCATCTCCACAGAAAAAACTCCCAAACAGATCGATGCAAAAAAACACAGCTGTAATGTTGCAGATAATTGTGACAGTATGTAATAGGAGAAGTATGAATAATGGATGCCTGAAAGAGAAACGATGCCCGGATATGTGATGTTGACTAACCTGGACTGGGAACGCGGTCTCTGTACCTCGGCACATAGTCATCCAGAGTGAGCAGCATCACCCACATGGTCAGGGCAAACATGCCGGCCAAGAAGCAGTAGAAAACCAAGTAGAAGAGCAGGATGAGGGCTGGAGGCAAGTTAGAGAAAGCAGACAGAGCAGAAAAACAAAAATGACATAAGCATGCGAACAGTCTTTAATAAAACCATCCTCATCTTTGAGTTTAGGAAAACTGTAATATGCGTGAACTATGCCTTTGAGAGAACCCATTTTGAATCGGGGAGGAAAGGCAACCCATTGCTAGCTAACATGAGGCAGCTTTGCGCAATGCCCCCCCCCCCCCCACACACACACACACACACACACACACACCTTTTTAAACAGTCAGATTGTGCTTCTGTCCACTGAGCATCTGCAACCTTGTTCACGGGAAGGGAGGAGAGGATGATGCATTTAAAGAAACATCTGACTCAAAATGGTTCACCACCACCCAGCCTGCACACATGCCCTCTAAATTCATACAAACACACACACAAAAAGAGGGATGCACCCTTCAGCTTGTACCCCCCTTTCCCTCATTCCTCTCCAATGCTATCCCACAATGCACCTGCCTGGTGCGTGAAAGAGAGGAAAGAATAGAGAGGGAATCCCATTTGACCTTGACAGGCATGCTAATGTGGGCGGCCATGCAACTGCAATGGAGCATCCCACTGCACAGCAGCACAGGGGCCCAAGCAGCCTGACAACCTGCGCAAGCCTATAGGATGCAGGAAGGAGGGTGGTGCGTTACCACTGCGCTCTGCAAAATAACTGGGGAGGAATCATTACATAAAGCATACACCCGATCACATATAGATCCAACTCAGGAATGCAGAAGCACAGCCCTCGCTTCCTATGATGAGCAGCTTTATCAGCTGAGGTCTGTTCAGTGAATCCACTTCACTGACAACCCTGCCCAATGCAGATAACACGCACATATATATATGCTATGACTGGTCAGCAAGAAGAGAAGAGGGGGGCACACCTTCAGTAGCATCATTCATCTTGCTGAGCCTCTTGGTGCAGGCTTCTCCTTTACACCTTAATGTAGGCCTAATATTGTTCTTCAGCTAATTTCCAGCATCTTACATTGATGTCATTCTGATCTAGTCATGCAAAAGAGATGTAAAGCAGGCTGTTTGTGTTTTCAGTTTTCAGAGACCTCTCATCTTCGACTGGTTTGAAAATGAATGGAAGAGGACGTCAGATTAGGGGTGAATCAACATAAATTTGTGAAACCACAGCCTCTATCTTAACAGTCTAAAGGGTAGAGGGCTCCTTACCCCAGCTGCTGGCCGTGCGACCGAGCACCTCCCCGGTCCTCGTGTTGTAGATGGAGTCCTTCCAGCTGGACACAGGCTCCTTGTTGGCCGCTTTATCCTCAGTGCTCGCCATGGTGGTGAGGGGTTTATTTGGTCCAAAGTGCCGGTTGTTCTACCAAGCAAGAAAAAAAGGAGGGGGGGGGGGTGGAATAAAACAAACAAACAAAAAAATTTTTTAAAAAAGCGCAGCGGGGCGATATAATGACGCGAAGAAGCCGGCGAGGCGGCGGCGAGTGCCTCCTGGCCGGATCAATGGTTGGGAAGGAGTGGGCGGTGTAGAAGCAAGGAGAGCAGAAGGAGAGAAATGCTCAGCAGGAACAAGAAGAAGAAGAAGAGGAGGAGAAAAAAGAAAAACCGAGAGGGAAGGTGAGGAAGGAAGAAAAAATCTGTGACGTCCACACAAACCTTCCGTGGAGGCTGACGCGGCGAGACCAGATGGATGTGTATTGGCTGAGGACTGGAGACGCACGCAGACGCACCGTTGCGCTCACAAATTATAAATAGAGCGCACATTATCTTTCTAATCAACCACCATGTTATAATGGCTGCAGGCGTTTATAAGGGCAGAGATCTGGAAATCTCTCTTTTTTTTCACGAGTGAGGTCTCTCCTTCTGCAAAGACAAGAATGCGCGCATTAATCACGTATTGTGTTACTTAAAATGCGTCTACTGAAGGTATTTTGGCATTTTTCTGTTAAGACATCCTGATTTATTGCAGATTAAGCTCTTCTGCATTCAACCCCTAAGCGGTGAGTCACTAAACCCAGAGACCATCCTGTGGGCTGTGTTTAGATGGAAGAGACACGCCGATAATGACTCTACAGCAAGCTTTGATGACACTTCTTACCCACTTTTTTATTTCAAAGAACCTAAAACTGGCAATCAACATGTTTGTAGCCACTGAGGAAATTATCTTTAACCCACAATCCTTGTTGCTATGACAATCTGAGCCCTGCGGTGTGAATATCTGGAAATAGACGCATCAGTACACTGTTCACTGCATGGGGTAATAATGTAAACACATTTAATTTCAGTGTTGTGCCTGAAAGAGTTCACTGAAAGATCGTTCATGAACTCATTGAACGATCGTTCATGAACTCGCTCATGTTTTGGGTGAACGTGAACTGAACGTACTGTATTTCTGATGAACGGTATTGTGAGCTGATTCTGGCGTTTGTGAACGGCGTTCTCTCACAGTTTAACTCTGTTCAAGAGAGTGCCCGATTCCACGGAGCCTTCTAGACAAAATGCCGGCTAAAACACATCGTAAACAGGCCTTAATATATAGGTGAAAAAAAATCTATATAGGTAAAACCAAATCTGGCAACACCAGCCACAACCGAGCCGCAACGCGCATGCGTCATCAAATTGCGAAATATGGAGGCAAAATCCAATGAAGGCAGCACCACCACCTCTGCGTCACTACAGCATCCTTGTATGATCAATTAAAATATTTTTTTTGAAAAGGTCAGTGATGATCCAGGAGGGAGAAATCTTGCCTTTTTGTGTAAACTTTGCCCGCCGGGTGTCAAAAAGCAATTCATCAACAACATCAACAGCAAACTTGGAACGGCATATTGAAATAAAGCACCCGACTAGACTTCAAAATGTACATATGTAAATGTAACTAAAAACAATCTAAAGACTTGGCAACGGCGGGCTAAAGCAGATCCTCTACCAGCCAAAACTAAATAATAGCGTACAGTCGCAGCCGCAGCTGGAAAACCTTTTAGTACACATAGTATACAGTATATGTCAGAGACATGCAGCCTTTGAGGAAAGGGGAACCCTAAGCTTTTAATAAATTAACAAAAGCAAGACATATGGACTTGCATGTCTTTTATTGTTTTGTTTTATACTTATTCATTTGGGTTGAATATTGCCCTTTTATGACCCAAGTTCTAGAACTTTTTTTTGGACAAACAAGTCAGAAAAAAATACATTCACAAAAAATTGAAAAATGACTTAATGAAAGGATGAATAATGTTTAAATGTTTTGCACTTTAAAGTGCATCCTTTGTTTATATCTCAACCTGGTTCCTACCTCAGATACCTCATTAAAAAAAGACCACTCAAGCAAGTTTTTCCTGTTTTTATACTGTAGGAGTGAAAGGTGCAGCTGGCTACGAGCGTGGACTGAATGGGTGCCACAGGAAAATGCCAGTATTCTGAGGGTAATAGCTTGCAGCAACATACTGGGAAAAAAGAACTATGAACTAGTTCATTTTTAGAGCAGTGAACTTAGTTAAAAATTTTAATTATGAACTATGAGCTGAACAAGTTCATTTTAAATGTGTGAACTGAACTTTGAACTAGTTCATGCACAAATTGAACTTTATTAACACTGTTTATTTTAAATCATTTACAAATCTGCTTTTACCAGAGATGACTGGAAGAAGAAAGTGAACTGGGAGACAGACCGGATGTTGAAACCCTGATAGGAAATAGAGGAAGAAAAAAAAGCTTCTAAGCCTCTGACACTCCAGTGAACAATCCTAGTGTGTCACAGATAAAAGAGAAAACAGAAGAGGGGAGTTATATAATGAGCAGGGTTCAGCTCGCATGGGGGGGAGGGGGACTGGAGTAGTGGTCGCACCGCATTCACTTCCTGCTGTCAGTTTGAATTTGTTGCAAGGCAGGGCCCTCTGCAACTCCTACAATGTAGCACCAGCCACCATCCTGGGGTACACACACACTTTACAGGCATTTTACTGAGTGTTAGAGCAGACGGCACTGATTCATGGGCTACTCCCGCCTGTCTCCAACACACTCTGGCACATTTTTTCCAGTAAAGACATTTAACTGTGAGCCAAGGGCTTAGGCAAAGGAAAAAACTGTCCATGTTTGAGTGAGAAAGTCCAGATGGACAGCTACAACAGTGTAAGCATTGGGGTGGGTGAAAGGTTATGCAGAGAAGATGGAAGTATGTGATGTACACAAAACTGCTCTTCCTCTGAGGGGACAGACACACAATCCTGCCATTGTTTAGAAAAAACGCCCCTTTAGTGCACTCAATTAGCACCCCCTTCACCATACCAGCACCACAAAATGGGAAAAACACCCCGTTTGTTCTCAGTTACTCCATCCGTAAGCTGCCATAGCAACCCCCTCACAGTGAGGCTGGTCACATCAATGGGACTCAATCTGTGGACACATCTGACAGTCCGCGTGTCGGATTATTCTTTAAGGAAAAGGCAGCAGCATTTTTCCCTCAGGGATTCCATGCGTGTGGAGGTAAAAAAAAAAAAAAAGTAAGCAGCTGCTCGCTCATTGTGTCAGTGACACCTGTGTATGCATGAGACACCCACATCACCACCACCAGTGATAGTTCATGTTTTAATATTAGCCCTTTTACATTATAAAACATCCATGTCACTTTCAGGAAACATTACACAAATGGGTTTGGGAAAACCTTTAGTGTCATTTTGATCTGAGGCGGTGATTTCAGCAGTACAATGAGCAACACCAGGCAAGCATAAGTCAAGAGATACGGAGCTATGAGAGGGACATGAGTTTTTTTTTACTTGTATTTCCACATTAAAATTGTAGCAAGTGCAGGTACAAATCAAATCTACAAGTGCAGATTAATTAACAGTTTTACAAGTACAAATGTTTATTAGTTGTAAAACAGACTAGCTGAATTAATCTATACTTGTAGATTTATTAGTATCTGTACATGGTTTTACAAATAGGGAGGTACAAGTAACAGAACGTATGTCCCTATCCCAGCTCCATAAAGAATGAGATTCACAGCTTTAGCATTTATGTCACATGGTTTGCAGGCACACATCATTACAGAACAATCAGCATTTTAGGAATGTCATCAGAGTTCATCAGGTCATGAAAAAGACTTGAGTCAAAACACATTATCACAAGACATCAACATGGCTGCTTCCTGTGTAAAAACACAACAATCAACATGAACTAAAGTGACTTTTTCTCTATTTATTTTTTTGTGCGTTAAATCCCTGATCATATCATATATAAACAAAATCTGCATCCTGGATATTTTTATGAGCTTCTCTTATGAATCAAATTTAATACTTTTTACTAGTTTTTTATTATTTTCCAAAAGGAGACATAGAAGGATCCCAGAGTCATTCCTGACAACGACAGTCCCGATGTAAACTTTACACATTTAAATACTGAGTAACAGTGAAATTTTTTTTCTTCTTTTCTTCAGAGAAAGTAATAGTCATATTTACAGCATCATTACAAGTTTAATAACTACATTCAGTTTGATAATAAGTACACACAAGTCTGGTTAGAACAGGAGGTTGTTCCAGATTTCCAAAAAGAATCAAGTATAATTTTTCTCAAGAGGTCCACAATTATTGAAACACTCACATATTAAATGACCAAGAGGCGCCCCATCAAATATAAATGTTTTGTAAATACCTGAACATACAAAACTGTGTGTAAAATGTGTAAAACTGTTTTTAAACCAAGCATCATTTGTGAATCTCACAAAGAATTTCAGGCTGTCCCCTTAAAATGTGACATGTAGCTGCGATGATGAGCTCATAAATTAAAAACTGGGAAGGTAGTCATTAGCGCCCCTGTGTGGAAGGATGTAAAACTATTCAGCTGAAAACATAAGATTTAGTAGCAGCTTCAGATTAAAATGAAAGACATGAACTGCTGGTTTAACTGATGGGGGTAATGGGGTAAAACTAGTATGAGGATAAAGCTGTGAAGGTGGTTCATGACATTTTAAATTGGATTTATCCTAAAGAGGTATGTGCATGTCTAAGAATTCAGTGCTGTGTCATTATTTCAGCTAATATGAGTCAATGTTTTTACAATAAAAGTTATTGATAGTAAAGATTACATAGCAACTAACTCACTTTCAGGAGAAGCTTTGTCTTTAACCCTTAGATGCATGAGTGACTGGACCCTAGACATCAGTGGGTCAAAAGATGACCCGTGTTAGAATCAGTGTTATTTTGACTAATATGAATCATTTTTATTATATTTTGCTCCACATAAAAACAATTTCATGCTTAAAATATTTTAATTGTTCCTTTTTTAACTTTGAACACATTTTGAAAATTAAAAAAAAGGAAATTAAACAACAGCAATAGAACAATGTCAACATCCATGTGGTGTGTGAGAGTACATGTGTGTGTTTGTGAGCAAGCTACCGGTGTACCTGTTTCTGTGATCATTGCACACAGGTATATTGTATTTCCCACACCAACTGTTGGCTTTATTATCTTTGTTACTGGGGCAGATCTGACACCTTTTTTTTTTTTTTTAACGTGTCTTGTCCAGCATCAGCAAAATGATAGTCTGGTTGCTGTATTGTGCCAAACAAATTTGCTTTGCCAAGGGGAGGCTTATAAGTATAAGACTCCTCTTGATAGTCTGATTCTTTGATTTATTTATTTACTGTTTTTTATTTGCTTTGAATCATGGAATCTATGTAATCTTGCTGGATCCGACCGGAGGGGACAGAAAAGCAAAGAAGACAGCAAAAAGAAGCTAAAGGGAAAGCAGAAAGACGAAGAGATAAGAGACAAATACACCACAAACAGAAGACAACGACCCTTCAATCCACAACCTCTACATTTGTACAAACACACCAGAAGAATCAAAGAGACATATCACAAACTTATCACAACACTGACCAAATACAAACCCATAGGAAAAAAAAAAATTTAATAAAAATGATTTTTTAGTGTATAAACCCACTGGACGACTCACTGACTGTGTCAGCATGCAGAGGAAGAGGAACAAGGAGTTATCAGAGATGAGGAGTGATGAGTGAGATCATGCAAATG
>JBAMHW010000008.1:3616969-3630383 GCA_037177495.1 Rhadinocentrus ornatus | reverse complement strand
TGAAAATTTCAGACCTCTCCATGTTTCTAAGTGGGAGAACTTGCAAAATAGCAGGGTGTTCAAATACTTATTTTCCTTACTGAAAAGATTAATGACGAACAGGACGAAGTGAATAAACAAATCAAACTGGGTGAACTAATGAGCAGGAAACAGAAAACAAAACAGAATACACAAGGGAAGGAACTACAAAAATAAAGCAGGAAACAGAACTAAACATGACAAGACGTTAAAAACCAAAAACCAAGATCATGACAGAACGAGTCCTGAACCTAAATTCATCAGAAAATCTGTGTGGTGAAGAAGAATGAGATCAAAAGATGTTCTCACAGATAAATTTACCAAGTCAAGATGTTCCATGATGATGGACTGGTCATCAATGCTGGGATTAAATCAACTGCTTCAGTAAAGTTATAGTTAAGGATGTCCATATTTATGCAACCAGATTATTGTACTTTTTAAATGTTTTATTTTCCCTCAGAGATGTGCTTCATTTTCAGGTGAATTGTTCAGGTTAAAGGTCACATTAAAGGTTTAGAAATTAATTATTGTGGTTTAATATTTTAAAATCACCTAAACCTGGAATTTTAACCGGGGTGTGAAAACTTTTTATATCCACTGTATGTTAAGATATAAGATGGCACACTAACTATTGATCTAAATTACTCACCAGTGTGAAGCATTTTAGGTTTAACTGTTTTGTTGCTAAACAAAAGAAGGAATTGAAGATCTTTACTTCTCTAGAGGCCTGGAGGATGTGAAGGTGAGCTGTGCACATGTCCACTCTGATAACAGCTCAGGACTTTCTAAAACCCTGCAGGACTACAGGTACGTTGAGGTTAAAGAAGCAGCAGCTCATTCTAGCTTCACAATGACAGAGGTATAAACTGCTTTATGTTCTTTTTCCTCAGGAGGTTATTTTTTGGGGAGAATGAGATCGCTGTGGGGATACCTTCTCTGTTCAAGCTTCTCATAAAGGAGGTGAGTTTTTAATCAGCAGTTCTTTAATCCAGACTGGCTGCTCAGTGCTGTTTCTTATGATTTCTGTCTGTTTTCTCCTCCTACTCAGGTCCTGAACCCTTTTTACATCTTCCAGCTCTTTAGTGTTATCCTGTGGAGTTTAGAAGACTACTATTACTATGCCACAGCCATAGTTTTCATGTCTGTCATATCAATAGCTACCTCATTGTATACTATTAAAAAGGTGAGTCGTATCCGAACGTTGAAAAATATGAATTTAGGCTAGATTGTAGTTCTCTTATAGTTTTCTCCTCCTCCAGGTTCAGGATGTAAGTCATATTTAAATGTGTTTCCATCTCTTGTTTAAGCAATATGTGATGCTCCATGACATGGTGGCGACACACAGTGTGGTCCGTGTTTCAGTGTGCAGAGGAAATAAAGGTGTGTTTTCATTTCATTAGCTTTGTTAAATGCTGTTTTTCATTAACTTAAAACTTCCATTCCCCTTATTTTTGGTCTCAGATATTGAACAGGCCATGTCAACAGAACTCGTGCCCGGTGATGTCATCATTATTCCAACCAATGGGATGATAATGCCTTGCGATGCCGTGCTCTTCCATGGAACCTGCGTTGTGAATGAGAGCATGCTGACAGGTGGGAATGTTGTTGTCATGGAGATCCTCCTGTTAGGATCAAATATCATTATGCATACAGCAGCTGGATTATTAAGAGTGAGTCATGATTACAGAAAAATCTGTTTCCTGGTGTCACTGTTCACTGACTGGCCATCACATCAGGTCCATCTTGCTAGTACCAGTTTGACCCTCATTTTTCCTTCAGAACTGCCTTAATTGTTGGTGCCGTGTCATGATACAGGTGATGTTATCCTGTCGTGCATTGCTGCCTCACGCACCTCCACCAGTGCCTTTGGACAGATGTGCTATGACACCTCACTGAACACTGAAAGCGATCGCAGGAATCTCTCCCTGCCACCCCCTGCTGAAGCCCTAGGTGTTGTTCAGTCCCCACCCCTTATGCTTCCTCCTTAACCACAGCCAGAAGCTGTCTTTCACTGCCTCCTTAGCCAGCTCTTTGCCATGGCTTTCTGATGCCCCGCCCTTTTGCATCCCATGTCGTGGAGTAGGCGAGCAGTTGAGGAACCAACAAAACCTCTGCACCCCACTTCCACAGGGCACGTAACAGCTTTCCAGCCAGCCTCACTGCACTCCATCAACAGGTCTGCAAACTTCCGCTCGTTGGCAGCCTCCAGCGCCCCCTTCCATGGGACAGTGAGTTCGCCCAGAAAGACTGTTTTGCAAGCCTCTGACCACAAGACCAAGTCTGGCCGGAGTGATGTTTCCACAATCTCCCTGGGGTATTGGATCCGATTCCCCAGGTCGACTCTCATGGTCCACTCATTGCCCGGTGAGTCCTGCTGTGTGTCTTTGGTGGGGGGGCTTGACATTCTCTCCAGCCCTTGCAAACTGGATGGCATGTCTGCCTGTAACGGAAGGTCTGCTGTTTGCCTTCTGTCTGCATGACTCTTGGCCATTTGACCTTTTTAAGAATTTTTTTGACCAGAACAAGGGAGACTTGCCTCTCCCAAGGCCTGCTAGACCCTCCTGGACCCTGCTAACCACCTCCATTGGAGAACAGTTAACTCATTGTCATGTTCAAGAAAGCAGTTGGAGATGATCTAAGCTTTGTGACAAGGTGCATTATCCTGCTGGAATCAGACCAGCAACTTTTTTCCATCTTCTATTGTCCAGTTGTGGTGAGTCTGTGTAAATTGTAGCCTCAGTTTGCTGTTCTTAGCTGACAGGCCATACCAAACCAAATACAGAAGTGACTGCTTCAAGGTTGGACATGTTGTGTGTTCAGAGATCCTCTTCTGCATATCTTCGTTGGGACCAGTGCTTTTTAGACTTCCTGTTGCCTTTCTGTCATCTCCAACCAGTCTGCCCATTCTCCTCTGACCTATGACATCAACAAGACATTCTGGTCCAGACAACTGCTGCTCACTGGATATTTTCTCTTCCTCAGACTATTTACTGTAAACCCCAGAGGTGGTTGTGTGTGAAAATCCCAGTATCCTAGTATATTGTTGTCTAATTTCCTTTGGGATTAATCAAGTATTCTGATTCTGATAAGTCTGATTTATGAAGTTTAAAGCTGGGTACAGGTTCTTCATTGTGCACATCAGTGTAAAATCATCCATTTGATTTCTGTCAATTTTCATGCAATTCTTAGGAGAAAGTGTTCCAGTAACCAAAACCAGCTTGCCCAGTTCAGGCGACGAGGCAGTCAGGAGCTACAACATTGAGGAACACAAGAGACACACACTGTTCTGTGGTACCCACGTCATCCAGACCCGCTTCTACTCTGGTGAGCTAGTGAAGGCTGTTGTTGTCAGAACAGGTGAGGTAGAGAGAGACAAACATGCTCAGCCTTAACAGGTGAGAACAAGAAGTAATTAGATAATGTTTCCACAGGTTTTAGCACAGAGAAAGGCCAACTGGTGCGCTCCATCCTCTACCCAAAGCCAACTGACTTCAAGCTGTACCGTGATGCTTACCTTTTCTTGCTGTGTCTGGTTGGGGTGGCGGGGATCGGCTTCATCTACACCATCGTCCTCAGCATCATAAACAAGGTATCGCTGCTTTTTAGAAATGTGGACATGTGTTAAATGCTTTTAAATCTCAGTCGTTTACACTTGTCTCCGAACTTACTCAGGTTCCAGCTAAAACCATCATCATCGAATCTCTGGACATCATCACCATCACCGTTCCCCCGGCCTTGCCGGCAGCCATGACCGCTGGTATTGTGTATGCGCAGCGGCGTCTAAAGCGTGCCGGCATCTTTTGCATCAGTCCTCAGAGGATCAACATGTGTGGTCAACTTAACCTGGTCTGCTTCGACAAGGTCATCTAAATCTAAATTTCTCCTCTGACACTGGAATTTCAGGGTTTCTGCTTATTGATACGGACACCAAAACTCAGAGAGGCGGGTTATATGATTCCTTCATGTTCTGTGATATGACTCTCAAAGAGCTTATAGCTGAAAACTTGGGATATCTCAGCATGGTGTGCAGTGTATCCTTAAAACATCTGAGAAAAGTGGAGAAATAGAAGATAGCAGATGATTGGGATCTGAGAGTGATGTCCTTAAGAAATAGGAACAAATTCAACAAAGACCTGAACCAGGACCCGAGAGATGACCTGGACCTTCAGTTGATCCATCTACTATTGGCTGAAGCCTCATCAGAAATGGTCTCCATAACAGGGTAGCTGCGGTCCTTCCAGGAATTTGAAATGTTTCGATCCATTGCAACTATTAATGCAAATTCAGCCAATCCTCATGAATACTTCCCTTCGTTGCAATTTAGTCTAATCACTGCAACTTTAATGCGTGACGAATCGGAGCGCTCCTGCGTGTTAACTGATATACGTACATCATCAAATTTACTTCTGTTTTTCTAATTATTAACATGCAGACATGTAAATGTGAATGTAAACTGTTTTTATACAGTGTGGTGGAAGACAAAAATTTTAACTGAGAAACATATTTCTACCAAAAAACAGCCGATGTCTGAGAGAATAGATGAGGAACATCACCTTAATGAGGATATATTGGTCTCAACTATTTCAAAAACATTATGTGGATCTTGGAGGAACTGAAGAAGCCATTCTTAAGGAAGGAAACAGGAAGAAAAGGCTGAGGGATGACAAATGACACAAGAACTGGACATACTGTACTATAATCAGCAGCAACAGGTCTGATGGAGGGATGAATCCTCCCCAGAGCTCGGACCTCAACATTAATAAAGCAGTGTGGGATCATCTGGACGGTAAACAGAACAAAAGTAAAAAAAAAAAAAAAAAAGAAACATTCAAAGAAGAGCTTTGGAAAGTTCTTTAAGGAGTCTATTACTTGCTTAAAATACTGTGTGTTTAAATCAACTGACTGCACCTATTTCCAAATGTTCCTTTAACATATAATAAAATGAGGGTTGGCTCAAGACATATAAGTTATTGTACCTTTGCTTGTTCATGTTCTAACATTAATAGATTGTAAAAGAGCTCTTGGTCTCATAAAGAGATTGAGAGTGGCAATGTTAATGTCTTAATGTCCAGATTGTCTCAGCTTCATGTGAATGATCTGTTTCCATCTTGCAGACTGGTACTCTGACTGAGGACGGTTTGGACCTTTGGGGTATTCAGAGAGCTGGAAACAACCGGTAGGTGATAACATCTCTTGGCTAATTATTTTTTTATATTCACAGGATTTGTGACTTCAAATTACTGTGATGACCATACCAACAGCTGCACATGTTGTAGGCTTCGAAGTTTCTTTAGATGTTAAAGTTTTAAAAGTTAAAGCAACTTTTAACTTTTGTTTCAGTGTTTTAAGATATCTACCTTTATTACCTGGATGATCCAAAAGCAGACAGCTTTTAGTCAACATTATACCTGACTAATCTTAAGAGGAACTAGTTGTCTTTGGCTGACACTTTATGGAAAGAGATGTGTTCATTGAAACCAAAATATCCTTCCTTAGTGAAGTGCTTGTATTCAAGCAAGAGATTTTTTTGTTTTTTTTGCGATCTAGCGTACTTCTTGGCGAACAAAACTCGTGGTCAAACAAGCCAAAATGTTTTGCAAGGAAGATGTGAGATGTTGTCCAAGTATTTTCTTGGTTTAGATGTGAGCTGGATGTCGTTTTTATGACAATATTATAAAACAAATCGTGGTTGGCTGTTTCACTCTGTCGTGGTCTTGCTTCTTCATAGGAGACCAGTTTGTTCATCGATAAGTTTGTTAGGACTTTCTGGTGAATGAAGCAATAACATTAGCTCACGTTAAAATGAGGTCAACTCAGGTGGCTTAGCAACCACAATCTTAATGAGTAAAACAAGAAAGCAGCTACAACTGTTGTTGCCCTCTGGGTTTTAATTTAGCTAAACCATATCGGAAGACAACAGAGAAGGACCCTAAACAACTGAAGTGTTTTACATTTAACCAAGTGATTACTTAAAACTCTGATAGTTTTGATCCCAACAAAAGGTTTGCAAGACACTTTCTTGTCATCTTTTAATAAATGTATTCACATAACAACACAAAGATGAGGCATTCTCCAGCGATTGAGATGTTTGCCAATACAGGGTTTCTGCAGTACCAAAAAGCTACAATTTCAGCCTTTTTATATAAAATTAGTGAAAAAATTGTGTCTGATTACAAACATTTTAATTAAATTATGTGTATTAAACATTTTAATCTGGTTTTAAGCCTCAACACAGAGCTGAATCTGCTCTTTTACGAATTTTTCATGAATTGAACAAAACAGCAGCTTTTGATATTGTAATAATTCCATCTTCTCGTCCCAATTGGACAACATCAGTATGTTAGTATAAAAAGTGCTGCAATCCAGTGGTCTCAGTCCAGTATCAGATTTTCTCAGTCCACCTGGGTGTCTTTACTTCTGAACTGGGGCCACTTATCTGTGGTGTGCCCCAAGGTTCTCTTCTAGGCACCATTGTGGTTTTTGCTTTGTATCTTCTGCCTGTTGCAGCATTTTTTTGAAAAACATGACATGTCCTTTCACAGTTTTGCACATGATGTGCAAATCCACTTACCCTTGAATTAAAAAACAAGTTTACTTACTCATGTTAATGACAATAAGGTTGTATTTACACCAGGATAGTCCTCTAGACTATGATTGGGGACTCGGTTAAGTTGCGGTGGGCGGGGATGAAGGATACTTTCTTTTGAGATGGGTTCACAATACACTTTTGTCAAACAAGTTAAACCTTTTGAATAACGTGTTCCTGTTCTCACCAGAAGTGGTGCTAGTGGTGCTGCTTACTAACAGCACCATGTTTTCCTCAGACCATGTATCTATCAGTGCTTTTATCTCGTTGTTATTCCACCTCTGACCACAAACCATTTCTATGACTATTGTCTTACACACGAGTATGTTTTGGTAGCGTTTATCCACAATGCCTTGCGTTTTACCCCAAATGCCATACCAAACCAAATACCAAACCAAAGCGAACCGTGACCGACATTTGTAGGTGGACCGAGTCTGCTTCTTTGATCTGAATTAAGAGTCTGTTTTGCACTTACACAACACGACTATGAAGTGAACTTTATGAACAAATGGAATTGGATTTTACTGGTGGTGTGAATAGGCCCTATATCATGGCTTAGCCTAAACTTAGCACCTTTTTTACTTTTTTTTTTTTTTTTTAACCAAATATTCACACCTCTGCCAGGAATCTTGGTGTCTATTTTGAGAGTACCTTGAAGTTTGACTGTCATGTTGAGTTTCTTGCACTTGCATCACGTCACACCCTAACAGCTAGATATCAACACACTGGCCGTTTTGAATGCACACCATGGCTGATTCATCAAAGAAACCCAAAAGGACATTATCAGAAAAAGAGAGGAAAAGAAAGATAGAAATAGACAGAGCAAGAGATACAACATGAGTCAATATCAAACCTACCTTTACTGACTGGAGTGAGTGGAGGAGACTTCGCACCCTTCACTGGCTCTCAATTCAGCCGAGGATTGACTTTAAAATTCCGTTGTTTACTTTTAAATTATGTAATTGAGCTCTTATATGAGCTCTTACATAGCCCACTATGAGATTTTTGCTGTTGTTTTTATGGTCTACATTGGTTGTTTTAAAATTTTTAAATAGGACTTGACTTCACAGCAATTTCAGGACTCATTTTCAAGATAAGTTTTAGCACGTTTTGCATGTCTTGCTTACAGTTTTTTAACTTATTTTGCATTAATTCACATTGCTAATGGGCTAAAATGGCTTGATTTAAAATTAAGTGCGGGGTTGTTATTCTCTCACAGTACACAGCTTTTGCTCTTTTATTGCTCCTAACTCGTCATAACTTGAACTTCTACGAAGTAGCTGTTGTGAAAAACTGCAGATATCCTCTACTTCACAAATTCACACATGCTGTATAATGAGTGCAGTAGACCACCGCTTCATATTGTGCATGACTACTAAAGCACTGTCTGATCTTCCCTCTTCATTCAGCTTTTTTCCACCAGAGTCTGAAGCGTCTGAAGAAAGTCTGGTGAACACCATGTTTGTGGCCTGCATGGCTACCTGCCACTCGCTGACCAAAATAGAAGGAGAGCTCTCCGGAGACCCTTTAGACCTCAAGATGTTCGCTGCTACAGGCTGGGTCAGCAAACACATGTAGAGTTTAGTTTAAATATAGTTTTAGTAATTAATTTTGTCACACCTCTGTGAGCCTGATGGACAATCTTGGTCTCGTTTAGATCTTAGAAGAGCCCACAGAGGAAGAGACAGCACTCCACAATCCACTGATGCCCACAGTGGTTCGACCTCTAAAAGGCTTCGTCCCTGAAGCCAATCAGAACAACCCGCCTGAGCAGAACATGGTACGACGACTCTCCGTGTCTCTGTTATGTGTTGAGTGTAGTTGGTTTAGTTATGAATGAATATAAGGACTGCCTGGTAAAAGAATTATAACATCATTTAATCCTTTTTTTTTCAGGAGCTCTCAGAATTATCAGTAAGTCCCCCCCTCCCTTTTTATTTTCTTAAAAAAATAAAGCTTAATTCAAGGTACTGTGACTGTGGACATGGAGTTTCTTGATGACCGATGGCACTCTGTTTGATCCAGGGAAAAAACTGAACATGTTTTTAACTCCTTCCAGTCCTATGAAATTGGTATTGTTCGTCAGTTCCCCTTCTCCTCAGCGCTGCAGAGGATGAGCGTGGTCGTCAGGAGGTTGGGAGAAAAACACATGGACGCCTTTCTGAAGGGAGCACCGGAGGTGGTTGCCAGCCTCTGCAAACCTCACGCAGGTTAGATGCTTTGTTTTCCTACCAAACATTCCCTCTCCTGTTTGTAATTATAACACAGACATCCAGCATCTTTAGATGTTCCCTATAAAACAGTGTGGTTTCCAACCCATTTGTTGATGAATTCCATTCTCTTTGTAAACAGAAATTACTTACCAGCTGTCCATTGTTTAACAGGTAAACCCATGAAATTGTCCATATAAGGTAATGAGACTGAAGGGCTGTGTGCAGACACAGCCAGAGGGAAAGGTTAGCGGTGTTAGGTCATATCCCCGATCTCCAAAAAAAAAACAATAATTGCCATTGGCATAGAAAATGTAAATTATTTTAAAATTGTGCACCGACCCCCAGAGTCATGTGCTCAAGTTCAAATCCTTGGAAGCTGGAGACGTTCATGAGGTGTTTCTATGAATTACAGAGGAGTCGGACATTTTTGGAGTGATGTAGGTTGCAGTTGAGGTATCGGAATAAATCTGGTGGGGCTGCTTTAAACATGCATGCAGTCTATTACTCCAAAGGTGTTCAGAAGACCAGCAATAGAATTAAATCCCCTCTTGATCTTTAAGTGTTCTTCAGCGTTTTATAAGCACTTTGTTGCTTTGTCGCTGGTCGCTTTGCCCATCCCTGCAGTATTCCAGGATTTAGATGTTTCCCTGTTTCAACACAACTGCTTAAATTAATGGGTCATTTAGAACTTGACAACAAGCTGTTGGATCCATTTGATCTGAATTAGGTGTGTTGGAGTAGGGAAACATCTAAAACCTGCAAGACAATGGCGCTCAAGGACCAGAGTTGCCCATGCCCGATATATTGTGTAGCAAGGTGATTTGTTGCAGGAATGCCCAAGTCCAGTTCTTGAGAGCTACTATCCTGCAACTTTTAAAGGCATCCCTTCTCACACACCTGAATCAAATGTTCAAAGTTGTGTTGGAGTAGAGATGCATCTAAATGTTGCAGGATAGTAGCTCTCAAGGACTGGACTTGAGCACTTGCATCCATGACTCATGGGATCGTGCAGCTGACGGACAGCTGTGATGTTCCGACCCTGTTTTCTAGCTCTCAGTAAAAATGTTATAGTGGCCAAAAAGCCCAAAGTGGAGAGAACTTTTGCATGTGGTGGAACAGAGTTGGACCGTTGTGTAAGGCTCCAAATGATAGCAAAGGTCCACGAGAATAGCTCTTGTAGCCTAAAATATCCACATAAGTACTCATCATTCTCTGAAAATAAATCTGAATGGGCATGCCTTTCACCTGAAACACTGCTGGGATAGGCTCCAGCTCACCCCGCGACCCCTACTGGGAACAAGCGGTACAGAAAATGATGACTGACATGACTGGGCATGAAAGATTTTTTTCCTTTGAAGCTGAATGTACATACATAAATAAATAACTATATATGAACAGCTGACCGGGTTATTGCTTGTGCACGTTGCGGTGTCCATGTCTTTAAATCCCACATGTTGTATACGTTTACGTACTTTCTCAACACCCGAATCAGCTGTTCATTAAAACTATCTGCTTAGCCTCACATCAAGGGAAAATGGAAGCCACAATTTCCGCTTCATTCTTTTCAACGTTAACCACGCCCACCTAAAATATCCAACCAATCACACAATTCTTCTCGGAGCACCACGGAAAGAAATATCTGCAGGGCTGCTCGAAAAATGTTCCCATTCACGTACACCAGAGCACATGACATCATTTTAACATGTAACGGCCCCTACTAATTGATTTAATGAAAATTCAAATCTGGGAACTTAATTTATTTAGAAATAACACGTTTTGTAAATTCCTTGTTAACGTATTTCAGTAAATTGAATAACAGATTGAATAACAGATGTAATCAAATGAGCTTTATCAGACAAAAAGGAAATTTAATTGTATTTAGTTGGTTTTGAACCCATGAAACAAGGAACAAGGAAGAGGTTTACCAACTTGTGTTGGTAATAAGGAGGAGAGCCTCATGTAGACATTGTAAAGTTAATCTTTCTATTTCATGAATCTCTTTAATGATTTACAGCCAATCGATAAATACATTTTAACACTAGAGAGGTAGATGATTAAACCTTCAACTGTTTGTATTCTTTTGGAAGACATGGCGAGACATTGATCACAGCAATCTGTCAAGTTTGGAAAAGTTGTGATAGCTGATACATGGAAACTTTGACTTGTGTGAGGTTGAGACAAGCACAGATAGAGGTTACATGAACTCTGGTCAGAGCCCCCTCCCACCAGTTATCCAGAGATAATCCCAGCTCACCCTCCCAAGCAGATTTAACTTCAGATGTTCTGGTAACTCTGGGGGAAGTAATTTCCCATACAAATTTCTAGTACAAATCAGGTCAGGAATTCCTCCCACACCCACACAAAATATGCATAAAGCTAAAAAAACATGAAGCCTTTGTGAAGATCTCAGACAGATTTTAAACTTTTATCATGTAAGCCAGAAAGGATCAAGTCATGCACATGCACACCAAAAGTCTGATTATTGCCTGATTTCTGGAGTTATCAGATTATTCAAGGGATCATGTAAACGGCATGTTAGTTGAAGCTCCCTATTATGTAAGTTTAACAAGCACATGTTCATATCAAATGATGGATTAAATCTGCAAGTTCTGCAAGAAAATACAAGCAAACCTTACAAGAAAGAAACTATAGAACATTTTCCCCACATACTTGGTTTACTTGTACTGTCAAACTTGCAGAATTTTTCCATACTTGCAGATTTGATTTGTATTTATTTTATTTTCAAAAATAAAATTGGAAATATAATTTACAAAACCAATGTCCCTATCCTAGTTCCGTATTTTTCCCATCTCTCTTTTATTTAATTTGTCTTCCCCTTCCTTTTGTAATTCCCAGTTTATGCTTGTATTTTAATTATATAACTTTATTAAATTAAAAAATTATTTAATTTCCTTTTATTTCTCTTACAATATATTGCCACAATTATTTGTTTTACTCTGCTTATACTCAGGTTTTTCTTAACTGCTTTTTAACCAAATGGCCGACCCGATTGGGCTCTGTCCTTCCCTTCAGTCCCACAGAATTTCACAGAGACTCTGGAGGGCTACACCAGGCAGGGCTTTAGGGTTATTGCCCTGGCACACCGACAGCTGGAGTCCAAACTTTCATGGCACAAAGTCCAGAGCCTCAGCAGGTATGTTTTTAGTAGATAACACCACTCACAATACGTGTGACTGCTCCCACAAAAAATAAAATAAAATAAAAACCCTACACACTTTCTGCTGATGTAGATTTTTAACGTTAGTTCATTTTAACGGATAGCCTTCTTTTCGTCTTTAATGTGTTTGTGACAGTGATTAAAACTCAAAGTTGTTATCTGCATGTGCTAAAAAAATTCAGCAAATTAGTTTACTTATTAACTGAAGTAAAAGAGGCCGTAGCAGAAGTTAAAATTTTGCTCTGCTAGATCTCAGTTCAGTTCAGTTTATTTGCCATTTGCAGTAAAAAGAAAAAAACACATTGAAAAACAGTTGCAAAGAGCTCAAAATGCACTGTAAAAATAAATAAATAAATAGCAATAAAAGAGGTAACTAAAACAGTAAGATGCATGTGTGAGGCATTTCAAAGTGCATTGTTCAAAGTCATGACAGTGCTGCTTTTAACACAATTGACCAGAACATCCTATTAGAAGGACTGGAAAACTGCTGGCAATCTCTGGTCCAGTTCTGGACTCATCCGGATCCCACTTGAATGCCAGGGACTACTTTGTATCAATTGATAACTTTAGTTCTACTCAAACAAAGATGACATGTGAAGAACCTCAAGGCTCCATCTTGAGCTCCCTATAGTTTAACATCTCCAACGAGCTGAGATCATGTAAACAAACAAAAATATCATCACAATTATCCCGATGACACTCAGTTCTATATTAGATTGTCATCCAGGGACTCTGGTCCCAAACAAAGCTTCAGTTTTGGCCAAATAAATTCATGGATTTGTTAAAATTTTCTTTATCAAAGTAAAGAAAAAAATTGGAATCATTGTGTTTGGAAATGAAGATCAGCGTCAACCTTTTAGTACCTGAAGAATATATCTAGAATAAGAGGACTGATGGATAAGCTTGATTTAGAAAAAAGTCCTTATCATTTGTTTTTAGTAGCCTTGCCTACTGTCTTTGACTACTAAAAATCACTAAGACAAGTGCAACTAATCCAGACTGCTGCTGCTAGTGTCCTCACAAAAACTAGAAAAGAGGAACATATCACTCTGGTTCTCACATATCTACACTGACTGACTTTAACTGTTCTTAAAATGTTCTGCTGGTGTACAAGACTGTTAATAGTTCTGGTCCAAAATATATGTATATGCGATCTGCTGATGCCGTTTGATCTCCAAGGCTTCTAGGAACGCCTTTATTTTCCACTGCTTTAACTTATGGTAGTGAGTTTTTCTTTTTGAATATATTTTCTTGCATATGTACATTGGCAGGGGCTGCACAGTGGTGTGGTGGTTAGCACCGCAGCCCTTACAGCAAGAAGGTCGCTGGTTCGAGCCTCGGCTGGGGGTTGGTGGCCTTTCTGTGTGGAGTTTGCATGTTCTCCCCGTGTATGCGTGGGTTCTCTCCGGGTTCTCCGGC
>JBAMHW010000008.1:3519921-3530489 GCA_037177495.1 Rhadinocentrus ornatus | reverse complement strand
GTTTTTAAATAATGACCAAATCAAAAAGACATATCACAAACGTATCACAACACTGACCAGATACAAACTCACAGAAATAAAAAAAAAAGAAAAAGAAAGAAAGAAAAATGATCTCTTAATGTATAAACCCACTGGACAACTCATTGACCGTGTCAGCATGCAGAGGATAAGGAACAAGAAGTGATCAGAGATGAGGAGTGATGAGTGAGATCATGCAAATGCGACCCCGCCTCTACGGAGGCTAGAAGCAGACCAGGGCAGCCCAGAGACCCGGGCCACCAGCAGCAACCCCAGCACAAACCCAAGCCACCTCCCTCCGAAGACGAGCCAAGCCCCATCCGGAGGGTGGCAGAAGAGGGCCCCAGCCAGAGTCCCCCGCGGTCTTGGGGCACAGGCCCCAGTGGGCCAAGATAGGTAGCCACAAGCCATCCACAGCGGCCCGGCGAAGGGTCCAGGGCCCCAGGACAAACAAAGGCCCGCACATCCACATCCCCCCCAAACAATCGCCCGGTGCGGGCTAGCCCCCCGATGCTCCAGCCGCCCACCCCGGGCCTGGTTGAGGGTGGGGATAGGTGATGGAAGGTTGGGGGATCTTTTGTTTCAAGCCAAAGTCGCCTTCATGATTTCACACCTGACCGGCCGTGCGGCAGCCTGGGCCACAGCAGAGTGGGCTCATGGAGCTACAGTTTGTCAAGATGCCACATCTTTTTCTCAAGCTCTCACAAGATTATTTGATCACTCCTCACCATCCCGTGGCGCTTCCAGGGCTTTACTGGACCTCAAGCAAGGGGGTCGGAGAGTAATGGACTAAGCAATCGAGTTCCGCACGCTGGAGGGAGACAGCGGTTGGAGAGAGGCGGCAATTAGAGATGCTTTTGTTTATGGTCTCATTGATATAATAAAAGATTATCTGGCTCCGCACGACTTACCCACCGATTTTGAAGTCCTGGTGGACCTGGCTACACACATACACACATCGACACTCGCCTACAGGAGAGACAGGAGAGACAATGCCAAGGTAAGGCCACACCTTTCAAAGCTTTCAGATGATGAAAGTTTAATGGATAAAGCGTTGGCCTCTTCTTTAGGCGTAAACATTGAACCGCTTCCCCAGCCAGTTAGCCCTAGATCTTTGGATGGCAAACTATTAAGTTATGTAACTCACCAGACTGAGCCTTTGTGGTTGACCATAGACTTGGATCTCAGTAAACACATCCGTTTTCATATGTTTGTGTGCTCTCATCACCCCCTCATCCTGGGACTACCATGGCTAATCTCACATAACCCATATGTAGACTGGGGCTCAAGGAGGGTAAAACAGTAGGGCTCCTCATGTCATGTTACTAGTTTTTCTGATCCTCTCACTGCCTTCAGACCAGTTTGGGGATACGGAGAGCCTCCTGTGAACAGCAGTGTTTATCTGGATCTTTATACAGTTCCCTCTTGTTACCATGATTTGAAAGAGGTATTCAACAAGGTCAAAGCCTCCTCATTGCCTCCTGACCGTGAATGGGACTGCGCCATAGACCTGCTGCCCTGAGCTCCAATTCCTAAGGCCTGCCTCTACTCCATCTCGGGTCCCAAAAGGAAGGGTATGGTGGAGTACATAGAGACTTCACTATGCTCCGTTATCATTTGTCCATCTTTGTCTCTGCCTAAATTACCCTCCACTAAGGAGGCTCAAGTCATAATTTCTTAAGTTTTTTGCATTCATGGATTACCAACTGACATTGTCCAACTGACAGAGGTCCGCAGTTTGTGTCTGTTTTTTGGAAGGAGTTCTGCAGTCTTCTTGATGCCACCGTCAGGCATCACCCCGAATCTAATGGCCAGACAGAGCGCCTGAACTAGGAACTGGGGACGTGCCTGAGATGCCTGGTGTCTCAGAATCAGACATCGTGAATTGACTACCTCACGTGAATCAAGTATGTGCATACTGCACCACCGGACTCTCCCCATTTCACATTGTCTATGGTTATCAGCCACCCCTGTTTCCAGCCAACGAGAAGGAGGTGGCAGTCACGTCAGCGCACGCCATGGCCCGGAGATGCAGAAAAGTCTGGGCGGCTGCTAGGCAGATGCTTCTTCGCAGGCAAGGAAGAAAGCTGACCGTCATTGCTGACCTGCGCCTGTCTACACGCCAGGGCAGAAAGTGTGCCTCTCCACCAGGGACCAAGGGACCAAGGTCGTTAACCCCGTCTCGGTCAGGCTGACGCTCCCCCGGTCTCTTCGTGTTCATCCTACTTTTCACGTCGGCAAACTCAAGTCTGTCATGGACAGTCCTCTGGTCCCTTCCTCCCAGCCCCCTCTGCCGCCCATGGTGGTGGAGGGTAGTCCGGTCAGGACTATGCGGTCAGGAGGCTCCTGGCTGTGCGGAAGAGGGGTGCATTACATTAGGAACAAATAAGTGTATGCAAGTAGTTTTTTGCTTTTATTTTAACAAATGTATTTTTAGTCATGCATGCAACAGTGTGCACCTGTAACTGACATCTGCTGTGGCCCTTTTTATGTTGTCTGCCAAGTGTTCTGCATCTTGTATTTACACCACTGTTGTGGTAATGAGTGTGTCACCAAAACAAATACAAGCAGCTCGCACTATTTGGTGCTGCAAACCATTGCATCATATCTCTGGTCTGTCAGCTGCAGTGGAAATGTACCGTAACAAAACTGGACAGATTAACGTGCAGAGTGGCTGCCAGATAAAAATGGGGTCTGTGTGTTTTCCACACAGTGACTCCAAGTTCATTTTTCCTAGATTCACCTCCCCTGGCAACGTTTGACTTTATGCTACAACCTTTTTCTTCTTACCTCATTTCTAAGCACATTAAAAGTCAACACGTACAGTCAGCGACTGTATGACCCTATGTTTCGGTCTCCATGCTCTCCCTCATCCCGACAGAGGAATGTGATTTCTCAATCCGCCCGGATCTCATGTGGACTGCAAACTGCAGATCAACTCCCTCAAAAACAGATTCAAGTGAGCAAAGTTCTTATAATGAGCATTTTTATGTAATTAAAAACAAGTTGCATGATGCCTGTAAGCCAGAATGCTCCTCCATCAACAATTGAAGTCTGGAAAAGGGAAAAACATTGCTCATATTTAAAACTGAGAACAAGGTACAGGGGCAGGCAGTGTGGATTACAGCTGACATTATCTTATTATGTTTCTTGCCCCTTGCCTTTTGTCCATGATACCACACCTCTGAGCAAACTGACACTCAGTTGACGTAGAAGTTCGTCACTAGTAGTTGTCAAATGCATTTAACAAGCCAGCAGACACCAAATAACCCCCATGATAAGTTTAATGTCCAGCACAGCTCTCTTTCACACCTCCCACTTGCGCCTCTGTGGAAGGCTTGTTTACCTCTAGGTCAGGTTACACTTGTGGTTGGGCTTTGGTGAGACTTCTGAAACCAAAGAGATGACCTGGAATTCTATCCCTTGACTCCTAGTTGAAGGCCCCTATTTTAAAACCAGAAGGTTGAACCACATTCCTGAGTGCTGCACAAATTAAATTTCTTTAGTTTTTGGTTGGCTGGGATACAATTCCTCAAAGTGCTGTTATTTTCCTGTCTCTTATGGAGCTGATTTAGATTTTAAGTAATGATGAAAATCGTGTGGACATGGTAGCGATTTTGGCTTTCTGCAATGATGAACTGATCAGATTGCTGCAAAATAACCTCAGTGCTGGAACTCTCGTTATGAATGTAATAAATAAAACACAGAACTGGAGAATTTTCAAAGATTTTAGACTTTATGTTCTTCTGAAAAACTACTTTAGATATGAAGATCCCTTAATATTAAGGCTTTGTGAAGACCGCTCACGTGTGTGTATGTGTGTGTAAATACTGCATCTTGTTTGCTTGAGACAATTTAGAATAGAATCCAGAGAAAGAGCATTTCTGTGATTCCTGTGTCCAAAGGTGACTAAATCTGCATACTAGGAACTATAAAGCTCACTAATAACCACATAATAGCTCCTTGTGGTTTATACAAAAACTTATAATATTAATAAACTTTTGGATGCCACATAGTTAACAATTTCAGGTCTTGTCCCAACTATAAATCTATATTTTTATAAATTATAAATTGTTTGCACAAAAATTTGGGCATATTTAAGATAAGATATTTCCCCCATGTCCCATCTCAGATCTTTTGCTAAAAAAATATATATACTAGGGATTGACCAATATGAACATTTTGGACGATGCCGATATTAATATTGTTGATATGGCTGATAATCAATATTTATTGATGTCGATATATAAATATTTTGTTTCAAAAGCTTTAAGATTATCAAATTCTGTACAAAGTAAAAGTGATGCAAACATTAGGGGCATTAGCTTCCCACCATTGTTTGTGAGCTTCTGGATGGTTTTTCAGATGACATATCAGATTTGTGGTGTTGAATAATAAGATTTGATTAATTGCAATTAAAAGAAGGCCTATGGCTATATAAAGAAATGCAGTAAATTTTGGTTTACAAACACTATATCAGGGGGTCTCCAACCTGCGGCTCTGGAGCTGCAAGTGGCTTTCTGGACCTTCCACAATGCCTCTAAATAAGTTGCTAAAATAAAAAAACATTTGTTATTGGGTTGAAACTATGGACTTTTTTTATTTATTTATTTTTTTTATTTTACATAATTTTCCACAAATATCTATATGCCTTAGAAGAAAGTCTGTATATCCTCTTTTTTTATAAAAGTTTTATGTTTTTCTTTATTTTAAAACCTAAAATTGGAAATAAAAATGTGGTTCTTTAAAAATAACAGATATCCTATGGTGGCTCTTCATTAAAAATATATAAGTTGCCTTTTTGAAAAGGTCTCGTAACATTTGCAGCTCAGAAGAAGTTTTATTTAGCTGGGCTAAGGGGAAAATGGCTCTTTGAAAATGTAAAGGCTGCAGACCCTGCACTAAACAAATAAACAGATTTAGCAGCAATTTTCTCTTTAAACGCCAACAGTAAAAAAATTTCTTAATATATATATAATCAAATACTTATGACCAAGAAGGATGACATGTTCAGGATTTACTAACTAAAAGGTAAAAAAGTCAGCACAATAAATTTGAAGCTGTTTCCTTCTAAACACAGAAGGAACAATATCTGATTAATATCAGCCATCAGGTGAACAGACAGAAAGCAGGATTACAATCTCACAGCTTCTAGATGGTGATAAGAGAGACATATTCACAATATGCACAATATCTTCCATCCATGCACCTTTTGTGCTTCATTATCCAGATTTCTGCCTATGAATTCTCTAACTTTGCATTCTAGGCTTGACCGTTTAGCTTTACCTCTGCGCCTGCACCCCCCACTACCAGGAGTTAAGGGGTTAACAACTCGTTTCCAGATGTAGCTTTAGCTTTAGCTTTTTTATCCACAGAAAGCCCAGAATCTCAGCTTACAGCTCAGCAAAACCATTTCTATGACCACTAAACTCATCTAAGACAACAAACAATTAAAAGACCAGGTACACAAAGTCAGAAAAATATGTAAACACAGATGATGTCTCCCTGAGTGTGTCTCAAACCGCACACTTACGTAAGTGCACTGAAAGGTAGTGCGTAGTGTGCACTAAGCACTACCCTCCGTTTATATATTTTCTCAGGACAATCCGTCCAAGTCCACATACGTGTTTGCATGCCACCACACTTTATGCTATTAAATGTCTTTAAAAGGCCTCATTTGTGTAACAAAGTACCGTGGTCTACACTGTATTAGTCAACCTCAGTAGATAACAGAAACCTTCAGCACACGTTCATGCCTCTGCAGGTCTCCCCCATACCTGTTAGTATAAAGTACAGTCAGTAAAACCGCAGCCTGCCGTTTATATTAGAATTAGACAGAATAACTTCATGCTTACTGTACTAAACAGCCTCCGCCTGCATCGGTACCGCTCAGTTGCTGGCCTCCATTATTCAGCTCTGGAAAACTGGTTGAAAGTCCCTCCCCTTCCGCTACGTCAACAAGATGGCGTCCGTTTAGTGTGCATAGTGTCCATCGTTTCGCACTAGATTTTTGGCCGAGTTTAGGGCAGCATCCGGGTACTTTGAGGGCACTGTGTTTTTACTGAAATTTCTGTGTCAGCGCACTAAGTACTTAAATGTAGTGTTCGAAGTATAGAAGTGTGTGGATTGGGACACCTGTGTCCACTGACAACATGAACAGACAAGCAGCTCCTCTGCTGAAAGCTGACATTGGATAGGGATGCACGATCTAAATCAGAAAAAGCTTGCACTATGTGGAGAGAGAAAAGCATAAAAAAAAGTAGTAAGTTCAGTGTCTTTTTCAGTGATTATTACCAACATACATTTCCTGTTTTGTCTTGTCATCATATATTTTATTTGTTTGTGTATTCACATTCACTTTTGAATTTCAGGCCTGCCACACTCGAAAAGAAATGTGGGACTGTGGTAAATATTAAGGAAAATAAATACAAGAATAAATATATAACTAAATGTTTGCATTTTCATATATAATTTATTAATGCTTTTATATAACTTTTTATTTTATATTCTTTCCACTTTTTTTTTGTTTGTCTCCGTTGCCTTTGACAATTTCTGTAGTTGATTAACAGTTTATTTAGTTTTTAGTTTTGATTAATTAATTATATGAATATTAGTCACATTTATTATTATTATTGTTATTATTCTTATTAACAATAATAATAAGAAGAAGAATAACAACAGGACTACAGCAGAATTACGTTTCTCTCTGGGATACATAAAGGGTTTTTTTTATTTAATTTAGTTTTTCATTATTTTTAGTTTTTTTAATGTTAATGTTAATTCTCAGTTGCTTTTACTACTTTTTCTTTTTGTGTCGGTTACTTTTGATATTGCTTTGACAAATTCTGTAGTTCATTTATACGTTTTCAAATTTTTTTGTATCTTTTTATTATTTATTTTATTACTTTTGGTTTTTCTCCTTTTGCAATTTTACACAGGCTGTTTCTGTCACTTTAGGCTACTGTTTTGGTTTTTTTTTTGTTGTTTTTTTTTTTTTTTAAGCTGCTCTGCAACCCAAAAACATTAATTTGCAGTTGTAATTTCTTGGTTTAAGTCTTCAACCATAAGCTTATAAATCACTGGAGTTAATGGTTGGACTGTTCACACACTTATCTGTGAAACCTGTTCCTCTAGAAGCAGCATCACATAACACCAGAATGACCTTATCTTTAATTTAATTTTTTTTAGCAAATCAAATAAACAGAATTGAAGAGAACTGCTGTTTCTTCTACACTCTGTGCAGAAAGTTGAAGCTGAAACACATTGGGATTTGTTGCATTTAAGAATGCAAGTAATAAAACATCAAAAGCTTCAATTTAGCAAGGAAAAGAGGAAAAAAGCATAACATCTGCTCTGAGTGACTCAGACTCTTTTTATCTTACACCAACATTCCTGAAAGCAACATATATTTTAACTGTCAGGCACAAACAGAGCCATGTGGAGAAGGGCAGATCTTATTTTCAGAGCAGTTTAGACATTAAAAATGCTCAACCTGAAAAAAGTTTGGAAAACTGAAAAACTGGAATTACACATTAATCCAAATTTGAAAGACTTCTGCAGATTCAACATTATCTTTGTTCTTTTGCTTTCAGAGAGAAAATGATCCCTTTCTTTCATTATAAATCACGAGTTTTAATGTTCATGTGTTTTGCAAACAGGACACTTCATCTCCTCTGCTTTATTATTCTTTGGTAATAGTTCTATGGGGTAAGACAGAGAAAGAAGGAATCTATAAAGTCATCTTTTTGCTTCATGTGCATTTTTTTAAAAGGTACATTTTCCAGAAAAACACATTAGACATTAAACAGAACAGACATCAACAGGGGTTATGACGAGGAAGCCCTAATGTTGCATTCATCCAGCATTCATTTGCTGTTAATCACCACTTGGCAGGAAACATGTTGAATGGTTCATGTTCATACATGGTCCAGGGTGAGTGGGAGGTATGAACATGGATGGAATACTTTCCTTCTGGTCACCTGTTTGCAGGTGAGGTTTATATCAATTTCCACAGAAAACAACCGAAGGGAGGGGTCAGATTTCCAACTAATCTGTGAAAAGTTGGAACAGGGACAACAAATAACTGGAAAAGAAACTGATATAATCTGATGTTAGGTCGCAACAAGTCAGTAACATGGCCGGAAATAGGAGCATTTCAGAGAGGTGGAGCATCTCCTTATAAAGATTATATTAGATTATGAAGACATTCACCAGTCTTAGACAAACTGCGTCTAAAAATGGTTCCTCAAAATCTAGAAAATGTTCCTCAAAATAAAATTGTGAAGACTTAAAAGATCCCAGTATCTACAATGTATAATATCATTAAAAAAAAATATCAGAGTATCAGGTGGTATCTCTGAATGCGTGGGACAAGGCTGAAGATCAAAGTGGATGCTGGTGATTTTGGGGTCCTCTTGGAGTCACATTTTTGCATATAAGATTTTCTACTGGAAATCACTGAATGGACTCAAGAGGACTTCCAGAAATCACTGTCTTTGAACACAGTTCACCGTGTAATCTACAAATGCAGGTTGAAGCGCCATCAAACAAAGAAGAAGCCAAATATAAAACAGGATCCAGAAACACTGCTGTCTTCTCTGGACCAAAGCTCATTTAAAATGGTCTGAGACAAAGTGGAAAACTGTTCTGTGATCTGATGGATGAAAATGTGAAATTCTTTGTGAAAGCATGGACGCGGTGTCGTGCAGACTAAAGAGGAGAAATTTCAATGACAATTTCAATCCAATTCAATGGACAGTAAAAAAGCGTGCATTAGTGCCTGTAACAAAGCAGGGGTTCGTTACGTTGACTATTTACTGATAATTATTGTACAGTTTGTCTATGCACGTTTGCATGTTAAATTACAGTTGGCACTTAGGAAAGAGATACAATCACACACGAAATGTTTGTTTATTGAATGGAATACTAATAACTGATTTTTGTAAGACCTGTGAAACACAACCATTAGTAGTAATAGACAGGAACATGGTGTGTAGATGTTGAAGTGTTTTAAAGGTAATTAATAGTGTAATGGTGTTTACTCACCGGACTCATGTTCCCTCCAGGGCAATCAGGCAAATGGCTTCCAGGTGGCCTGGACACCATTTTATGGTTTGGGAGAGACCATAAGACCGGGGAGTTAAAAACAGGATTGTTTGTATTGGTTTAGGGGTTTACTTTATTTTGGGGTTATTATATACTTAGGGTGTGTAAATATTTTAGCATTTTGTAGGAAATAGTTTTAGCAGAAGAGGTGGTATTATAATTGAAAAAACACCTGTTGGAAGTGGTTCAGTTCAATCAGCAGCAGGAGATAAATGGGGCTTGTTTGCTCATTTGGGGTGGATGCTGGTGGAGGCTTGACTGCTCTACAACAGGAAGAAGTGAGTTCCTATCTGTACGTTTTGTATTGGATACTACGGTCATCGTGTCACTGTTTCCAGCCGCTCACTGGCCAGCCTGTTCACAGTGCCTATGGCGTTAACAGACAGCTGTTAAAAGTAGAGGGGATGATACTTAATGGTCAACATCACCGTGGAACTACTTTATACAGACGTGTTGCTGCCATCAGATTCACAATCAGCTCATATTTTACATCAGGGGTGGCCAACGTCGGTCCCCGAGAGCCATAATCATGCAGATTTTCCAGGCCTCCCTGCACCAACACACCTGACTTAAACTAATGAGTCATTGTACAGATCCTTATAGGCTGTTGGATCCATTTAATTTGAGTCAGGTGTGCTGGAGCAGGGAATCTTGGAAAACCTTTAGGATTGTGGCTCTCGAAGAACAACATTGTTGTTTTACATTAAATAGTAAAATGTCTCAGTTTTAACATCTGATATGATGTTCATGTTAAACGGGGAATAAAATATGGGCTGATTATATTTAGAATCATTGCTCTTTTTTTTTTCTTTTTTTTTGCTGGAATTGGGGTTGTATTTATTGTCAAATTTTATTCTTTTTCTATTACTGCCGCTTCCCTCTGTTATGTTGCTTAGAGTGAAAGTAAAGTGAAATAATGTTTCTCTTTGTAAACTATCCTCATTCATCTCAAACCTAATTAAGGGTAAAACATTTATTTTGGTGCAATTTCCAGTAGAAAACTTCTTGTCTTCAGAAAATAGAAATATCTGGATTACATGAATTTTTTGCACTTAATTTGTTTGACATTTCTAAACTGCTTTATTTCTAAATGATTTCATCACTAATCAGAAATATTTGATTTAAACTCTTCTTGCTTTCCTAGTAGTTTTCCTTTTTTCTTTGGAATTTTGTTTTAAAAAGGCTACAAATTCAGTGAACGTTTGAAAGGAACGTTTGTATCGTAAAAAGTGACAATGATAGCTTTGTTGAAATTGGATGGACTGGAATGTTACATAACTTTGTTACATTTATCACAATATTTAGCTATGGATATTTCCACTTTCTATGTGATTACAAAATGTGGGGAAAAAAATCTTGTCATAGTATTATCATCTGCGATGGACTGGTGACCTGTCCAGGGTGTACCCTGCCTTCACCTGAAACACTGCTGGGATAGGCTCCAG
>JBAMHW010000008.1:3489721-3505453 GCA_037177495.1 Rhadinocentrus ornatus | reverse complement strand
AGGCCAATGGTGTCCAGTTTGTAGCACAGTCTGTCTGGGATTATTGTGTTGAAGGCTGAACTGTAATCCACAAAGAGTGCAGTGTAATGCTTTTAATGTTTTATGTAGAGCACCTTAAATTGTCTTTTACATTAAATGTGCTATACAAATAAACTTGCTTGCCTTGCTTTACCTAATTAACAAATACTTACTACAGTTTCTGCAATCTTACTACAGTTGAGGTCGGGAGGCGGGTCACACCCACTGTTTACTGCTCAGGGTTTCAGCCAGTTGCAATCAGGTAAAGTGAAATCAGTCAGCTCCAGGTAATTTACTATACATGGTGCACTGAAGCATCAACAACGCATCAGCCATTGTATCAGCCCACATCGATGTAAGACCACATTGGGTCAAGACCTGCGAATCTACCTGCCTGAGTCCACTGAGCAAGGACACAAGCTATAACCTCCCTACAATCAAATCAACGCACAATGTGCTTCAAACCTATCCCTGTCAGATATGGATACAAACCAGAATATGTCCCCCATAGACACTGCAATCTGCAAAACCTGTTTGTAGCACTTGTGTCAACTAACACCACTGCTGTGCTACTGGACACTAAACACTTTCACAGTTTCAGAAGCAAATCTAATTGGACCACAATAATCTCAGATCACATTATTAATAATCTTGAATAAGGAATACAAGAAAAATGTGGGTTTTCAGTCAGTTCAGGCTGTTCAGTCCTGTTGTGCAGTCCAAAAAAAATAAAGTTCAGTTCCGGAAAGAATTTCAGTTCAGTTCAAAGAGAAGAAAAAAAAATGAGGAAGGTAGCTCTCTTCCTTGCTTGGTTTAAATCAAATCTGTTCACTCCTAACACTCTGGAAGCGAGTCACCTTCAACTTGTACACAGAAGATTGCCTCACTCATGTGATGATGAAAATGAATACCAAAGTCAGCAGATCTGGGTCTGGCTCCCCATCTTGAATCATTCCCAAGTGGCGACCGTATGCCACGGATGAATTCTCGACTGAGGTTGCATAAACTCAAGGCTCGTTTTCCACACAAATAATAAACATATCTCTCATTTACACAATATACATTCACTCACATTGTATTGACAGTCATAAACAGTGGTTTCTCCTTCACAAACCAAAGATTTTAATTGGAAAGCAGTTTACCACGGAGATTTTGTCTGAACATCGCTAAGCTTATAGCATCAGCTTCCCGCTAGCATCTAAACAGGGTGACATGGTGAAAACACAATGAAACAACACGAAACTCACCTCAACCGGTGTGGTTTATATCCTATCAGTTCCCCATCTTGTCTTGACCGTATAAGTGCCGTTTTATAGAGTTTAAATCTCTTTTACACAGTGGCTGTGTCCGAATGTCCACCCTACTCCCTAACCAGGGCTCTCCAATTCGGTCCTACAAGGGTCGCAATACAGCAGGTTTTTTATGTATCCCTGCTTTTAAACACCTGACTCAAATTAATGAGTCATTGTGCAGAACTTCATTGGCTGTTAGATCCATTTAATTTGATGCAGGTGTGTTGAAGAAGGGATACATGGAAAACCTGCTGGATTGTGGCCCTCGTAGGACCGAATTGGAGAACCCTGCCCTAACCCCTCGTTCACTACGTAGGGCTGCATTAAATAGCACAGTACAAAGTGCACTTATTCTCTTGGCGAGTCGGACACGAAGCTGCCTATTTTTCCCTCGCCACAGACCACGTGACTACCAGCCGTCACCACGGCAACCACAATGATGAATGATGTCATTCCAAATCCAATCCAAAGTTGTTAGTAAATATTTTTATTTTTATTCCTTGTGTTGTATTTTATTCTTTGTTGCATATTAGCTTTAGTAGCTTTTTAGAAACGGTGGTTACCACACAAATTCAGCCACAAGAACAAGATATCCGGCAACACGTGATCCCAAACTGACCAAGAACAAGGGGGTACTTCCTTGTCAACCGTCTGCATAGCAGGGTTATACGTCAGGTCTGGAAGAGGTGCGTATCAAGCCTCGGCGGAGCTACGCGCAAGCATAAAACCGCCTTCACTCAGCCACTGTGACTCGTCTCTTAAAGGGGCAGTGACATGTTTCTCTTAAGGCACAGTTTAATTCCCACACATCAAATTGTTGTTCCAATAGCATTTTATGAGACTTGAATGAATTAAATGTACATTAATTTTTACTCTAATTTATTTATTTTTTTATTTTATTTTTATTTCTAAACTTATTTGTGCAACTTATTTATTGCTATTTTATGTCTGATGTCCAACATGGGTTACATGTTTTTTCCAATGGCATGCATGCTGCCCACATCCTCTGTCACCTTTAATCTCTGGAACTGTCAGTCCGCAGTGAACATAACAGAATTTATCAGTTCATTGATAAATCTCTCAGACAATCAGGTCCTAGCCCTGACTGAGACTTGCATCCATCCAGAAAACACAGCTACTCCAGCTGCCCTTTCTGTCAATGCAGAATTTACCCAAACACCACGCTCTGCTGGATAAAGAGGTGGCATGGGCATTCTTATTTCTGAAAAGTGGAACTTTACCTCTCTCTGTCCTATGGTTCATCACTAGTGTATCACTCAGTGAAGGTCTCTTCACCTATCATTACATACATTCTGGTCATATACTGCCCTCCGAGAGGCAATATAGATGAGTTTGTCTCTGAAATGGACATGATTCTCTGGCATTCATGATGATGGCACATCGCTAATTGTCAAGTGAGACATTAACATTCACAACTGAGAAAACACAAAGGCAAATTACTTTTCGGCTCTCATCTACTCTTTCAAACTCAAATTTGTAATTTAGTTGCACTTGTTGCAATGACAATAAAGTTCTATTCTATTCTAAACTGGTACAGAATCCTTCAACTTGACACTGACCAGAAACTGCTCCACAGCTGACCTGTCAGTTACCCCACTGCACCTCTCAGACCACTTCCTGGTTAAATTCTCTCTCTTTCTTCCTCATCTCACTCAAGTGGCTCCAAAAATGGTGTCCTATAGCAAAAACTTGAGATCCTTCAGACATACACAGCAGTCTGACTCTACCTCCCTTCCCACTCAGACTTCTCCTTACTGTCTGTTAATGAGGCTACAGAAACACTCAGCTCCTCTCTTGTCTCCTCTCTGGACAAACTCTGTCCTCTGGTGTCAAAACCAGCTGGACAAAATCCTCCCAGTCCATGGCTCACCGAGGTCTAAAGAGATATCAGAGCAGGACTCGGGGGCTTCAGAAAGAAAGTGGAACAAATTAAAAGAGCATGCTGACCTGTCTGAGTACAGGGAAATTTATTTGTATTTTTCACATCCAACTTATAGGCTGCCAAGATACCCTTTTATCAGAACAAGATCCGCAATGCTCCCAACACACGACAACTGTTCATGGCGTTTAACTCTCCTCTATCTCCACCACCTGCTCAGCCTCCCACTGTGTTGACTGCAGAAATGTTTGCTTCCTACTTCACTGAAAAGGTTTCTACCATCAATAACCAATTCACTGAGCCTGAACGGACTACCCAAACCAGCTACTGGTGCCTCACTTGGCTCTTTCCGCTCTCTAAACAAGGACTAAGTCTCTAAGCTTCCAGTCAACTCCAAATCTTGTCCTCTTGATCTTTTCCCTAGGGACATCCTGCAGAGCATTCTACCTACAATCAAATCTGCAGTAACCCATATTATCAACTCCTCTCTTAAAACTGGTTTCTTTCCCTTTGCCTTCAAGCAACCATGGGCTACCCCGCTGCTGAAGAAACCCACACTCAACCCAGCTCAGGTTGAAAACTACCGGCCAGCCTCACTGCTTCCGTTCATGTCTCAACTACTAGAGTGTGTCGTCTTCCGTCAGGTCCACCAGATCCTTCTCTCCATACTCTTGGAGCTTGGCATCTCAGGATCTGTCCTCTCGTGGTTCATAGCCTACCTCACAGGAAGATCCTTCAGAGTATCCTGGTGAGGAGGAGTGTCCAGATTGCATGGGCTGACAACAGGGGTGCCTCATTGCTCGGTGCTTGGCCCTCTTTTCTTTTTACTATGCACCTCCTCACTCGGTGCAGTCATTAGCTCTCATAGCTTCTTCTACCACTGCTATGCAGATGACACTCAGCTTTTCCTTTCCTTCCCACCTGACGACACAACTGTCTCAATGAGAATATCAGCATGCCTTGCTGATATCTCCGCATGAATGAATGATCGCCACTTTCAGCTAAATCTGTCCAAGACCGAGCTTATTGTCTGTCCTGCCAGTACTTCCTTACCTCCGCAGAAAAGCATGCAGTTCGACTCTATCACTCACACTGTGCCTACATCTTCTACCAAGAATCTTGGTGTCATGGTAGACAACCAGCTGATCTTTACAGTCCATGTTGCCTCAGTTGCCAGATCTTGCTGATTTGCTCTCTACAACATCAGGAGGACCAGACCCTACCTGACAGAACACACGGCACAGCTCTTGGTTCAAGCTCTGATAATTTAATGGTTTGAGTACCTCAACTCCTTAAGGCGGATTTATGCTTGCGCAGCGTCTGCGTGCAGCCGGCTACGGCATAGCTGACGCTAGTGAGTTTGCTTTCGCACTCGAGCGTAGGGGTGCGCGCCGTTTTGGTGTCAAGTTGCAATTTCTCTTCCTAATCTGAAGGTGGCAGCAGGGGTGGTACCAGCTGGTAAACTCACCAGGTCTGAGTTATTTTGATGATTAACTTTAGTTCGGGAGGTATTTTCTGTTTTAAAACAACAATGGCGTCCAGTATGGTTAAGTGTCTTTATTAGTTTTCTGGAAGAAAATTAATAAATAATTCGATCAGCCTCTCATAAACTTGATCCACTGGTTATTGTTTTTAGAAACTGTAGTTACCACACAAATTCAGCCACAAGATCCGGCAACACGTGATCCCAAACTGACCAATCATAAGGGAGAACCTCAGCATAACCATCTGCATAGCAGGGCTGCACATCAGGTCTGGAAGAGGTGCGTGTCGAGCCTCTGCGTAGCTACGCCGAGCCTATGGCAGTTACGCGGAGGCAGACGCCGCACAAGCATAAATCCACCTTTACTAGCAGGCCTGCTTGCTCAGTTTGACCCCCACTCTATACTGGCTTCCAGTTACAGTGCGCATCAAATTCAAAGCTCTGCTTCTGGCTTACAAAACAATAACCCAAACGGCTCCTGTCTACCTTCACTCCTTAATCCAGAGCTGCACTCCCTCTCGACAGTTACGCTTTGCCAGTGAAAGACGCCTGGTGCTCCCACCACAACGTGGCGTGAAATCAGTACCTAGACTCTTTTCCTCTTTTGTTCTCTGGTAGTGGAATGATCTAACAAATTCTGTCCGCAGAGATCTTATCTACTTTCAAGCGCAAACTAAAGACTTAGGTGTTTAAAGAGCATTTCCTCACTTAGCCTAGCTTAACTCTTCTTCTTGTCTGAATGAGTTAGAAAGCTTTGTCCAGCTCTTTGGTTCAACTCAGCACTGAATAAGTTGCGTGCACTTATGCCCAAGATGATATTGTGTGATGAAAATGTGATCTTGTAATTAAACAAAGAAACATTGTAGGGACGACAGCACCTGTGTCCAACTGGACTAATAGCAGTCTGACTACCATTTAATGTCCCCTTCTGTTTGATTTCTTTCTTGTGTTGTTCTTACTCTTAGATGTAAGTCACTTTGGAGAAAAGTGTCTACTAAATTACTATAGAATAGAATAGAATAGAATAGAATAGAATAGAATAGAATAGAATAGAATAGAATAGAATAGACCTTCTTGCTGTGAGGCTGCGGTGCTAACCACCACACCACCGTGCACCGTGTAAGAATAAGCGGTACAGATAATGACATGACATGACATTTTCCAACCCATTATTGAATTTCTTACGGACGTATGTATGTGCGTAGGTAGTTGTAGGAGCCATTTGTTGGTTTATTTTGTAGCTTGTATTTTTTGGTTTGTATTATCACACTGGGTGGCCGTAAAGAGGCACACCAGGTGTATTAAATTGCAACCACTTTTTATTTTGATCATAAATGTGACCCGTCATCAGCGCATATACTGAATATATGCCTTTACTGAAAACAGGCTTTGATGTTCTGTACCGTTTGGAGATAACGTCTACTTATCTATGCACAACAACACAGTATTGGTAGATTGACACACTATACTTCATCCAACAGGGTCATCTGAAGTTCAGCATTTATTATGACCTGCAGTTTAAAAGTATACTTGGTGAGCTTTACACAGACTAAAGCAGTTCAAAGTTCATTGTGCTTTACTCAGATGGACCATAAGCACAGTTTTACTAGTTGTCGGTAGTGTTTTTTTAACGGTCGCTGACAAAACAAAAGAATGAATAAATTATACTATTGTAATGTATTTTTCTTTAACTTATATGTGTTGATTTGACAAGTGTTTACCATGTGTTTTGGTAACAGCTTTTATGTATTTTGCCAAGCCAGATTTTTTTTTTTCTCTGATGGATGCAACACCACAAATTCAAGTGCATGTTGCTAGTTCACCAGGGATAACTACTTTCCTCTTTCCTCCTCAAAGGAAAAAAGGGGGCAAAGACTGAGAGATTTCAGTCATATTTTACTTACATGACCTTTGATCTCTGTCAGGCAACCATGCGCCTGGATCATGTTTTGGGACAGGCATGTTGCTATCCGTCTGTGTCTAGGCCCCAGGTCAGAGGAGTTCATGAGAGGGGGTGGGGAGTACTTGTTAACACACAGTGCAGCCTCTTTAACCAGCCAAGCAGGAGAGAGGAACAAATTTGTTCCAGGGTTGGCTGGAAAAAAACACCAAAACCTGCTGTTTTCATGACATGCATGGCATTCTTTAGCTGGGCCCTGCAGAAAGATTAGAGAGGAGAGAGGTTTGCTTGATGAAAGGAGAAACAAAATGCAACTCATACTCAGAAAGAAGTAGCATGTTTATGACTTATTATTTATGTATTTATTGCTCGGTTTTTGCTTTTTAAAGGACAACTCAACCTATTTCTATGATAACAGTCTACGTGTCATGGTCATTACCACTTAATCAGTAAAAATCATTGTGAAATCTAGTCTTTGCTTCTGGAGACCCTTTTACAAAATTAACATGGCAATGTCATAAGGATGTCATCGTGGCTGTGTAAGATTTGGCTGAATATAAAAATTTACAACAGGGTGCTTGTGTTACTAATTGGAGAAAGAACGACAAGGCATTTACAAAGGTCTAACGAACAACAGAATCATGTTGCATCATGGGAAATGCTTGAGGAAGAGAATATCTTGTATAAAGGCAAAAATAAAGCACCAATAGATCGATGTGTGATCAAGTCCAATGTATCCTTTAGCTAAGAGTAAATGCAACAATGCATTTTTCTGGCAAAGCAAAATGTGAACTTCCTTCAAAGAGAAAAAATAGAGAGGTAGAATTTTACCCTGCAAAATAAACAAAAACTGCCGTGTCTGTGCGACGCTATCATGTTTGATAGCCTCTTTTGCTGATAACCATCACATGCAACATTTTGCTCCATGTCTGCTGTCTGCTTTCACAAGCTCACAAAAACCCTTAACGTGAAGCTGAAGATGATGCACTGATATAAGCAAGGAAACCACTTGCCAATCAAATCTACACATCCTCTTTGCTTGCAAATGAACAGCCAAATCAGATGTTTATGTTTTCCAAAAGTTCTGCAGTTGACTGACCAAGTTTTGTCTGCTCTCATTTAAACCAGAAAATATTGCCTCATTTAGAGGATGTGGGAAAAGAAAGAAATAAACTTTATGTTAATAACATTAACTAGAAATAGACTGCTTTGTTGCCATAGCCACCTGAACTGTTTCAATTGACCTGTTGAGCTGCACTGCACATTTATTTTACCAAAAAGAATTGATCTTTTCCTAAATGTGTAGAAATAATTATATCAGGCAAAGTCATTTCCTTCTAAATTATCTTTAATGTTATTATCTCCAAACTTCTTGTGCACTGCATCTTGTTTGTGAACTTGAATGATTTAAAGCTTCACTGAGTTTTATTCAAAGCATATATGAATATTTCAAAGTCAAAAAAAAAGTCAAGCTTGTCATTTGTATAGCATTACATTTTACTAAGAAGGAAAGTAAGTCACAGGACGTGATCATGTGCTTGTTTATGATGTGCCACTAGTCAAAACAGAGGTAATTTAATTCAGGGGGAGGACACTATTGCCATAAAAAAAGAGACTTGATTTACCGTAACACAATATCCATCATGATTAGTTTCACATGAGCCAACAACTTAAGAAATCCCCCCTGCACGTCATGATCCTGGATAAAGAGTTTTAATAAAATGCTCATGTTTTGTGTGTATGAACAGGTTGGATTGAGTAACACTTTACATAACAGACACAAATTCCTGAACACTTAATGTGGAACTAATAAGCTAAATGTGTCATGGTTTGGTTGTGGTTTGTCGTGTTTAGTTAGGTTATGATCTTTGTTTATAGTTTCAATGGTTTTCATGTTTTGGGTTCAGTCATGTTTATGGTTTGTGTTATCTTGATTTTTGGTTTATGGTTCTGGGTCTTGTCACGTTTAGTTCAGTTTTCCTGTTTTCCCTCTTGTGCTCTGTGGTTTCTGTTTCTGGCTCCTTAGTTCACCTGGTCTGATCGCTCATTCGCCGCGCATATATACCTCTTGGTTTTCAGTTTTCCCTTGTCAGATCCTTATATGGTTAATCCCTGTGATGTGTAGTTCTGTGTTCCTGAGTTTTTGGTAAATAAACCAGTTTTTCATCACAGTTCAGCTTCTGCATGATCTATCTGCATTTGGGTCCTCACCTCCGCCAACAAACATGACAAAATAACATGCTACAAGGGGACAAAAAATTTGCAGTAAATACGCTGTTTAATAAGGAGGTAGTAGTGGCAGTAATATGTTAAGAGTTAGCCGATTCTATCTAATCAGGATCAAGTCAGAAGGAGAGGAAGCAAATATACAGTACCCATTAAATCCAATGGGAAAGTGTGCCCAAGCTTTTGACTAAATGTAAGAACATGTCGTTATCTTATTTGTAGCAGCCTGCTCCAAATGATCACTCAGTCATATTGTTAAAACAACAAGGTCTTGATTCAGGCCTGCTTGCTGCTCATTCAGAGGCATTTGTGTTGGGTAATTAATTTATTAAGAATTTTAAACTTTTATTTATTTAATGATTATAAGTGTTTAATATACTGTATTTCGCTGCCTTGTACCTGTGACATGCGCAATGACAATAAAGTTGAATCTGAATCTGAATCTGAATACAACTGTGGTGGTGTGACTGGAAGTGAAGAGGGCACAGAGACGTGCATATCATAAGGACTTTACACATATGTAAATACATCACATTCTACAGCACGTGTGGCATTAAAAACAGGGGGTTAGTGAAACAGCCACACACACCCACTAACCAGGATTTGTGTGTATGTATGTGCACATAATGTACATTTACAAATAAAGACATTTCAGTAATACAGTTTTACCCGTCTTCAAATATAACTTTTTAAATTAAACTTTATTTAGAAAGACAGTTGACATCCAATACACGCAGACAGATACATTGGTGTGTCATTTGATATAGTTGCCTGAACACACGAGGATGTGTGATCCGTTTTGTCACACACAACATAACTCATGTGGATTAAGAGACACTTTCAAGACCAGACATCCTGGCTATATGAGAAAGTAAAACACTCAACACCACGTATGCAGCAAATAGAAATTGAAGGCGTGATACAAACGTGTGGCAGAGAAATATGAGAAATAAAAAATTATATCAACTGGCCGATACCGTGTTGTTTATTCTGGGAGTATATGACGCCGACTTTTCAACTATTCAACTAATCAAACCTTCCGCCAGTTCAGCGACATTATACACTCCATTCCCCACAGTATTTATATCTTGGTCAGCTGACCTTGCACTTGGACTCTTCCCTTACGTGTAGTATTGGTTTATTCCAATATGAAACTGTTTATCTTTGTATTTCTTTTCAACACACCCGTAATTAACACAAGTTTTTCGTTTAAGTTGTGTGTTTATTTAATTATAATTTTTTTTGGATGCTTCTCGAAGTTGCGAGGAATGTGTTAGAAAGGGCACAAACAGCTCCCCCGACTTTGTAAAAATGGTTCAGTCCTCTGTTGAAATTCCGAGAATTAAGCTGCTGCGTTTCTTAGAACTGGATTCTTAGAACTGGTGATGCACAGAGTTTCGAGGAAACTTTTACAAGGTGACTTTTTTTCCCCTTCCTATTTTCTCAGCATTAGGTCAGAAGTGTTGTGAAGTGAGAGGTGGTTCATGTAGCTGCTTCGACCTCAATAGAGCTGAATTGTTTTTTGTTGTAAATGTTGTTTTCCCCTTTTCCTGAATTGTGTGTAGCCTTTCGCTAAAAGTGAAATGACATGTTTGAACTATGGTGGTTGATTTTGACAGCGGACTAGATAGTAGGCGGAAGCACACGTTTTGATGGTTTTAGTGTTGTTATTTATAAACGAGCTAGACCTCTAAGCACTACTGTTAAGGGTACAGAATGCTGTTTTGCTACGTTAACCTTAAGACTAGACAGCTATTATTACCCGTATCGTAAGCCTGCCTGTTTTCTTTCCTTCGGCCGTTAAAGCTGACACAGTTCCACAAGTTTGAGGCCGCTCGACGTCTAATGGTGGCGCAACAGGCTGGATCACAGCTTTATTTCTTCTGCGCCCTTCTTTCATGGACATAAAATGTTTTTTATTCATATATTATTATTTTTTTCTAACTTAATCAGACGCGTGAAAATATTGTAAACACTTCGGGAATAAAGAAAGAAAAACGTATATATCGGAACAACGCTCGTGCAGCGTTGGTGGTTCTTCTTAACTTGACAGGACTTGTGCTGGCCTGCATGCAGCGTGACTTAAACCATTCCTTGAAATAAAATATTAAAAACTAAATAAAACTCAAGCCGTCTCAGTTTAATATGTTATTATAATGTGTAAAAATAATTCGTTTGGCTGGGTTAAGTAACAGGGAAGCAAAATATAACGGGACTAAATAGTTCTACTTAATGGGGGTGGAGGGGCTGGACAGAAAACCTCTGCGTGGATTGGCAAGTTAATCTGAGCAGGCAGGACGGAATGTGCTCAATGTCAAACACGCTTACAAACTGCAGGCAGCCAGCAGACAGTTTGCTCTTGTTTGTGTGCAGTCTTTAAATCTGCAGGAGAAAAGATGATACAGCCCTGCCTCAGTTATTCTAAGATACAAATGTAGGATTTATGTCTGCATGGTGTGTAATCATATATTGCAAGATAATGTGTTTTAACCACGGTTTATAATGTAGTTACAGTGCCTGAAGTTGTCTGAATGTTTTCTGAAACGAACAAATATTGATGATGATCGTATCTTGTTTACTACTCCGTCATTAAGCTCCAGTAAAGACAAGGAAAGTAATGAAAGATTGGTAAAGCGCCCGCTCTTCTCCCCACACATTTTTGTTTAGCTTTCTTCTTTGCAATGGCGCCACCTTCTGTTCGAACACTGTCAAAACACTTGTTTGTTTCAAAGGCTGCTGGCTTGTATTATTCAGTTATGAGTGAGGTAATTTTCTACTACGTAATAATACAGCCTATTTTTGACTTGGGAGGTAGTAAGGCCGGAATTTTAGTTTGCAAGGCTGTTTTTCTCCCTCATATTATTATTAAATGTAAAATAAAATAAAATAATCTTTGCATATGTGTGAATTTATACTAACACTGAGCATTACATATATATGTATATATTTTTTTATGTGCACAGATTGCAACAGCATGGCCATGACTGCAGATGGCTGCATACAATTCACACGTCATGCAGGCGATGTCTTGCTCAACTTCCACCGCCTGCGCAGCCGAGACATGCTAACTGATGTCACCATCCAGGTGGACGGGCAGCATTTCCGTGCTCACAAGGCCATCCTAGTGGCCTGCAGGTACATGTTATCATCTTATCTGCATTTCATTTGCAAACATGCAATATTTTGAAATAATATTTGTTAATGGTAATTGTTTTTATTTCTATCTTTCTACAGTGGCTTCTTCTATTCAGTGTTCATGCAACCTGAAAATGCAAATCTTAGTGCCATCAGCTTGGACCCCAAAGTGGACCCCAAAGGTTTCTCTCTCCTTCTGGACTTCATGTACAGTTCCTGCCTGAACCTTAATGACAGCGTAGTCTTGGCCACCTTAAATACAGCCATCTGCCTCCAGATGGAACATGTAGCTGATACCTGCCACAGGTTCATGACATCCAGGTAAAGGAAAATAAAGAAAGTAAAAAGACACATTTTACTTTTTCTACAGTCAGAATCTGACTTGACGTTGGCTTTGTTTCTCCAGGCATCAGTCTCTGAATATGCACATGGAAAAGGTACAGAATAACTCAATAAATCAGGCTGATGACATCTCTGTTGTGAGGCCTGTTGAAGAGAAAGAGACAGATTTTAGACATAACTACTCATCAAGCATGTCCCAGCTACAGGAGTGCAGGGCTTTTATCCCCAACGTTTTCAGGGGGATCAACACCTCTGGTTCCTATCATGTCTACGGTGACCTCTGTGTCCCTGCTGGAAACCTTGAAGGCTCTCAGAAGATCAGCTGCTTGCCCAGGACAGCTCACCGTGATTCCACTTCCAACATCTCCCACTCCACTTTCCCCTCCTCCATCATCCCACCGGCAGTAGGCCAAGGGAGCTTTCAAGGCCCAGCTGCTCCCATGGATCAAGACAACATTCATCATCCAAAAACTGGCCATTTTAGATTATCCCCAAGCTTCAGCAAAAGTGTCATTTGTAGCCCCCAGAGCCCCCTCAGATCTGACTGCCAGCCAAACTCACCAACTGAGTCCAGCAGCAGCATAAATGCAAGCATGAGCCTCAAACAGCCCACAGACTGTCCCAAAGATGCCAAGGCCCGCAACTGGAAGAAATACAAGTTCATTGTAATGAATCAAACCTCTGAGGAGAGTGGAAAGGAGGCTCAGGGGAGCAGTGCAGATGTCAGAGCAGTGTCCCCCTCACTGAGCCCCTCCAGGAGCAGCGCAGCAGGTGGACACAGTGATCTCCAGGTAGAAGATGGAGACAGTGATCACAGGGAGGACATAGCTTTGCATCAGAGCAGCAGCAGCACCTGCAGCAGCATCAGGTACTGATACCTTCAGGAATAATAAATTAGCTGTAAATCTTAATCTGTTAATGGGACAAAACCTGACTTTCCTCCTGAATCAGCCCTCTCAGATGCTCCTCCTGTAACTGCGACAGCCCTGCGTGTATGGAAGCTGGTCGCCTCTCACCGGACTCTTACAGCAGGGATGACACTACAAAGCAAGCAGATTATTCCTCTTCTAGTTGTGGTAAGTGAACTCACCAAGAACCATACTGTTAGCTTACATTATGGTTAAAATGTATAACAATTACATTCCTTTTACATTTTTGATTAATTTCTTTCTGAAGAGAACAATTACTTCTGCAATGGATGCGACTCCAAGTTCACAGAGGAGGATTCCCTTAAAGACCACATGGTTCAGGTCCACAGTGACAAGCCATATAAATGTGACTGCTGCCAGGCAGCCTTCCGCTACAAGGGAAACCTGGCCAGCCACAAGACTGTTCACACAGGTAGGTCTTTTGTTTTCAGCCCTTTTTAAAAGTCCCAACAAGAAGCTCAACTGTATTTCCTTATTGATGACCTAGTTTCCGTCAATTTCCAGGAGCGAAGCCATACCACTGCAACATTTGTGGGGCTCAGTTCAACCGACCAGCCAATCTCAAAACCCATACCCGTATTCACTCTGGAGAAAAGCCTTACAAGTGTGAGACATGCGGCTCCCGATTTGTCCAGGTAGAAAGAAAAGAAGGAAAACTTTATTAAAAATTTTCAGAATGTGTCTTATTTCAATATGGTTAAGGTTTTTTTTAAATTTATCTCCAGGTGGCTCACCTTCGTGCACACGTGCTGATTCACACAGGAGAGAAACCTTACCCCTGTGAGATCTGCGGAACGCACTTTCGCCACCTTCAGACGCTCAAGAGCCACATGCGTATTCACACCGGAGAGAAGCCTTATCATGTAAGCTTCCTACTTAGTCTCCCCTCCTTATCCAACATGCCTTTCATCGAAATGGAGAGTAAATCCCTTCACCCCATGTGATTCATACACTTGTGAACAGTTATAAATCCTGAGTGGTAGTCTAAAGGAGCTATGAACTATTGCTGCTGCATCGAGGTTCTAAATCATATTTCTTTTTCTTCTTTGTCCCTTTTTTCAGTGTGAAAAATGTGACCTCCACTTCAGACACAAGAGTCAGCTCAGGCTTCATCTCAGACAGAAGCACGGTGCCGTCACTAACACTAAGGCTCAGTATCGCAGGTCTCCCAGCAACCTGACGGGAGGCCCGGTGAACTCCTGCTGAGCTGGCTGCAGACATGGTGTTTGTCTGACACCGATAACAACACTGCCAAAAGAAAACCAACAACTTAAATCTAATATATGTTTGCCTTTTATGTGCACATTACAAAGACTGTAGTGCTTTCATGTTGAATGTCTACCAAACAGAATGTACATCTTGAATGTGAATTTTCTAACCAGTATTTCTTGGTTTTTGCAAAATATCTGGACAGTGTTGTCATCGAAGGGTCGACCCACTTGCCGAGAATCACTGTTACACTTTTGCTTCAGATTTTTTTGCCCTATAATGTGGTCTCACGCAGTCATTTGCAGTTATTTTGCAAATGGCTGTTTTGTGTAAATAAGATAATATATATTTTCAGATTTGCCATCTGCTGGCAGAGTACGAATATATTTACGTTGAGAATATTTTTTTTCTTACCTGCAGTAGGCTTCACTGTCAGTAGCCCGAGGGCTTGTTTTTTTGCCGTCATGGTTTGTGGTACATGGTGTAATATGTAGAGATTTGTTTAAGAATTTGCAGCTTATTGTACATATTTTCCTTTTTCAATCATTTTTTAGGTTGATATTTGTATTTTGCACATACTCATGCCATAATCTATATAGGTTTATACTTTTCATTCAGAATTTCCTTTTAAAATTTTCTTAACAGCTTGTTAAACCCCATTCCCAGCACTTGTGGTCTTATTATATTTGTACTTTTTCCGTGGTGTTAAGATGCAGTAATCCACTCACAGTGGGATCATTAAACTTTGATTTCTTTATATAACCTTCACGCTTCATACTGCACTAACATGTATAGCACAGTCGTAACATCCACGGAATTGTTTATTTTCCCAGACTAATGATTAATGCATTTTAATTGTGACATTACAAAAGCCCCCTGGTAGTTATCAGCTGCTTCGATGACATTTCTAATTTTTTTGGTACTTGGTCCTGTCATACAGCACAGAGTATGCATATAAGGTACTATTGGTTTGGAAGCTCATAATTGTATGTGTGAAGCTCTTAAATGCAGACACCAGGCCTCAAGCTAAAAACACTCAGGAATATTAGTGATGTGTAAGCAAATGTCTTTTTAGAGCAGATTGTGCATATCTGAATTCTATTTAAATATATCATGATAATAAAATGTGCATTGTAAAACATGTATACCACATTGGTCTGTTATCTTTAATTATTGCTACTGTACGTTGGTGTTTACCCCGGTGGACAAAAGGGTAGCCTTCCTCTGCCTTCAGGTGGGGGGACGGGTCCTGACTGTTGTTTGTGCTTATGCACCAAGCAGCAGTTCAGAGTACCCAC
>JBAMHW010000008.1:3445940-3472812 GCA_037177495.1 Rhadinocentrus ornatus | reverse complement strand
CTCCTCTCCTCTCCTCTCCTCTCCTCTCCTCTCCTCTCCTCTCCTCTCCTCTCCTCTCCTCTCCTCTCCTCTCATCTTATCTTATCTTATCTTATCTTATCTTATCTTATCTTATCTTTCCTTCCTCTTTCAGGAGCGTATTGTATTGCAGACAGTGCGATGGCGGATGCGGGTCGACATTGCTGTTGACCCAGACATGCCCCTGGGCTCTCGGGCCTCATTGGTGGGTCGTCCCTACCAGGAGCAGCCGCACATCCTCAACTACCAGGAGCCCATCCCACCCAACGCACTGGGGAGACCCAACGCTAATGACGCCCAAGTGCTAATGTGGAGGCCTCGGAGAGGGGCGCCGCTCGTGGTCATACCTCCTAAGTAACGGTGCCAAATTGATGTAATGAAGTACAGATGTTACCCTTTAGACGAAAAAAGGGGGATAAAATAGGAGAAGATGGCAATGAGGTCACAATACCTCATTAAAGCTGTGGCTCCTTATCTCTGATTCGTTCAAGTGGACCGTTATGATAAGCCAAAGTGGATATCTTTGATCTGACAAAGCGCAATGTCCAAAAAATAACCCTACAAAAGTTACTGTTAAGGACCTGGAGTGGTGTCCAGGCTTGTTTGAAGCCTGCTAAGTTTTGGACCGCATTAAGAGCTCTGCCTGCATTTTAGCAAAGAAATAAACATACTTTTTAGAAGTACCACAGAGGTATTATCCTACGATGAGAACTGCATCCTGCATCCTTATGTAGATTCTATTGCATGAGACCAAGAAGAAGACTATTAAAAGAAAAGAAAAGAAAAACTGTCCTGGAAGAAATCTAAGAAAAGCATTTTTTTTGTATAACTTGATACCTGAAGACATTTTGATTGAAAAAATCAGCCCAAAAAAAACGTTGCAGGCTGGATTAATCACATCTCTGCCAACAAAGGCCTTCAGCACACTGAGTACCAGTATTGAAGGATATATCAAATAAAGAGACATAATAGTATATGAGTCTTTATAGGTTAAGATTAAACTTCTACATCCATCAGATTGTATTAAGAGCACCCACTTTGCATAAAAAAGTGATTAAGCAAAAATCTGCTTTGGTTTCAGTGGAGTTTCTGCTTATATACCAAACTTGCGCACCTACATCTTAGCAACACACACCTCTGTTGTGCATCTGATGTTGTATTCAGATGAGTGACAAACCATCAGAGAGATGAGCTGGCTCTGTTACTGCATTAAATAAATCCTGACAGACATTCTTTCAATAGGTGCGGTGTAAATGACTTGGAAAACGGCCATACAACCAATTTAAAATAGAAGGGTGATGATCAAGGCACATTTGTCATAGCTGGAGTTGTTCTCAGACCAAGTTTTAGACTGGATGTGGGGCTTATCATGTTGTGGTGCCCATAGAGTTACTTCAGTCTTCCAGGGGCAGAGCTAGAGATGTTAGAGAGGGTGATGCTGGTCACCTCTGAAACCTGTTTGGACACCCCAAGTGCCACCTCCTGTGATTGAAAGGTCACTGGAGGAGGACAGAAAAGCTTTGCAGACACACATGGATCACCAGTGTCACTACACCAGTCTAAGGTAAATTTTAAAGTAGTTTCCTAATTAATCTTCTTTGGCATTTGGCTGCATATTCCTAGTAGAGATTTTGTCCCTGTGCAAGTACAACTACTAATGTTATGTAAGGCTAATAACCTGATGTTAGCATGAAGCTACGTAGCAGTGCTAATCTAGTTATATGCTTGCATAGTTTTGAGATAATGTGGGAAAACCCATGTCATATTTGGTTATCATTGAGGGTATATATAAAGGGGATACATACGGGGATATTTTCAAGGTTTTTGCAAATAGGAAGGAGACAGTTTAGGCCAAGATAGACCCCAGTCCTAATGTCAGCCGCCCTGACAGCTCCCATTGTGGAGCTGGCCACAATAGTGGGCAAACGCAAGAATCCATGAACCAAAAAAAAACCCAGAACTACTAGGTGGAGAAGCGTTCGATCCACCTACCACATCAAGCTCCACATACTGCACCCCAAAACAACCAACTTACCTTTATATGGAGCTTTTTGAACTTGTAAATATTTCCACTTGGTGATCTAAATAATTAATGTAAATATGTTTGATTTCCCATGTCTCTCTAATGTGAACACACTGATCACACCAGTGGATGAGAATGTGTGTAAAAGAGAGAAATACAACTATTTCCTCACACACTCTGGTCACCCCATATATGAAAGTCTAGCTTCGCCACTACCATCTTCCAGCAACAAAGGACTCTAAATGTTTTAATGGAAGTTTTCTTGCTGTGGAACTGGGCTGCTCCTTCATTGGGTCTGTCCAGGTCCTCGCTGCCACGCCACATGAAAGTCACATGACTCGTGCCATCTGTGCTTCCTCTCCAGGTTCCCGCCTCACTTTCCCATGTAGCCTCCCTTCTTCTTCCCGTCTGTCCAGTTTGTCACACACACACACTCACACACCATGGCAAGTTCCCAAATCCTCTCAACAAACTAATGTAAACATATATCTGCTGAATCCAGCGTGCAGCAGCTTCAGTTCTGCTCATGTCAGCCTCATTGCTGGAAAAAACACTCCTAACAACCATTTAAAATTACTCAAAGGTTAAAATAGGCCCCAATAATTTAGTGTCTACATTTGCCACAACACATCGGCTCATTCAGCCACCTGTTGCTATAGAGACGAGTAGTTTTTTCAGAGCACACTGCAACTGGAACTGAAAAAAAAAAGATATTCATGGGTGTGTGGCTCTGTACGTGTGCATGCATCAGTGTCAGGGTGCACACACACACTTTGATGTAAAAGAGGATCAAGGCATTGCTGTTTTTTCTTTTAAACATGAAAGATGCTTTAATGCACTCTTATAAAGAGCTTTATTATGCATTTACTGCAGAACAAATGTTTTGAATATAAATAATAAGACTATAAGCAGCAAAGTGAAAGCAGTAACTTTCCTTTCATTTTAGATTTATTTCACGTCATATAAAAAAAAGGACATTCAGTGTCTGGATAGAGGAAACCCCTCCTCTTTGCAGCAGGTTTGCTCCTCATTCCACCACCAGATGGCAGATATGTTCTCCTCTCTTTGATGTGGACATCTCCATTAATACCCCTTTTTGTAAATATAATATACAAAACAACCCCATCCCCATTTCCCATATCATATAAATACACAGCTCAAATACTGAACTTACAAAAAAAATATTTTCCTCCATCTTTTGCACAAAGCAGCACCACAGATGTGGTCATTTGGCAGTAAAGAGCAGTGATACTCTCTTAATTTCTTACATCTTCTTGTTTTTTAGAGTCCAACAAGCCAAAGTCTTGGTCACAGTTTGTAGAGTCCTGCTCCATCTGGAAGGTGGTGCAGCTTCCAGAACTCCCAGACTACACTTTGATGTAGGTGCTGCTGCTAGCAGGTTTGCCCTGGTAGTTGTAAAGAAATGTGGCAGCAATAACCAGCACTGCCCCCAAGAAAAACACCCTGGAAAAGAAGCAGAAAGAGAATGAAAAACAATGAAGTTAAACCAAAGAATTGTATATAAAGTTACTTTGATAAGAAGATTACCTTGTGGGGTTAAAGTCCCTCAAGAGGAAATATGAAATGAGTGTTGAAAAGATGATTGACAGAGAGGTGGCAAATCCTTTGAGAATGTTGTCTGCATATTTAATCACCACTGCAATCACCAGCCCACCCAGAGCCTGTGGGCAAAGATTTACACACATTAAAACACAATAAAGATGCTCTCAGCTTGAAACTTTCAGCCACTGATAATGTTAATTTTATCCACTACAATTCACACAGAATCACCAGAACTGGACAATAGAAGATGGGGAAATGTTGGTGGTCTGATGAGTCTTCATTTCTGCTCCACATTCAGATGCTAGGCTCAGAATTTTATGGAAACATCATGAAAACATGGATCCATCTTGACTTGAATCAATGCTTTGGGTTGCTGATGGTGTAATGGTGTGGGGGATATTTCCCCTTAGTACCAATGTGGCCTGGTTTAACCACCACAGCCTACCTTAGTATTGTTGCTGACCATGTCCATCCCTTTATGACCACAGTGTAGCATCTTCTGAAGGCTACTTCCAGCAGGATAATGCACCATGTCACAAAGCTCAGATCTTCTCCAACTGCTTCCTAGAACATGACAATGAGTACACTGGACTCCAACGGCCTCCACAGTCACCAGATCTCCATCCAATAAAGCAGTAGTTCCCAACCTATTTTCCTCAGGGACCCCTTCATGCATTTACTAAAAAGCCACGGACCTCTTTCTCCACCTCATGCTGAAATCTTGTTTCATTTTATGCTTTCGAAAGTGAGATACTCAACATAAATAAATTATTCTGGCTGAGTCCTGTCCTTTGATAAAGCCAAAGTTAAATAAACAACGTATAGCCATACTTTTTTCTGGTTCTTAGTGTTCAAAGCCTCAGGAACCCCCTGTGCTCGTTGGGGGACCCCAGGTTGGGAACCACTGCAATAGAGCAGCTTTTGGATGTGGCAGAACGTGAGATTCTCATCATGGATGCAGTCAACAAATCTGCAGCAACTGAGTGATGCTGTCATTTAAATATGGAGCAAGATCTTTGAGGAATGTTTCGAACACCTTGTTGAATCTATGACACCAAGAAATTAAGTAGTTCTGAAGGAAAATTGGGTCCAACGTAGTGCTAGCAAAGTGGACATAATGAAGTGGCTGGTAAGTGTAGATGAAGAAGTGAGAATGAAGTGAACCACAAAGAAAACAAACCTGAAGTAGTATAACTGTACAGGTAATAGCACTGTAGCCCTGAAATATTCCTGACTTCATCACGCTGTGGCCGTCGTACGCCATCATTCCTATAAAGCCAAACACAAAGCTGAACACGCCTAAAAGGAACAAAAGAGAGCAGAGGTGAGTTGTTTGTTAAAGAAATTTACAGTCACGTTATAATTCTGCTACTGTTGAACAAAGCAGCAACCCTGAAGGTCGCACTGCCACAGAGTAGACACGTCTCCTTTCTTCTCCATGTAAACACAGATTAAACCAGAAAACCCTTCAAGGTGACTGAGTCTGTAAAACCTGTTTGTTTCGTTGCCCCTAATGCTGGTATTATTTACTGGAGCAGACACAAAAGAAGGACAGACAAAAGATGTTCAGCCTGAACTAAGAAGAGTAAAGTGTGGAGCTGACGCAGTTTTCCAGACAGATCGTTTAGCGAAATCACCTTCACATCTTTAAGAATATCAACATGACAATGAACAAAAAGGACAGAAGCTGCAGCAATTAACATGTAAGTCCAAAACTTTGATCGTCCCTGTTTGATTTGCCGAGCTACAAGGTGGATTTTTACCTTTTAGGAAGTATAATTTACTTTGCTTATTTATGTTTATGTTATGTTACATTTTCTCTTTATGTTTTCATATTCATAGATGAGCGCATGTTAATCCAGCCTGACACACACTCACCCAGCTGGATGTTTCGGACCCACACACTCTGCTTAGTCTCCTTGAGGATCTTCTCAAAGTAAACTCCGGCAAAACCACTGGACACGCAGGCCATCAGCACAGCCATGAGTCCCACAAACTGGGAGCCCACCATCAGGATCTTCTGCTCTGAGTCTTTTCCAGTATCTGCCGGCCACTGCAGATCAAAACAATGGATGATAACACTCAGGAGAGGCAGAGTGTTGCATATCCACAGACCAGATTAAGCTTTATCTACACTACCTACAAAAAGTCAGGGACATGCTCCTTTTGTATGATGTCAGAATGAACCTAAAATGCAGTGTAACCTTTACAGGTTAATTTAATTTGACTTTCTCTAAACTTTTAATCAACATACACTATACAGTGTTTGAGATTTTTAGTAAATTTCACCCAGAAGTTTAACTTCCCAAACTATTTGTGAGCAGTGTATGTGTTGGGTTTTGCTTGTACCTGCACCAGAGCGACTCCGGCCATGAGGAGGAGCAAGGAGAGCCACTGGTAGAGCCCCAGTTTCTTCCCAAGCATGGAGACGGAGAACAGCGCTGTGGTGAGGATCTTCAGCTGATACGTGACCTGTGTACACCAGAGACGCACATGACCACACATTTACCAGCAGGTTTGTGGGAAAAGCCATGGGCAGAAGTAGTTTGACCACAGAAAACACACAAATAACTAGTCTGGATGGTTTTAACTTGGCTTCCAGTACTAAAGTTAAGAGTACTGAAGTTATTTTGGACCAACGTCTGTTCTTGCCATAATCAAGCACTCTGACTACTGTACAAATGACTATACTCTAAAGTCTGTGAAACAAATCCCAAGTCTTTCAGTGACACACAGTGAATTTGTGGCTGTTTTTGGTGTGTTACCTGATAAGTGGCTGCATCGAGGTTGGACAATGCAACATAGAGCAGATTGTTCTGCAGCGTGTAGATCCCTGCGGGCACGGCCAGCTTCATGGTCTCCACGGGCTTCTTCACAATCTCCTCCTTCAGCAGCAGGTTCATGGCCCGCAAGCTGAAATCTGACAAAGAAAACATTGTTGGTAATTCAACTGTAGAGTGTGTTAAATAGACAAGGGAGTTTTTATATAATGTTGCAATATCAAATCAGATAATTAATGAAAGTAAGTCACACACACCACATTCCCTCTCTTTCCCACTCACTGTTCTCCATGAAGACGAGGCAGGTGCAGGCAAAGATCTTGAGCACTTCGGCTGACACCACAGCAGAGGAGGCCAGGTAGTGTGGACCGTCCTCCTTCAGGGTGCGGGAGTAGCGCATGGTGAGCACCAGTGAGGTGGTCTGCAGCACCAATACACCTAGAGACAGGTACTTTAGCCACGAGGAATGTGATGAGACCATTTTGGGGGGCCCTTCTTCTGAGTTACCCAGCAACGGATGAGTCTTGAGGATTCATACAAGATAGAATGAGACAGATTCAGTCAGAGAAAGAGTAGGTTTGATTGGTTTTTGTCATGCTTGTCCCACCGATCTACTTATCTTGAGTGTTAAAGGGTTCTAGCTTTGCTTTTGAGTTCTTTCATTACAGACCATCAGTTGGCAGCCCAAGCTGCACTACAACAAAGAGAATTTAAAGATGCAGTGTGAAACCAAATCAAACGTCAATGGCAGGAAAATGTCATTTATCATTGATAACTGTTTGTATTGGTATCTAATTATTTTATTTAAATAACTTGTGTTTTTATTGTCTTAGAATGATCTATTTAAATCTATTTACCAGAGGTCTACATACATGGCAGCTGCCATATTTGTACCACCATTTTACTACGGTGTCTCTGAATGGACAAACAACTCTGTGTAAAGTGAGAACTCTCTGAGCTTTAAAACTGCAGTACCGGCTTTGTTTGATAGGAGTTAGAGCACCCTTTGTGATAAGTAACACCTTAAAAGGACCATAGAAGGAAAAATTCAGATGGCTGCGATGCGATTAGACTGCAATTATTGATGCATCTTTTTTCCTTGTGTGACTACTCGACTAAGACTACCTTCCTAGTGTAACATGGCTTCACATATTGTAACAAAAAACAAAGAAGAAAACTAGTTTGTTTGGTGAATGCAGGACAACTTCTGTTTCCATCGGAGCAAAGCGTGGAGCTGCATCAGATCCTAGCGGCCTTGGGTTGATCCTATTTCTATCAGACCTTTTACTGTGTTCTTCCAGATCTGACAGCGAACCATTTCTCCCAGAAAGAGCCACCTAGCATCAGAGACACACATTTCTTCACACAATGCTTTTGTTGAACAATGTTGAACCCAAAACGTCCTTCGTGTTGTAGTCCGCTTCCTGTATTTGGTTCAATTGAAGCTAACCATGAGCTACATTTGTTTGTGGACCAGAGTTTGCTTCTTTTATCTGCTTCAGAGTTTGTTTGTTCATCCACACCTCCCCAAACCTTCTGAGCAAACTTCTGTAGATGGCTTTGAACGGCTCATCGCTGCACCTGAGGCCACTAATGTCTGGAGGTGTTTTGGCCACTGACGGCCACCATCAATTTACAACTGTGCTTTGTATTTGGAGTTTTTTCTAAGCCCATCTTCTCCACTAGATGTCAATAATTCTACACACTTTATCTTTAAGTTGAGAAGATTCAGACTATAATCAAGTGAAATTATCTGCCAGTACGGTGAGATAAATACACTTGTTAAGATTTCCTGAAATAAAAAATATATAATTCAGACAAGGGGGAAATAAAAATAAGATGTCAAATGCTCATTTACTGAATGTATTAAATTATAATAGATTAGATTTATACAGTGCTTTTCAAACCACCCAAAGCACTTTACATTGAACCCATCATTATCATTCATTCATTCCACATTCATACTGGTGGTGGTAAGCTACATGAAGCCACAGCTCCACAGACAGAATCTGTCCCAGCAGCCTCACTGACCAACACCAGTCACACCAGAACGGACGCAAGGGGGGTGAACTGTCTTGCTATAGGACAGTTTAACTAGGATGAAGTGGAAGCTGAACCAGCAATCTTCCTGCTCTACCGCCTGAGCCGCTACCGCCCCCAACTGTGTGTGTGGACTGCTGCATAAGCAATTCTTGAATTAAGAAGAATCATTGAAGATTTTTCTCTCAAAGTGAGAAAGAAACAACGTTTAAAGCTGCATTGACAGGATAGTTTTGAGTTTGTTTTTTTTTACTTAACAAAAAGGACTTGAAATGAGTGTTTCACTACTTGATATTTCTCATCTGTCTAAAGCAGAGGTCTGCAATCTTTACAATCCAAAGAGCCATTTTTCCCTCCACCCAGCTAAATAAATTTAGAGACGCAAATGTTACAAGACCTTTTGAAAAAGGGCAGCTTGTAATTTTTGATAAATATCTACAGTAGGAAATTTGTTGTCATTTGTAAAGAACCACTATTTTATTTCTATTTTTAGGTTTTAAAATAAAGAAAAACACAAATCTTTTGTAAAAAATGATTCATTTTATTTTATGGGATGTAGATAAGCCCATAGTTTCCAAACTAATGACAAGAATAAAAGATATTGCTGGTACTTTTATTGGCATCATGTTGTGGAAATTGAATGCAATTATTCAATAAAAACAAACAAATTGCTAAATCCTGCATTTTTATAACATCTTTATGTAAAAACATTAGCTGGTTCTTTATGATTCTCAGCCAGTTTAAGAGCCATTGTGGAAAGTCCAAAGACCCACTCACAGCTCCGGAGTCACAGGTTGCAGACCCCTCGTCAAAATCCTAGATATTCTTATTTCAGAAGATCTTACCAAGTTACTGCACTGAATATTTCACTTCATTATAGTCTGTCTTCTTGTAGCAGTGTGTGAATTGGTACGAGGAGATCTTAAAACAAGTTTTTACAGCTAAAATTGGATGTGAAGTGGGATCTCATCTGTTTCTGTGAGATGATTTAGTATAATATGCCTGTAAAATAAACTATTTTAGTATGTTGTAACTTAAGAAATAAAAGGACATATACACTCAAAACCTTTTGGCTGGGTATAAAGTTGAAAGACTTGGTTAGACAGCCAGTTTTTGGAGTATAAGCTCTAATCACACTCATTTGAGACCTGACCTAAAAAAAAAAAAGAAAGTTTGAAGAGACACGCTTTCACAGGTAGTCCTCTGAGGAAACTACTAATGAGCAGCCTAGCTCTGTCAAGTATAGCAAACATGAGTAAACACACGTATAAACACAGGTTTAACAGAATGGCCGACTTAACCCAAATCATGACTCTGATCTTAACTACATTTCACAGATTCTCACAGAGCTTAAATCTCCTTACAGAACTAACAGGTCTGCACAGGTTCTGTGTTTTCACCACAAAATCTCTCTCAAGTATCCACACACACACACACAGAAACACACGTGTGATTAATATCTCAGGGCTTGATTACAGCCACCAATCAGCCAATTTACTTTTGCTTTCACTTAAACTTTGCAGATGAAAAAGACAGCAAGCCATCTCCTATGTGTGTGTGTTGCTCACACATGACCAGGAACAAACAGGAAAGTTAACAGATGGAAGTTAACCATTACCAATTTCATATTTCCGGCATCCTGGAAGCCTGAAGACTGACATTCTTTAGTCATCGGTCGTGCATTTCCTGAAGGCAGCATCTTTTCTCCTTACAGCTTTCAGTGTAAGCTCCACTTTTCCCTGTCACCTCATCCACATGGCCTCAAAACTGAGAGACCCTCACACACAGAGCAGATTAGTAAAACAGACTAACAACACTAAACCTGTGCTGCTGTGTCACTTCTGGAAGAGAGCTGTACGTGCCCGTGTTAGTGGTGGGAGGGGTTTAAGTAGCTTGTCTAGTTCTTTCAAGATAAACCTGCTGGGCTGGTTTAGATGGGCATTGTGTGGTCATTCTTTGTAATACCACAACCTCTGTATCACTACTGTTTTCAGACAATGGTGGTTTACTAGATCTGACTAGGCTTATAATTCCTCTCCACTCTCACTGTGAAGCCTCATTGACTCCTTCTAATGATGAATTTGGTGGCAGAAATGTGAGAACAGTATGTAAATCTCTAACTTTAACATTTCAGAAATGACTCGGATGAGTTTTGCTGTTGTGCTGTGCTTTGCTGCAAAGAGGATGTACAACAAGCCGTGCAGGCCCAAACAGTGTTGACAGAACAGGAGGTGTGGTTTCCTTTACACACTGACTTCCTTATGTGGCAGCTGTGCTCAGAGGAAGGGCTTGGCTACACAATCAAGCTCTGTTTGTGTGTGTGAGGATACACATTACCAAAATAAACTCTCCCTAAGAACATTTTAAGAACTAGTTTTTGGACGTTAGGTGTCATTTGTGCCCTCTGTGTTTGGCAAAATTTACTTTTAAAGAACTAAAACTCCATGTTAAAGGGTTTATCACTCAAAAGTCAAAACATCTGATGACTCATTCATGCATGTTTCCTTTTTGAGACATTTCTACTTGCAGGCAAGTGACCAAAGTCAAGTTTCTGTTCTGTTTTATGAGCAAAGCCAACCTTCATTCCGTTTTATATTTCCAGGAAAACTGGAAATAAGGGGAGGGGTCGAATAAAACCGGCAAAAATAAATTGAAAATATTCACATGAAAGTGAATATTTGGTCCGAGCAGATTTCTTCTTCTTCAATTTTAAAAAAAATCATGAACATTAACAGAAAAAAAAATTAAAAGCTGCACAGACAGACATTTAAAAAAAACATTGCAGTCATTTTTCTACGAAGCGACTAACATCTGAGAGTAGGTAGTAGCATTAAGCCCTACAACACAACTGGAAGGGGTTAATATTTGCCCCATTGTAATACGTTCCCTACGGGATTCGAATTCCCACTTGGGAGACGGATGCCCCGCCAACCTAGCCAGCCGCTATGTGACCAATGTGACAGAAACAAACAAAAAGGCTTAAATAAAAAAAAACCAAAAGAAAAAAGAAAATAAAAAAATAACATACAAAATAAATAAGTGTAAGGATGATAGCTTTGAGAGACAATGAAAATAATGGTGACAGTAATAATACTAACGAAAATGAATAAAAAATAATGTTTATAACAACATATAATTTCATTTCATTTGTAGATATTGTAAAAAGTGTTTCCTCACGATGCCATACCTCTGGACCACTTGTGGAAATGGAATGAAGATGTTATTGTGACAAATATGTTAAAGGTGTGTGATGCCTTTTCAATCCAAGTATAGGAGTTAAGAGGTTTTAAGAGGAGAAGTCAGAGACAGATCTCTGAGCAGATCACAGCTCAGCTCGCCACACTCAAACCTTTCACAGGCGACACACAGCAGCACAAACTTCCTGAGCTCTGACCAGGATGCATACTGACCTGTGTGGACATGTCCAGCATATGTCTTCGAGAAGACTCAGTATGAAGCGGTCGCTTCAGCTGAATAAACAGGCGTAGTTGAAGAAAATATTTCTGTGACCAAAAATGGTCCGAAAGGAAATTTCTAAGATGGGTTGAAAATTTAAATTGATGCACACACACACACACGCACACACACACACACACACACACACACACACACACACACACACACACACACACACACACAAAAAAAAAAAGGTTTCCACCATTTTGCAGATGATTCTGCGTGAAGGATTTCAGGTAATAAAACATTTGGGTTTTAGTTTTTCTGTTTCTGACTTTTCATCCTGAACACAAAGAACACTGTTTTCCATGCAACATTTTACTTCTACAGACATGCAGTGATGCTTTTTTATTTCCTAATCATATTGAATTAGTGAATATATTTGTATCTATTTCATGAGAAATAAAATCATATATGATATCTCTATAATGTAAGTATTCTTTAACATATATCCGCATCATTTTCTTTTTGTTTATCACAGAGGCAAACCCAGTAGTTACAGTGTATGCATGACAGGGTTCATATTTAAAACTAAGGAAATTTAGACAAGAAGAAAAGTTATTCTGATTATATTCACTCAGTTTTAAATGAACAGAAAAATAAAATTTTGAAGGATTTTGTTTTATTTTTCTCTGATTTTCAAAAGGCTTTAAATCAATTTCAAGACATGAAAGCAGACAGCAGGTGTAAAAACTGTAAAATTGACCAGTTTTTTGTACAGAGGTGACCAATAAATACTTTTAGTTCTGCCACTGTGATCATTTAAGTACATGTGAGTTTAATGATCATAAATCAATTTAAGAAGACCCTCAAGAAGCACACATTCTTTCACTTTTAGGATCTTTTTCCTAAAACAGGCATCTGAATTCAAGCAGCTGATGAATTTCATTAAAATAGTTTATTATGTCATTGTTAAAGACATGGCTTTTCCAGTGAAGTGATCAAGATTTTCACAATTGAGAAAAGAAATCCTTCATCTGTTCCCTGAAGGTGGAAAAAATCCAGGAGATTGAAATCCATCCTGAAGCTTCCTGAATCCTTCTGATTAATAGGGAATATCTAAAAATGATCAGATATTGATATTTTTCCCTCGAGATCAACATGCTAACTTAGCTTTGCTGCAGCTTTCTTGTCCATGCTGTATTCTGAGCTACTTTGCTGCACTGAGATAGACATTTCAACCTGTTAAGAACTGGAGGGGTGATTCAGGTTAATGTTTGCTCTTCTGCAAAGGAAAAACAGTGTGGGTCTGTTTCTGACGTGGATCTGCAGTAAAGACAAATATTAGACTTTCATCTCCAGGAGACTTTTATTCGTTTGTTGAACAGGAGCTGGCTCATTCATATATATACTGAATTTAATCATCACTAGGATGTAGATATGTAATATTCTGCAGGTAGCTAAAACCCAACGTGGAAGGATAAACCCCCACATGTATCACAGACAGATTGAAGTTGTGGCTGTCATCAAGACATCTTATTAGTTGGTAGAGATTAGTTGGTCTGGAAAGCTGCACAGGAACAGACATTAAGCACAAGAACAATAGAGGCTGGGGTCTACCACACCAGTCAGGACTCCAGGTGCAGGCTGTACAGAGAGACTTCTGAGACAGTCCAGAGGCCGGTAAGGCAAACATGGAGCTCCATGACCAGGAGGCTGGACTACTACACAGCAACATCTGTACTAAGATCAGGCTGAAAGTTCCAGGGTCAATGTGGGAGACTCAGTCACAAGTGGTGGAAAATGATAAACCAAGATCCTGTGGGACTTCCAGACTGATAAACTGGTGAACCAGACACCAGAGTGGTCAACAAGAAGGCAGAGGAAGGCCGTGAAAGATGTAGAGATCCTGTATGACAGCAAGATCAAGCAGAAGGAAACGAGAAGCTGGAAAAATACCAAGAACTGAAGGAGGGACTTAATAAACAAGATAAGATGCTGTGAACATATCAGAGATCCACTGTGTTCACACAAACTCTCGTTGGAGAGAATCATGTTGACTTAAACTGTGAAAAATCTCGGGGTCATCTTTGACCAAGATTTATCTTTTCTTCCCCATTATACAGGCGTCCATAACAGATTCTTTCATAACCAAGGTCAGGAACATTCTGTCCTAGAGGGATGCAGAGAAACTTAAACATGCTTTTTATCTCATCAATGCTTGATTTGACCAGGTTGTTTAAATCCATTTTTTAAAATCCTTCAATAGATCCAGAAGTCTGACCGGTACATCCAAGTTTAATCATATCTCTCCAGTTTTAGCTTCTCTTCACTGGTTCCTTGTTAAAATCAGAGTTGAATACAAAATACTTCTTATTACCAACAAAGTCCTTAACAGTCTAGTTCAATCTTAAACGGTAAATGGTTTGTATTAACTGTACCTGGATTGATACCTTAAGAGCTTTACATTATACATGACATTCACACTGATGGTGGAAACTGCCATGCAAGGCACTAACCACGACCCAAGAGGAGCAATTTGGGGTTTCGTGCCTTGCTCAGGGACACCTCAGCATGAGCTTGACAGGCCGAGGACTGAATCGGCAACCCTCAGGGTACAAGACAACTACTCTACCCACTGAGCGGCTCATCCTATCCCATCAACTCCAACGACATCTCCATTCCCAAAGTGCTGGTATCCTTTTGGTTCCTGGAATTTCAAGGACAAGAATGGGAGGCAGAGTCTCTAGTTTTTAGACACATCTTAATGGAACCAGTTCCCAGTTTGTGTGCAGGACACAGAAGTGTTAAAGCTTTAAAGCAAGATTTAAAACTTGTCTATTTGAGAGAGCTTTCTGTTCATGTAATCCTTCTCAGATATTATGGTCTACATTTATCATTTTTATTTTAATTTAATTTAATTTAATGCTTTTATGTATCTTTCACTTTGTTGTAGTAAACATATTTTCTGTGTATATATATTTTCTCTATTTGAAAACCAGATAGTATTTTATTTATATAGGTATTGAATTTCAGCCTCTAAAAGTAAGATCCGGTAGCTAAAACGGAGCTTTGATCGTCTTCAGATTATTTAGGTAGCTCCGTTGGTGCCTAAAGTGTCTCGTCATTAGGTTTCCGTGTCTGAGAAACTTACCTGCAGGACTCTGAGCTGAGTGCGTGAACGTCAGTCTGCGGAGGTTCATTCATCTAAAGCTGTTTTTCTGGATTCTTAACATAACATGTTGGAATCCGACCGTGACCGAGAGACGACAAACTGTCCTCTGCAAGTTAAATGTACAGAACATGTTGGATTTTCTCTCTCTCTGGAAGGAGTCCCTCCTTCTGGACGTCATGAATGGCTCTATTAATCAATGGTCCGCGAGGCCTGCTAAAAAAAACAGCAGCTCAGGAAAACCTGGAAAGTTGAAGCTTCATATCAAATGGAGCCATCTTTTTTTTTTTTTTTTTTCGTTAATATTTTCACCATGATGGAATAAAGCTTTGACACAAAATTTAGTTTTCTCTAAACGGACACCTTATCACAACACATATGATTAACACAATTAGACTTGGAGTGATAAGAAACGTTAAATGGACAGCAACTCAAGTGGGATTAATTGACATCCACTGTTGTTAGTTTATCTGAAAAAGATATTTTTTTATTTTTCAAGCAGTTACATATTTATGTACATGCAAAGAAAAAATTTTCAAATTATGTATTTATTTACGGAAGAGTATTAGGGCCACTGAAGAAGAAAAAAATAGAATTCTGAGAAATTCTGACTTTAATCTCAGAATTCTGAGAAAAGATATTTGCAAAAAAAAAATGTTTTTGACAGTTGGCTATATTATTAATTTACTTTTGTGTTTTTTATTATCGACTTATTTTCGTCTCAACATCTCACCTAACAAAAACTCGTGTAACAAACACATGTAGCCTGATCAAACTGTTGCTAGATGGCGGTGTTGTCAAGGATTTGATGTTTGAATTTGAGCCGAAGAAGAAGAACACGTGTTTCCGGTTTTCCACTTCCAACCTGAGAGAAAGGCTGCTTTGTAGACAAGTTCCTAACGAACGGAGTGAAAATGGTTCGTAAATTAAAATATCATGAACAGAAGCTGTTAAAAAAAGTTGATTTCATCAACTGGGAGGTTGATAACAACCTTCACGAGGTTAAGGTGTTGCGGAGGTTTCACATCGAAAAGAGGGAAGACTACACCAAGTGAGTAACATCCGTTAGTAGCCGGCTGCTTTCACAGAACCCAAATACTCAAAGACGTTTTCGTATTTAAGAATATGAGAAATTGGTAAAATAAAATAATAAACATATTCTTACTATAGGAAAACACAAATATCATATTCAATGTTGTACATAGAAGTGCTTAACTGGCACAAAACAGTCCAGGTTATCCTAAAGATGGCTTGTGTCTGGTCTCAGATCTGTAGTTCTCATTTTCTTTGGCTAAGTACAGTGCTAATATTAGGTGATGACTATGTAACTTTTCAGCCTTGTGCTTCTAACTCGATTTGGAGGGGGAATGGATGTCAACGGGGAAACTGGCCTCAATACAACACTATATGTCACACGACAGGAACTGGATATCAATACGCCGACTGTTTTGAATGTCTACCATGGCTGAGTCAGCTAAGAAATGATGTGACATTATTGAAGGAAGAGAGGAAAAGCATGGGAAAGTGATAGGAGACAACATCAAACTGAGTTTTATTTGCTGAAGAGAGCTCAGAGACTTTGTGATGAATTAGCCGTCGTTAAAAGTTATAAGCCGATAGTAATATACATTTTACTGAAAAAAAAAACCGCTAGGTGTGATGCTAGTATTCTTTGTTTCTGCAGGTACAACAAGTTGAGCCGTAACATCAGAGATCTGGCGAAGAAAATCAGAGACCTGGATGAGAAGGATGGCTTCAGAGCTCAGAGCACACACCAGTTATTAGAAAAGCTGTGAGTTTCTGTTAATTTTGTTGCTTGATTTGACGACTGAATCTACTTTCACCTTTGTAAAAAGGCATCCTCAGTTTAAATATTTATTGACATAACCCTGATTGCATTCATTTTTGCCCTTTAGGTACAGCATTGGCCTCATCCCCACCAGACAGAATCTGGCTCTCACAGAGAAAGTCACAGCTTCCTCATTCTGCAGGTAAATAAACATTTAAACTGAGTGGTTTGAAGCAGCCATTCATCGTCTCTGTCAACTCACCTGCTGGCTGCATGTTCTTGCAGGAGGCGGCTGCCCTGCATCATGCTGAGCCTCAGTATGGCTCAGAACCTGAAGACGGCCATTACTTTCATTGAGCAAGGACGTATCCTTCAGTACTGCATCACAGCAAGTTTAAATGTCTAAGACCTTGTCCATTTCCTTGTCTTCTGTCAGACTGAATAGATTAGTCTGAATCCAAGGACAGAAAAATGGTTGGTTGTGATTTTTCTTAAGGTAGTAAAAGATGTGCGTGTTGGCCCAGACATTGTTACAGACCCAGCGTTTCTTGTCACCAGGTTGGTCACCATGTTTTTTTTTCTTCAACCTGTTTCTCATTAAAATAGGAAACTGCAAATGCATCCGAGATGATCAAAAATGACATGATTATTTTTTAATATTATTTAGAAATATGGAAGACTTTGTCACCTGGGTGGACTCCTCGAAGATCAAACAGCATGTCATGAATTATAATGAGGAGGTGAGTCGCTCTCCAGAGTTTAAGCTGGTAAAGAGGCAACAATTGTTGGAAAGCAAATGTAAATCTAGAGCAGGGCTTGTTAAAACTTTGATGACCGAGTGTTTGGTTTCATAGCCTGTCGGACAGAAACAAAATTATCTTCTTGTGCATATGAGCTCCTACAACATAGCCTGCCTTAAAGAAATGAGGATTACTGTGAGCATCATTGCCTATTGCTCATTCTTTAAGAATAAATGCTGCAATGTTTTAATTGGTCATGATAAGCACCTATTAGTCATGTTCCTGGATTAAAGCTTGATTCTAAAGTCAGGCTGTGTTTGTTTTGCAGAGGGACGACTTTGATCTGACAGCATAAGTCTGCATGCCGTGACCCAGTGGGAATCTCCCACCAGCGTTGACACTGGAGAAAGAAAGGGCTCTAAACTCCTTAAAATCTTAGGAAAGCAAAGCAACCTGCTCAGTAAAGACACTGAATATCAGAAAATTGAGCTGAACTCTGATGTGACAGGTGATCGAATATGTGGAAACAGAAGCTGTAAATTTTACAGTATTTGGTGATAAACTGGTTGTGCAGGTAAAGTTATGACTGATTAGCTACACACAGGTCATATGTGAAAGATAGACTCACCCACAAGATTTTAAACATGAAGTGGAAGACCCTTAAAGCGCTTAACAAAACAGCCTGAGAGCTGCTGGACCCCAACAACCTGATGAGCAGCAGCTGCTGTATCCATTCTGATGAATCTGAAGTAGGAAAAATGTTTGTCTGTCAGGAGATTTGCTTGGTTGCAAAAAACAAAATGTTCCATTACCTGAAGGAAAAGACTAAACATGCAAATAATGAACTGTGTAATGTTTATAAATGGAAAATAAAACTGTTTTGTGTACCATTTGCTTTGAGTGCTCGACATAAACTGTGAAGGTTGCTGTTAATAAAACCAGTGAGAGCTGTGTTATATCATGCTGAAAACAGAGTCTGGGCCCAGATGCATCAAACGCTGTAGTTCAGGCCCACAAGGACCAGTGTCCTTTTAGATGATTTCCTAATTAATGGTTCATTAACATTAGATCCATTTACAGTATCTGACAAAAGTGAGTACACACGTTTCTGTAAACAGTCTGTATTAATATAGCACTTTACTATCCCTGCAACGTTGATGAAACTTTGATACAATGTAGTCAGTGTACAGCTCATTAAATATAGTAAATCTATTTTCTCCTCAATATAACACAGCCTGTGACAAAGTGAGTGAGCCTGTAGTTCACCACTTGTCCCTGTTTGTTTGGACTTCATTTCTTATTTCTGTTTTGCGTCTGATGTTGTGCTCCTGTTTGACATTGTTCTGTGTTTGAACCCATATTACAGGCTAGGAGTTTGGGAGTGGCCAACCCAGTACTCCAGATCTAAAGGTGTGGGTAATTTAAGGAAAAGGGTTTAGCCTAAATCAGAGCAGGTGTGTTTCTAAAGGGGTAAATAATCAGTTAGTTTGGGTAGCTCTTGGCAGATTAAATTCTGGACATAAGTTGTATCAATAAATCACCCTTCATGAAGGAATACCTGGACTGCTGAGTTGTTTCTGCCACTTTTTCGGCCAGTTTGGCCCACTATCTTACACAGCCATTAATGAGCTATACTCACTTTTGTGAGACACTGTAATTGGGATCCGGGATCTTGAAGCAGGGAAACCTCTAAAACCTTGAGGACCACAATTAGATGTGGTTTAGTTACAAGCTGAAACTACTTTGCACAAAGACAGAAGTGTACATGTGATCCTAATTAAATGCCAGATTCGATGGTGCAGACAAACCTGCAGCAACTGTGTGATGCTATCATGTCAATATGGAGCAAAACCTCTGATGAATGTTTCCAACAAAATCTATGACACCGAGAATTAAGAAGTTCTAGAGGACAAAGGGGTCCAACCCGGTTCTAGAAGGTGGACCTGACAAAATGGATGTTGAGTGTGAGATGATGCAATATTTGTTTTCTTTTGTAAAGTTTTCCAGTTATTTTCAGCCTGTCATTAAATAAGATTATAGAACAAAATCTACATTAGTGTACAGTATCAGATTTCCAACTGCTCTAGGTGGGTTTATGTGTAGTTTGTCTCCCTTCTCCACACCAGTCTGTGTGGTTGAAAGGGTTTCGGTGAATGCATCACTGGTGGTTGCTTCCGCTTCATTTCCCCAGCAGAAACGCTCGCTGGCCACACTGACAACCTTTTTCACACCAGCACAAGTGTTTTAGTGAGGGTTGCATCATGTGTGGAGGATGTGTATTTTAGCGTGTTCTTCAACCAACATGCACACATACAGATGGAATTATGACATGATCTTAAAGCTTGTCTTACTATTTTAATTCTAAATGTCTGCCTTTTAGTTGCAGCGTGCAGCTTATTTAGTGTCTTATATACAAAAAAGCAACTGACACGTTGAAAAATATTGAATATTTTCAATAAGACTTTCTTACAAGTGTGCAAACTTTGTAAACAATCTCCTCAGTGTGAAAACGTTCACAGAACCTCTGCTTATGAATACATCAGCTGCTTCTTAATGATGAAACTAAAATTTCTCAGCATGATGCTCTTATCTTCCACTTCTCTGCTACACAGAGCTACATGAACCTGCAATAAAACATCTGCTTTCATACAAATAGAAGTCCTGCATACACCTACGGCTCAGTTTACCAACGAATAAGCAGCAGAACCTGAAGCTAGAACAAAGCTGTAAGACCCCTTCAAGGCACCCTGGTGTATAAGAGATATGTAACAGGTTGGCTTCGTGGTTAAAAGAGAGAAATTTCTTCTTTTATGTCACAGTCCTTGTCTGCATCCATCAAAGCCACCAGAAACGCACATAGATGATGAGTGTGAGGAAGACCACGGCCACGGCGGCCACCTTGGCATAAGTAGAGCGGGTGTTGAGGTATTTGGCGTCGCTGCGGTACTTTTTTGACAAGCTGGACAGATTGCTGGCTTTCGTGTCCAGAGCTGTGGAGGAAACAAATCCAAAGAGTAGCTAAACTTAAAAACACAACTAAGAACCAGGTGTAATCAGACCTCTGATGTCCAGAGCAGAAGAGCTTCATGTTTTAGGACTAAACTTACCAGAAAGAGCTTCTCCTCTTTGAAGAACTTCCTCAATATTTGCCACCATAATCCTCTGGACGTCCTGCAGCTCTGTGTTAATACTGCCCAAGTTCCTCCGGGCTCTGCTGTCCACGTACGTCTTCTTTGCTTTCTGGATGTACGTATCTGGAACGATAAAGAATCAACGTTTTTCTTTTCTAGGCACAGAATGTGAGATATTTTCCTCAGCGTACAACACAGATTAGCTCGGTCTTACCAAACTCGATGAAGGAGTATGGCCTCGTTACTGTGGGCACTCTTCTTCCGTACTGGTCACAGAATTCGTTCTGGAGGTCTTCGAGGTACGCAAAAGCCATCTTTTTAGGAAAGGACACCTCACAGAGGGCCAAGTAGCAAACACCCTGGGCTATTACATAACTGAAAGAAATTTAAGGTCAAGTTAATGGTTATAAAATGCATGTTAAGCATAAAATCAGCTTACTACAGACGGGACACGTGAATTGTGTTCTCTTACTGGAAGTTCATGGCCCCGGCCTCCAGTGTGCAGCGGTCCGGACTCTGACAATTTAATTTACGGCACAGCTGCTTGGCTTGGCTTTGATACTGCTGTAGGTCTCTTCCTGACTGGCAGAGAAGCAAAAGCAGATCAGAGTTTGTTAGCGGTTAGCACGTTAGCATCACAAAGCTCAAATCATCTCCAACTGCTTTCTAGAACATGACAATTAGTTCACTGTACACCAACGGCCTCCACAGTCACCAGATCTCAGTCCAGTAGAGCAGCTTTGGGATGTGGTGGAACGGGAGATTCTCATCATGGATGTAGCCAACAAACTTGCAGTAATGACGTGATGCGGTCATGTCAATATGGAACAAAATTTCTCCGACACTTTGTTGAAACTATGACACCTAGAATTGAAGCAGTTGTGGAGGTGAAAGTGCAGAGCCTCCTAAGGTCATGTCAGATCACCATATAATTTTTATTCTACCACTGGGAGAACATTAAAACACAAGGCAACAATGGAAATTCATTGAAAACTTGCTTCTTTTTTTTCTTAAACAAGCAGCCGTGATTTTGATACTCCAAGAGACAATCTGAGGAATAGAACTGTTCTCTGTGTTAAGTACTGACCTAAAAACATAACGTTTGGTAAATAACTTGCTGCAAAGCATAAAAGCATAAGGTTGCCTCAGGGAAATTAAGAGTCCCAGCAGTGGTATACCACCATAAATACAGAGTTTTTCTGTTTTCATTTTTGTGAGGGCTTTATTGTCATTGTAGCAGAGCAACAAGAAGATTGGAGGTGCAACTCAACTGGATGTACAAAATAAAATACAATAACACAATAATCTGTACAGGAAACGATAAAAAGAACAATAAAAAGAATTCTTTAAAAAAAAAGTGCAAAGTAAAGTGTAGATAAAATTATATATATATGCCTTGACAGACCAGTAGCGCCTACCAGACGGCAGCAGGTGAAACATTTTGTGGCTGGGTGAGGAGTCCTTGATGATTTTCCTGGCTTTGCAGGGGTAGTGGGACGTAGCGATGTACTGCAAGTAGGTAGCCGATGGTTTTTTGAGCTTACTTCACTATCCTCTGCAGAGCTTTCTTATTATTATGAGCAGCCAGCATACCAGACAGAGAAGATGCTCTCAGTGGCTGTCTGAGGAAAGGCCACGAGCAGCTTCATCTCCAGTTTATTTCTCCTGAGCACCCTCAGGAAATGGAATCTTTGCAGTGCCTGTTTACTGTTGCGGACCACAAGAGGTTGTCTGAGATGAGGGTTCCCAGGAACTTAAAGGCATGAACCCTCTCCAATAAACCAATAATATACCAATATAATTCAAGTTAAAAATACAGAGTTTAAGAATACACGCAGGAAAAACTACTGCACCATTGTTTTTGCATATGCACCATCATGTACAAGTTTGCATAATGTACTAGTCTGTAGTAACGTTTAATATTCCTCCTCGTTGTAGATTGTCCTACTGTCTGATTATTTTTGTGCGAGGATCTTCCCATACCACGCTATTAAAACCATTGGGTGCCCCACGTAAACTTTCCCTGTGATCAGAATTTAGACTATTTAGCGTTTTCAGTTATTAGCAAAGTGAAACCTTTCACAATAGATTAATTTCTTGCTATATAAACCAAGCTAACTTTAGTACTTAACTGCTCTAATCATGCTTTTCTTTAGTTTTAAATATATTTATTTACACACCGCTGACTATATTGAAGTTTTAATTCACATTCTTACGTGAAATGTTTACTTGTGTTTTAAAAATCCCCCCTAAATAAATAAATAAATAAAGCATGGGAAATAGATTATTTCTGTCAGATTGTAAACGGGGTTTGGTGCGTGGGTAGGTCTCTGTGCAGCGGCTACCTGAGGAAGCTAGCTCTCATTCATACCTGTTCATCCTCCTGTATGGACGCGGCCAGCGGAAGTCCGTCCTCTACACGAGCTATCATCGTCAGTAAGATCATACTGAAGGAGGTCAGCTGCTGTCAATTCAGTATGACAGTTTAAACTTCCAAACCTTTTTCTTTTCTAGCTATTTACTTTGATGATGCAGGAGGAATGCACTGGACGGAAGTGTATGGTGTGCCGGAGAAATCGGTCCGACTGGCAACATACAACGCATTTTGTGTTTATTTAAATTTCATAAAAAATATTTTTGTGTTTTTATGTATTTTATTATATTATTTATTTCCATCACATTTTTGTTCTTTGTTATGACTTTAACAGATAATTAGGCCATGGGCTCATGCAGACGGAGCAAACAGCGGGCAGACGGACCGACTGACTCCGCTGTTGATCGAGCCGAGACATGCAGATGCTGTCTGATCGGGTCCTCCGTCTGGACTAAAAGCAGAGGAAGAATCCCTGAAAATGGACTCACCGGAGAGGTAAATATGATCAAATAATCTCACCTTTGTTTTTTAACAAATGCTTTGTTTCCGCCTGTGTAATACCATGTCCGGATTTCCAGCTTGCTTTGGCTTTTCGCATCTTTTGTTACTACTGTAGGAACCTTTATCCCAACACCTAAATTTGAAAGGGAACTGCATTATATTGCCCATATCTGCATGAAATTACGTTGCTTCGTTTCAGTATTCAGCTATTATAGGGGTAGATAGGTATAATTAAAGCCAACAGAAGGGGGGAGGTAGTGTAGCAGCTGACTCTGCAGCTGGACTCCGCTGCTGAGGATCAACCACACGACACGGGGATGGATCACAGATAAATATTCACTCTAATACAAAACATTCCCCCTGCCTTTCAATTTTTTGGTCTATCACTACTGTTTTTGGTCATATTGTTGCAGCCCTATAACGGAGAGCCTGGAGCGCTCGTGCGCAGTCGGTTTAATCCCCTGAGCTCCACAGAAACCCCCCACTCTCTGGTAAAATGACCCGGCGGCTTGGCACGGTGGCATCCCAACATCCTGAAAGGCCTCATTGTTGCGTCGCAGCAGGCACTGCCGCGCACTCGTTGTGATTGGTGCTTTCCCGGCCCCAGCTCGTTCGTGACTACCTAGCCAGACTCAAACATCTACTTTATTGTCCATTCAAGAATTGGTTATGAGGCCTGCGTGTCTTAATTCCAGGGCGGGGCCCTTCATGACTAATTGATTGTGAAAATAAAGATTCCAATGCTAACTCAATTTCTCCTCTTAGACACACACACACACGCATTTATATATATATATATATATATATATATATATATATATATATATGTTGCAACCCAGGTAGATCCCATGAAGAGCAATACTTTTTTTCGGAGACCTGTGTGGGATCTAATAAAATTAAGATTTAGTTCACATAGCACCAATTCACAACAAAGTCAACTCAGAGCACTTTTACAGACACAGTTCAATTGAATCCATTTTATTGTAGTACAGTGCTACATGTAAGACCTGCAGGACGTTGGCCCTTGAGGACCAGATAGTTCTTATTTCTAGAATAATATGTATATGAAAGAAGGTGGTCCTAGAAACCAGTCATATACTCAAACCAATGGACGGATCCTGGTACACAATATAATTTCAAGGTTCCTCATGTACTGGAGGCCACATTATTGTCATCCAGAGATCTGAGGTCTGCTAGTAGTTAAAGACTCTGACCTTCTTGCATACCCTGTCTTACCTGTCCTCAGGTGTGCCTGTCATGCTCTGGGCTGAAAAGGAGAGCAGCTGAGGAGAAGGAGATGGGCTGCACCTCTGCTAAGCAGGTGTCTGCCGTGCCCAACGGCGAGGAAGGCCAGAATAAAGCCTACAGCAACGGGGACCTTCTCTCCGGTCAGTCCTGATTCACATTGCTCATGTGCAGCTATCTTTAGATGGAATTCTGTCACCGTTTGATGATGAATATGAACTGGTACAGCTGACTGGTATATGTTCACATCCAGTTTTGGAGGAAAGGTTAAGGAATTACAGTCCCCAGGTATGAATAGGTGTACAACATTCATACTTATTCACCCTTAAAACTACAAGCCATTTTGATATTTTTGGTCTGATTTTCTTTTTAGAATTAATTTAAACATAATTTTACATCTAGTTTGTGTAATCTCTTTTGGAAACTGATTCCATTCATGCATCCCCCTATATATTACAGTTCGTTTTAACACATTAGATTTTGCTTTAGGTAATGTAAATTTACCTTCACTGGAATGTCTGGTGCTATACACATGTTTATCTTTACTAAATTCTAATTGCTTATATAATATTGATGGAATTTTTGTTTCAGAAATATTCCTAATAAAGTTAAGTAGTGAATATAAAAGTCGATGTTTCACAAATAACCAGTTCACACCTTTATGCATTTTTCTCACATTAGCTCTGTAATCCCTTTTTAATGCTAAGCGTGCAGCTCAGTTCTGGATCTTTTGTAGTTTTTCTATTGAATCATTATTAGCATTCGACCAAACTATAGAGCAAGAATCAAAATTTGATAACAGCAACGCCTGGGTGACCTGCTTTAGTGCATGTAGGTTCAAAAAAGGTCCACATCTTTTGATTGAAGCTATTACTCCACCCATTTTAATTGTAATATTGTTTATGTGTTTTTTCCATGTAAGTTTATCATCTATAGTAATGCCCAGGAGTTTGATTTCCTGTACTTGTTTTACACACTCATCATCAACAGTTAACTTTTGTCTGTTAATTTTACAAATAAGTTATTAAATTCATGTAAGGCATCATCTGGGTCTGTTTTTGACAGCACAACTGACCAGTTACAATTTTTTACATCATTAATAAAATTTTCTTCTTTAAAGTACTTATAAGATCTCTTACAAATTATTTTTGGACCTGATTTAGTCACTTTTACTTTTCTAGTTATTATGATCAGATTATGATCACTAAATCCAACTGGTAGGGACAATATATCAGAGCATAGCTCTGGAACATTGGTTAACACGTGGTCTATACAAGTGGATGAGCCTTTACTATCTTTTTTTAAACAAATACGAGTGGGTTTAGTAATAACCCGAGTTAGTCTACATGTGTTGGCAGCATCTAAAAGTTTGTTTTTCATAGAACAATTCTGTGACAGCCAATCTATATTCATATCACCCATAAAATAAACTTCATAACCAGACATACTACTTTTCTCAAACAGATCATATTTGTTCTAGATATATACTTACTGCATTAGGTGGTCTATAACAACAGGCAATCAACATTGTTTTTGAGTGAGGTATTTGTATTTGTAACCACAATACTTGTGTTTGATTTACCAACATATGATGTTGCAGTAGTCCACAACCAACAGTGACTTAACTGTCATACCTTATTCCGCTTGTAAGTCACTTTCATGTGCTTTTCTGGGACGTATAATCAGTTTGTCATGTCTTAAAAAGGCAATTTCACCATTTTCATGTGCTGCTTTCATTTTGGGCAGTAGTTTTCTTTTCTGTTTAACAGCCTCAGTATTATCTTCATTGATGTATATTTTAGTGCCTTTTAATCTCTTGGCTCGATCCAAAACTGCCATTTTGTTCTTATATTTCTGGAATTTCACCACAATAGGTCTCGGGTTTGCTCTCCCCGGCTCCATTCTGCCAGTGCGATGAGCTCTTTCCATCCCCATGTCTCAATGAAGTTGTAGATTATCCACAAACATCAGCTTCACTTTCTCCTCCGACTCAGAACAGGTCTCTCCAGGAGATTCAGCAATGCCATCAATGATAATGTTGTTCCTCTTAGACTGCCCCTCCAAGTAATCCACTTTGGAAGCTAGTAATGACAAGTTGTC